>JABSTQ010009785.1:0-469617 GCA_013358835.2 Ixodes persulcatus | reverse complement strand
TGGAGCACCTTTAACACGGAGTTCTCTAGCGACGCGGACAGAGAAGGTTTAATGGTGCAAAGCAATATGTCGTTCATATAACACCTTACAAGTACATCATTAGGAGACACGTTCTGAGTGAAACCATGTAGTTGTAAACCTAAAGAGCCTAGGTAAATCTCTGGAAAAAGAGGAGCTACTGCCGAACCAATACACACTCGTTGTTTCTGAACGATATTTTTATCGCCGTACTTAACTACTGTTGCCCGTAGGTATATTTCGAAAATTCGAGGGAGTTCCGACACAGCGATTCCGGACTTTTGATTGAAACCTGACAAGATTGTGTTTTTTAAACATTAACTACCCCGACTGAATAAAGATTTAGGTTCAAGCGAGCAATAGAGCACCTTTATGTCTATTGTGAATATAAAGCAAGGCCTGCCATGAAATGGTCGCAACTTTGTAACCAAGTCTAGCTTTTTTCAGAATGCTTTAAACGCTTATACTTGAAAAAGGGCGGTATAACTACTTTCCGGGAACTTCTATTAGTCCACATTTTGTTTATCTTTTTCTATGTGAATCAAAATGCTTGTCACTGTGTTAATTTTGTTTCTATTTTGTAGAGTTTCTTTTATTTTGTGTGTAATATGATCTGTCACAATGTTCCACTTTTACTTCTATTACGTAGAGTTTATTATCTGTGTTATCTTTGCTCTGAAGCTGCCAGTATGGGGGCCTTCAGCTTTGTCAAGCTCTTTATTTGACAGCTTTCTCTGCAGGCCTCCTGCATGATGTATTTGTGTTGCGAAATAAACATTATTATTATTATTATTATTATTATTATTATTATTATTATTATTATTATTATTATTATTATTATTATTATTATGTGGCTCAGTACACGACTGGTTAAGAAGCTATTTGTCATAGAGAGAGTCGTATGTCCGGGTAAACAACAAGAACTCTTCGTTATACAAGGCTCGCTCTGGCGTTCCTCAGGGATCTGTTTTAGGACCCCTTCTGTTCACAATTTTTGTAAATGACGTCTCTTTTGCTGTTTTAAATTCTTCATTCCTGCAATATGCTGACGATATAAAAATTTATCGAGAAATAGTTACTGAACATGATTGTGCTAAGCTCCAGGAAGATGCATGTTCTTTCTACCGATGGTGCTCTGAAAACGACCTTTTCTTGAACCCGTCTAAAACCAAGGTCATGACGCTCTCTCGAAAAACTCACAATATCTCTTTTGCATATAATATTCAAGGAGAGACTTTGTCTCGAGTAGGTGTGATGAAAGATCTTGGAGTCATGGTTGATTCTGGGTTACGTTTCTCTGATCATGTTGGTAGGGTGGTTAACTCGTCATTGGGAATGTTGGGCGTTGCCTCTCGCTTAACCAGGGAGTTCGAAAACCCGACTGCTTTTATCACGTTATAATGTTCGCTATCCAGGTCGCAGTTAGAATATGCTTCAGTTGTCTGGAATGAAATTTCTAAAAGTCACTCCTTGGTGATCGAACGTGTGCAAAAAAAGTTTGTTTCTATCTTTAAACATCGCTACATAAAGGAGGATGTTCACTGCTTAACATATGAGTCTGCGTTAAAGCGTGTTGGTTTGCTTAGCTTGCACCGGCGTCGGGAGAACGCGGACTTACTATTTTTGTTTAAAACGCTGCATGGACTCATCAATTCTCCGAGCCTGTTATCGGAACTGTGCCTTAGGGTGCCACGTGTGCCTACTCGTCTTCGGTCATCTTTTTATGTGTCTAGAACGTTTAGTCCGGTAAACCCAATTGTGAGAATGGCACAGCGTTTGAATCATTACTCTGAAAGACTTGATATTTTCCACCCTTGCTACAGGACATTTGTCCTTTCTATTAAAAACTTGCCCGTGCAGGATGAGCATTGCTGAATGGCTCTGTTATGTCTGAATTTCTTCATCTCCATGGCGTGCTTCCTGGTGGTGCACTTGTTGTCCTACGGTCTTGTGTTCCGTTTCTACTGTTATTCCCTCGTTTTTATTTTATTCTACTAATTACTCTTGCACTACCTACTATTATGCTTAAAAATGCCTCTTCTTTCCTGCGGAGATGTGTATAATGTATACTCTTTTTGTTGTTTCGTTTTTTTTTTTTATCCACCAGTGTACCAGCACCAAGACCTCAGGGTTGTTCCTGGGCACTGTATAATAAAGATTGATTGATTGATTGATTGGTTATTATTATTATTATTATTATTATTATTATTATTATTATTATTATTATTGGCAGTCGGCGGCGAAATTGTGTCGGGGTCTGACCAGTGCACTTTGTACAGGAACTCCAGAAATTCGTTGATCCACCGGAACAGTCATGGCCCGTTCGCCGACATCTTTCAAGTATTGACGCTACACGTGCCGTGGTAATCTGCGAGCGTCATCGTGCTTCGCTTCGCTGAGGGTCTGCCACTGTATGACATTTCACCTGTCCTGGTAATCTGCGAGCGTCATCGTGCTTCACTTCGCTGAGGGTCTGCCACTGGAGGACGCCACTTCCGTCACCAGAGCTCCGCTGGCCATAAAAGCCGTCGTCCAAGCTGCATCTACTGCAGTCGGCGGCGAAATTGTGTCGGGGTCTGACCAGTGCACTTTGTACAGGAACTCCAGAAATTCGTTGATCCACCGGAACAGTCATGGCCCGTTCGCCGACATCTTTCAAGTATTGACGCTACACGTGCCATGGTAATCTGCGAGCGTCATCGTGCTTCGCTTCGCTGAGGGTCTGCCACTGTATGACATTTCACCTGTCCTGGTAATCTGCGAGCGTCATCGTGCTTCACTTCGCTGAGGGTCTGCCACTGGAGGACGCCACTTCCGTCACCAGAGCTCCGCTGGCCATAAAAGCCGTCGTCCAAGCTGCATCTACTGCAGTCGGCGGCGAAATTGTGTCGGGGTCTGACCAGTGCACTTTGTACAGGTGAGAAGGAAAACTCCACTTCTTTTAGTTTTGCTGTTTGTTCGCCGCCGACTGCACATTGAGTGTTTTTTTTTTTTTTTTATTGTTTGAGGCATGCTTTAGGACCGTTTCTAAGTCTATTTCGCTTTACACTGCTCATGGAGTGCATCAGGTGCGACAGATCACTCCCAGGCGATGGGAGGTTCTTGACCTGCACATCGTGTCGGAGCAGTTACCATCTCGGTAAACAATGTTCTGGGGTCGCGGAGAGCACTTTTTCCGGAATGGGTGCTACCCGAAGAGAATGTTGGAAGTGTCTCACTTGTCGCACCGGCGAGGCTCGCTCTGGTGCAGGGGCGTGCGGTGGTGTTTCTCGGGATAGCTTCAGTGACGCTGGTGGTAGTTCGCAAGACCCCCTTAGCCTCACTTCCGTTGGCAATCAACTGGCGTTAATGAATTCCGCAATTCAGCAGCTTCTTCCGTTAAAATCCAGTGTTGAGTCTCTTCTGCCACTTTCGGCGAAAATGGATCAGTTGCTAACCCTTCAACCTGCTGTGGAGGAGCTACGCAATACTGTGGCGGGACTTCAGTCAACCGTCGACTCCTTCAGTACGAGATATGACGCAGTACTGGCGCTTGCAACGGCTAATGAGGAGTCGGTAAAAGATCTGCAAAAGGATGTCCAGGATGTCATGGCTGCAATGGATGAACAGTCACAGGAAATCTCGCGGCTCAAAGAGGAGCTAAACACTTCGCAACAGTACAGCCGCCGTTGCAACATGGAGATTCATGGTCTTCCTTATTGTCCTGGCGAAGATCTGTCCAAGATCACAGAAGATCTTGCTCAAAAACTAAGCATATCGTCATTTAAATCCTGCGACATTGCTGCTATCCATCGTCTACCACAAAAACGGGATTCACTCTCACCGGTACTGATTCAGTTCGTATCTGTGACTTCCAAAGAGGCATGGATGGCTGCACGGGGCCGGTTACAGAGGTTGTCCCAGTCTGAAAATCAAACGAGGCTATTCTTTAACGATAACCTTACCCAGAGAAACAAAGAACTCTTCTGGCTGGCAAGAAATAAAGGCAAAGACCTTGGCTACAAATTCGTGTGGCTAAAAAACTCAAAAATATACGCGCGAAAGAGCGAAGGTTCACCGGTTGTGCGCATCAACGCAGTGAAGGACTTAGAAAAGCTTACTTGAGGAACGATGGGTTGTTCTTCGTTTCCAGACTGCCATTCTTTTGTGCAGATGTTAGGACCTGCCTCGGAAGTCTCACTAACGGTTATTCATGTGAATATTAGGAGCGTACGGAAACACTGGGACGAGTTTACAGTTTCCACTAACAACTTACAACCCCCGGTTGACGTATTCATTCTTACAGAAATCAGCATTTCAACTTTTCAATGTAATCAGTTTGCTTTAAATGGCTACACAAGACATTTCTGCACCCGCGATAAGGGCAGAGGCGGAGGTATTGCTATCTACGTTAGGGAAAAGTGGCTCACGACCGGCCTAAATGTGTCTTTTGCTCATGCGGAGTCTCTTGCTCTTAACATTTCCCTCTCGGGTTTTTCACTGGTTTTATTAGCAGTATACAGGCCTCCGTCAGAAAACGCTTCACTTTTCCTGGCGGAGCTAGAAGACGTACTTAAACAGTTTCGCTCGAAAGAACAATTTTGCCTGATAGGTGACGTCAATATTGATACCCTCAAGCCGACCAAATCTATAGTATGCGATTATTTAAATCTTTTGTCTGAACATGGAATTGACAGTGTTATCACTCTACCAACAAGAGAAGAGCTGTTGTCTGGGAAGCTGGTGGTGTCCTGCATCGACCATATAAACATACGGGCTCCCGATTCCACAATAAAGGCTGCTGTCATCACACGCAAGTTAGCCGACCACTACTTTGTCGGCTGTCGATTAGATAAGCAGGCGGTAGGAAATAGAAGTAGCATACCGGGAAATTCGTTTGTTTCGATTACGGATACAGCAAAATTTGATGCCTTAGTGTCTGCCTTCGACTGGGATAAATTTTTGAATTCTGTTGAGCCCGCCAATATTTATGCGGACTTCGTCAAGGTTTTTCAGATGTTCTATCGTGACTCGAGGAAGGTTGTTTATTTCAAGAAACGGTCGGATAAACCTTGGATTACGGCTGATATTATGGCTGCAGTCAAAAATAAGGATGCCGCGTGGCTACGCTCCCGCCGTGCTCCAAACAACCCAAACTTGAGGGCAGAGTATCAAAGCGCAAGGAACAGAGCGAACGCGATGATAAGATCAGCTAAGCGTCGTTACTTTCAAAAACGGTTCTTTGAGTCGAGATCAAAGCCACGCGAAACGTGGGAGTTGATTAACTCATTCAAAGGGCATGCTGCAAAAAAATCGCTTTACGACCACTTACAAAAGCATTTCGGCCCAAACTTACAGACGATTGTCAACGACTTCAATGAACTTTTTGCTGCCTCGTCAGGTGTTACTAGAGATGAGGGGCTCACATTCTTCCCAGAAGTTCATAGGGTGTCGGCATCTGCGTTTTTACCTCACCTCGATTTAGCTGCATTACGCGCAATTATGTTTTCACTAAAGCGCAACAAAGCGCCAGGTGCTGATGGAATTCGTGTTACCGACCTATGCCGCACTTTTGAGCACATTCAGCATGTTCTTCTTGCAATGATAAATGAATTTCTGATAACTGGGTTGATACCTGCAAGCTTGAAAACTGCACTTGTAAAACCAATTTTCAAGGGAGGGTCACCTAATAAACTAGAATGCTATCGTCCTATTTCTATCGTACCCTGCATTGCGGAGATACTAGAAAAACATCTTTACACTGTAATGTCCAGTTATATTAAGAGTTTTGACATACTGTCACGCAGCCAATATGGGTTTGTATCTGGCAGGGGCACGCAGTCTTTGCTTGAGGATTTTTCAGACCTATTACATCGGGGATTTGATCGTAACCTCTGTTCTTCTGCTATTTTTTTGGATGTGGCTAAAGCGTTCGACACGGTCAGTCACAAAGTTTTACTTCACAAACTTTATGAGTACGGCTTCCGCGGTCCCTTTTTTAGTATACTTCAAAGTTTCTTCTCTGAACGCTCGCAAATTGTGTCAGTAGGAAATTTCAAAAGTACTCAGGTAAGGCTCAAAGCTGGTGTCCCACAAGGTTCGGTTTTGTCCCCTTTGCTGTTTAATCTCTATGTTAATGATATCTCACTAAGACTTGATTCCTGCAAAATGTTTCAGTATGCAGATGACACTGTGTTAGTCTCTAGTCACCTTGATTTTCACCACTCTGTACGGTTATTGCAGCATGACATAGAACGAGTAATGGACTGGTTTTCTGATAATTTATTCATGGTTAATGCCGATAAAACAAAACTTGTCTGCTTCCGAAATCCTTTGAAGCGTACGACTCTTGATACATCGGTTGCTCTGCATAGGTCTAATTGTCGAGACTGTGAGTGCCCCACTTTGGATTTCGTCAGTAGCGTGAAGTACTTAGGCGTATTTTTTGACTCTGACTTGTCTTGGTCAACACATTTGTCGCACGTCTGTGGCAAACTTCGAACTGTTAGTTGTTTCCTTTTCAACAGCCGTATTTTTATGCCATATGCTGTCCGACGATCTATCGCTCATGCGCTGGCTTATAGTGTACTTAGATACGGTATAACGTTATTTGGCAATTGCGCAGAACTCTGGCAGAATAAAGTAGACCGCATTTTGAAAGGTTTATTGAAAAGTGTTGGATATCAGCTTGCTTTTCCTGTGGATACTGACATATTTGAAGTTTTACAAATGCCAAGTTTCCGCTCACTATTCTTAGAATGTGTCGTGCTTCGCCACTTCTGGTGTAATGATTTTAAACATCCACTTGTAGCACGTAGGGAGCTTCGCAGCTCAAATCGTTTCGAGACGCCTCATTGTTATACCAGATACGGTAAGCGAGAGCGTGCTTACTATGTACCTTTCATTTTTAATAACCTCCCCGATTTCTTCTTTCAAGCTACCACAAAAAGCAAACTGAAAAAGCTGCTAACTAATATGTCAATCTAGGTCCGCTGCATGGGCTTTTGCTACATCCTAGCGACGTGTGTTGGTGTGTAATACTGTATATCATGTCTTTTTTTTTCTGTTCTTTTTTACTATAATGTGACTTCCTCATAATTGTTGGAATGTGTCTGTTACTGAACTTTTCTTTCTTTGTATTTCGCCGCTTGACTGCCGGGTTCTGTCCTTCAAGCCACCTATTGGCTTCGACAGACCCGTTTTTGTATTTTGTTTCCACTTCAAATGCTGAATAAAGATTTATTATTATTATTATTATTATTATTATTATTACTATTATTATTATTATTACTATTATTATTATTATTATTATTATTATTATATTATTATTATTATTATTATTATTATTATTATCTGAGCAGCGTACAGACAAAGAACGTTTGACCTCCAAAACTGAAAGTGCATCCTAAAAGAAAATATAACATTTTTTGCCACGTACCATTTTCATTGATTACTATACGAAGAGGAAATACTAGGCTAGCTTATGATCTTTTAGGAAAAAACGTAATTCCAAAAGTGTCACAAGAGATACCAATTAGCTTTGAGACCAGTGATTGAAATTCGCACTTTTTAAGTACGGCAATCACTTTCCTCCTAACATGTTTGAAGCTTCCAACGGACTCGTTAAATACTCCCCTAACAGCTAAGTAAGACTTCTTCCGAAACTCATTATTAGGCAACACAGCAAATTTGCCAGACTTGTCGGTTTCAATGAGCGTGATATCCTTTTCTTTTAGCTCTTTCCTCCCCAAATGAATTTTTCGCAAAATCTTTCTTGTCAGCCATAAAAGACGAATCTACCAAGGATTACATAGTTTTCAACGTGGATGAGAAAAGGGTGGTTTTTCCCGCAGGATCTCGTATGCTGAATTGCATAAACGGTGACCAGCTGAGACTATATCAATCCTTGAAGATTTTACACTTTCACTGAATTTGGGACCATTAGGTAGACATGCTTCAGTACGTCTCGTCAAATCAATACTGAACGAATTGACTACTATACTGGCCACTTTCGAGAAAGCTAAAGACAAAAGCGGCTTTGAATCACACTTAGAAGGTATGCTCTGACGCAAAAATTAAACCATAACGGTGAAGTGTGAGTGAGAAGGGGAGAACAATAAAAATTCTTACCGAGAAACGCAGTCCAAAGATTTTCAGAGACGTATAGTTGCTCATTGGTTAATTTCCGGTAGTCATTTAACAACTTCTTGCGATGCCAGCCGACTTGCATTGAAGCCAGGAGCCCGGAAGCGACCCCGGTCGACGTACGTGGTCCGCAGGAAGATTCTAATATATGCCATCTACGCTTCCAGTTGAGACATCTGATGGCTGAGTCTGCACAATATTCACAACGAGTGGGAACGTACCTGCGAGACGGGTAAAGAGTGAACCAAAGAAAACCTGAAGGGAGTGAAGCTTGCATCTTTTAGTATTAACGAACAAAAAGTCAGGGCGCAAACGAGCTGGTGAAGGTTTAGCATAAATTAAGACAAATCCTGATACTGGGGAAAAAATGAAGGAAAACACAACCCACAGTCTCAGACAGTCTCGAGGTTTTGTCTTAAATTGTATTTATCATTCACTTTTACTTTTTTGAAGGTAGCGTTGCAAATCACATTTCTGTGTCAATTTGCTAGGTCCTCACAAAGGTAGCACTAATTTACTTTTTATTAATCGACCCCTTTCAAAAGTCCGCCCCAACACCTGTTCGCCATTGCTTCATCCAGTGTTGTGCCAAATACTCACCAAACGTATTCATGATAAGATACTAAATACCCATTTTAAATTTTTTTTAGAGTAGTGTTCAAGCTACTTTTAGTTCGAATTCTTTTGAGTAGAGTACCAGTACTCTGAAAAAGTAATTGAATTACATTCGAAGATACGTGACAATGTTGCAAGCTGGTAATATAAGGATGGAAAAGTCACAAAGGGGTGCTCTTTTTGTGATGACTTCGCAGAAGATCACATTTTGTTGTTATCTATTTAGGAACAATTGGGACTCACCTATTCTAGACATAGCATCTGCCGTGCTTTAGTTTGAAGGCAGGCTAGGCTCATGACGCAGTAATATACCTCGCCGCAATACGGGGCCTTGACCTGTAGTCCGACATCATATCTCTAACAGCCGAACTAGAACTTGATGAGGCAGGAAGACTTGTTGATGAGTACGTGAGTGTACGACGCACATGCATGCTTAGAGAAACATCGACTCGAGGAGAGCAGCCTCTGTCGCTAACCAACAACCAAGGGTGATTACTTTGTCCCCCCCCCCCCCCCCCCCCAGTCAAAAGCGATAACATGTACCTGTACATTCAACCTTTCAAACAAACAAAATAATGAAGGTAAAGAGTGAAACACTGCAGAGTGCCTAAGCTGCTGCTGAACCCCCCCCCCCCCCCCTTTTCTGCACCAGTTCCAACCATTCTTGACGTATTTAGGTCAATATGCTCAAGGTTCCAGAATCAGAATCCACCAGTTTAGAAATAACTGACTCCACTTGGGGGAAAATTGGTTTCGAAAGTCTTGAAGATGAAATAATGCGCGCGTTCCTAAGGAGATGAAAGAAAGGCTTGTGAATGAACTTGGGAGCATACTTTAAGCCACAATAGGTACGCAAGGAGCTTTGGGGAAGCCCACTCTAGGTTTCTCCAGCTGAATAAAACCATCAGGATCTAGGTTCTCTGGCCGAGGAAGTGCCTGTGCTCGGATGAAAACGTGTTCGAGCATTTTTATACCAGAACCCCCTGAACCGCCGATGTTAAAAAAATGGCTCATTATGATTGTACCGAGCGTTAGCGCCAGAATCCTTCAATGATGGAACCACTCTAGCTTCAAAATAAAGGCTAGATCGGAGTGTAAAATCGGGTTGACGTCCCCAGTACTTTGCTAGCTCCAAGTGTTACATGCTATTCAAATACAACTTGAAAAAAAAGCCCACAACAGACACAAATAGGCGAGTGTACTTGGGGCTATTTGCTCTTTTATTGGCATTAGAAGACTGCGTTTACTCGTGCTTCGCTTTCTGTTCTGTGTTCAGTCACCTGGCTTAAAGGTTGCAATCGGTTCAGCTTTGCCCTGGAGTCTGATGATCCCTAATTCCGTAGATTGTTTCGGTCCCAAATATGTTTGAAGTTGTACAATGTATTTTATATACTGAATACAAGATAGTGATAAATGTAATTAAGACATAATTGCAAATCCTTAAGACTAATTGTATTTGTAAGGTACCAAAATACTACGAAACGTATTTGAAATACCGTATCTTGAGTAGAAACTTTAAGATAGGCAGAAGTTTGTCTCGCTCACAAACTCTGATTATGTCTTCACACGAGTATTGCGTCAGCGTTTGGCGAGGATTCGGATCCAATTATGCGCTTCGTGCCCAAGGAGGAAGGATGGTTGGATGGATGGTAATGACTATACCTTTTGTAACGGACGGCAGCTTGCGCCACCTAGCCTAACATTTTGTCATCCCTTTTTTGAATTTTTATGAATTTTGTTATAACAGACCCCCCCCCCCCCCTCTCTCTTTTAAAGTTAATTTATTGCTTATTTTTATCTGTATTTTTTATCCTTCCCTAGATCTCTTCCACCAATCTTCCAATCTCCTCTTAGTTACCGCAATTCTTTCCCTATCCATTCCTCCATCCATGTCCGGAAAACCCAGTGCATCCTCCAAATCCGTAGTCATCCCCCCAAAAGGGGGGGACGAAGCCCCGTGCACCTTAAAATTACATGTTCTATAGTTTCCCTCTCGCGGTTGCATATGTCGCACAGAGTGTCTACTTCCTCGAATTTAGCCTTGTTCGTTTTCGTTCTTAGCACCCCCGTTCTAGCTTCAAACAGCAAAGAGCTCCCCACTGAGTTAGCATACAGCTGTTCCTTCTTTATTTCTTGTTTTTCTGCCCTGCATATTGTTAAAGCTGATTTTCCCTGCATTCTTTCTTCCCACAATTTCCTCTCTGTTTCCTTTACTCCCTTTTCTACTGATATGCTCTGATCGGCTTCATCTCGTTGAATGTAATTAAATCTCAGCTGGCGGGTTCAGTTTGTCCAGTTAGTGTTTAGACTTTTCATATATAGATACTTGTACATTTTCGCTGCCCACCGTGTATCCTCAATTTCAGCTAGTCTTTGTTCAAATTTTACTTTACTGATCGCTTCTCTACTCTCGAAAAATGCCCAACCCATACCCCCCTGTACTCCCTCATTTGGTGTATTTCGATGTGCCCCCAATGCCAACCTACCCACACTTTTTTGCTGTATCCCTAGACCTGCCTGGATTTCTGACCTCATATACAATACCGCATTCCCAAATGACAGTCCTGGCACCATGACTCCCTTTCATACACCCCTAACGACTTCATATCTATTATAGTTCCATAGTGCCCCGTGTTTTATGATAGCCGGATCTCGTTTCCCCTTCTTTATTACAATATCTTCATGATCTTTTAGATACCGTCTTCCTTCACTTAACCATACTCCCAGATATTTGTACTTTTCTATGTGTTCTATCAATGTGTCCCGTATCTCCAGGGGTTCCCCTTTTCGTCGTTGAAAACTATTATACCAGACTTGTCCCTACTAGATTTTAGTCCTAAATTGTCCCCTTCCCTGCTGCAAATCCTAATCAGTTCTTGTATTGTCTCACGACATTCTGATACGAGTACAATGTCGTCTGCATACATTAACCCTGGCAATACTTGATTTACTTTATGTCCTTCCTCCATGTAAGTCAGGTCAAAACCTAGGTTGCACTGTTCTAACATTTTTTCCATCTCACTTAGGTATATCATAAAGCAATGCGTGGCGACGGCCAATGTTGCTTGATGGACTTTTTTAAAAGGTCTATTTCATGCAGAGTAATAGCGCGAACTATTTTTATAACTTCGAGACCAAGCATCATTCTATCGGATTCGCTTAGTCGTCTTTTTGTCTTTCTTCGTACGCAGGTGAATGGATATTTGCCCATGTCCAGCGTACGGCCGGTTTGTAGTGTATAAATTTCTTTAAATTTGCAACTACACGTAAACTTTGCTGCCTTCAATTCACGACAACGCAAACACCTATTGTATAACACCTATATCCACATGGCCACGTCGACTACTAAAGTGGCATCAGCTGGTAGGAAGAGTCCCACCAACATACCGCGAAGCCTCACTATCTGACCACAGTCCCTAAGGCCTCTCAGTGTTGCGATTATCCAGTTGATCACGTTAAAACTTGCAGTGGGCATAGATTGGATGGCAGTGGCCACATGTATTACCGTCTGACTTTTAGCCTAATAATGAGGCGATTTTAACCTTATAACCATGTCATGTCCTGCCAGTTGATTTGCTGCAGTGGTCCTTATCATAGCAAATATAAAATACGTAATAATATTCGTATACAAGTGACCGTAGCTTTGTCAGAATAAGGAGGAAAATTTCAAATATTAGTAGTAGTATCAACCTCAGGAACACTAGCATATTGGAAAAAAAAATAAACATAAATATGTATTACAATAAGAATCCCTGGAGAGGGGGAACAAGAGGAACAAAAACAAACATAAATTTGCCAAAACAGCCAGGTACTTGGTGGGCGACTGAAACAATCCGCCTGGTCCTGGCACCAAACCAGGGACCTCTCCATTTGCAGTGGAGAGGTCCCTTGTTTTCAATCGCGCAACTCTCACCTAGCTGTGTTCGGATAATTGTGTTTGTCCTTTGGCCCCCTTGTTCCCCTTCTCCGGGGGTTATTATCGTTATTATTGCCCAGCTCGCTTGCACCCTTGCATTAATTGCATTATCATCAGAATTAATTAAGGAAAAACACAGAACAAGGAGAGCACTATTTTCAAAATATGCGCTGTCAATGTTCTGCCTTCCTATGTTTATTATATTTTTAAAGTTTTTACACTAGACAAACGCCCTCATCTACAAAAGACCAATATTCGGTTGCAAAGTTTCTCAATTTACACACGCTTAATTACTAACATATGTTCTGTCCTAGTATGCTCTACTCACATGCAACGTCACTCACTGACCAAGAAGCGTCCTTGTCGAGGTGTAATTTCCACGACACATGCAGACATTTGCCTTCAACTTTTTCATCGCAACAATTTAAATTGCAAAATAACGGATATCCAATTGTTGTCGTAGTCACGGGTATTACACTAAGACAACGAAATTAAAATGCACCTCAAACATTGGACACGAGCTCTGAGTGAGCATTCAACATTGGCTCGTGAAAACCAATGCCTTGGCGAGTATTCGGATAATGGCCCGTGTTAAATAGCTGCAGTGACGGGATCATCCAAACTCTGGCAATATCTGGAGCTCAGCGCTTGCCATATGCTTGGTTAACCCATGCGCGCGGCTACGTTGAACACTGGAAGCATATGATCGGTACGGGATCACGTGGCAACTAATTCTGTCTGTGACTTGAAGGGGTGAACTTGATTCTTTTTTTAATTGATTTTTTGCGATTGTAATTACGTATTGAGAAAGTGCTAACTAACGTTTTCTAGGTTATGCACGTCTAATAGTAGTTATCTGCGGCATCTACTGACAGTACAGCATATATTCCACCACCCCATTAATATAATACTCAAAAAGTCAGAAGTACCGTTTTTGGCGAAGGTAATAAAACAAAATCTCTTCTCGTGTATCTAATTTCATATCTAGAAAGCACATTTTGACACGTATTTTGGGTTGGAGCTTTTATTGCATAGTTTTTTATACAGTGAAGCGCAATTAGAACACAAAGAGTATCACCAAAAAGAAAGATGCATTCTAACGTTTATATTTCTGTTTGAAGGCTATTAAACAAATGTTGTATTTTATTTTTCTACGCAGAATTGCACTTCAATCGTGAGAGAAGGCCTGCGCAATTGGGAGCAAAGAATGCGTAGTATACTACACCAAATTTTGAAAAAATGGTGCCAAAATTATCCGAAGAAATAACTTTCGTTGGTGGGTTTGGTAAATAAAAACAATATTTTGTGCCCTTCATCTGAATCAATCTTATATTTCAAAGAAAATATAAATATTTCGTACAATATTGTTGTGAACTTCAGTAATATACTTAGCTTTATGCAATAAAGGCTGATCTAAGACCGTCCACTCCCGAGAACTTTCTAGTCGCTAGCGCCTTGGTGGCCTCACGTATTTCATACACATTTATCTCTCTATTTGCCTTTTCTGCCACCGTTCTATTTACTTTCGGCATTCGTTTAATGCCAAAAGCCGAATGGCATTAACTTTGCCCCACGGCAAAGTTAATATAATTTTCATCGAATATCAATATGTGATCGGCGAATCAGCTCACCATTTTCACTACGAGCATCGCGCGTGCACTGCATTGCAGCATGAGTGGCGCGCTAATTGAGAGATCATATAATCTCATTCGACAAAAATTACATTAACGTTGCCGTGTGGCAGGGGTATTAGAAACTGTTGTAATACATGTTAATTGAAAACTTAATTTTCTTTGAATAGTCTGTTGTAAAAGTTGACAATCTCCTGCTCGATATCAGCTTGCTCAGTTACGAGCGCTTCGCAAAACCGGAGCGCCGTGATTTTATTATTTTTTGCTTGCTAGCGCTTTTTTTTTTTAATTTTAAACACATTCGTCGGCTCCTTGCCTCCCTCTTGCGTCTGCATTCTGCAACGAATGAATGCACCCTTGTACTCTACTTCAAGCATCAATATCAGCCCAACTTTGCACTCTTTTATATCACTGACAAATAAACCCGGTGTTTCATTTTCGGCGTTCATAAGCGTATTTATCGTTTTAGAGAGCAGTTTTCTTGTTTTTTTCGATGTTTAGATTTGTTTGTTTTTTTTCTTCGCGGCAGGTATCAGCTTTATATTTATTTCTTCTTTTAACAGTTCCCAGTTCACTACATTCGTTTTTTTGTTCTCATTTTGCTCTCGTTGAAGTTTTTTTTTTTTTTTGTTTACATTTTGGTCTACCTCGTCATTATCTAGCGGAGTGTCATTAAGCTTCGATGACTGCCACCATGAAGCTTGTCTCTTGGCTGGGTCGTTTCATTTTCCAAACTGTTCGGTAACCAGTGCGTCTTCGAGAAGGCCCCTGGTTTTACGTTACAGACTTCAGCCGCTTGAGCTATCTCACTAGACACGTACACGCGACCTAAGCGCGAGTGGCAGTAACTCTGCTAAAGCGTATAACTGATATCGGGGACTTTGGCCACTTCGGTTGCGTCTTGGAATTGATGCTATCACAGGAAGCTTTTCTTTTACCCGACGACTTGAGTCTTGCCTCAGACCACGCGAGCAATCTCTTGCGTTTTAAAAGCAATTCAAGTCGCCAGCGACATTTACCTTTGCGGGAGTGTTGACGTACTGCGTTGAATTCTCAAAGACTGTTTTTCTTTCCCCCGGCTCAATAAGAGCGTGCACTGACACAACCCTTAACACGCCGCTTTGGTCCAGCAGGTCCAACGGGCATGCTCCGCCGCCGCGATAATTTTTCCATTCCGGAAAAAGCAAAATGCCTTCATCGTTGCGTACAGAAATTGCTGTACCCGCGCTGTGCGAGATTGCGTTGCATAAACAGAAGTCAAATAAACGCTCAAGCAACTTTTTTTTTTTTTTTGCGTGATCTACATGCTTAGCGTAAGCTTCATTTCCTACAGAAATATAACATCCACTCACTCTCTGAGGAGCGTGTTCGGGAGCCATTGGTTACTCCTCCGGGCAATTATTAGATGTTTTGAATGACGAGAAGTGTTGTTCATTCGTTGTTAAATGCCCCACATGTATCTTTTTATTATGTGCCAATGCCTGCAATAATCCCTTCGGGGATTGGCAGTATTTTGAAATAAATAAATAAATAAATAACGCTGGCTGTACAACACTAGAGCGCACGACACAAGAGCGCCGACATTAGAGCGTCGACAGTAGAGCGCCACGACGTTAGCGCGCGCGGCACGAGAGCGCCGCGACGTTAGAGCGCACGACTTAAAGGGGCACTCAAGTGCATTTTTGGAGAAGCTTGTTTTTGAAAGCATATTGTTTGTTGGGCTTCAGTCAATAAAAATGACCAGTTCTAAATGGCAAGGCGCCCTAGTAAACTCACAGCAATAGAAATACACAGGCACTATATTATCTTACGGGGTACATCCCCCGTCCCCACCACCTCCATAGAATTCGACCAATAGAAATAGTGAATTGCGAAAAGATTGCAAAAGTTATTATTATTGCTCTTTTTAGTCACATGCACATTATATTTTGACAACCACGTCAAATCTTAGGATGTAGGTGACGTAATACAGCTAATATTGTTTGAAAACGAGCGAACTATGTTTTCTCCTTGCCTTGTTACGCGGGAGTGATATGCCCGCGCGGCGACGCGGCCGACGCGGCTGCGTCGCTCGTCAGGTTGAACTCCGTCGTCTACCGGTTGTCTTCCCGAGGCTCCCACTCCATCCCGTTCTGGAAGCAAGGTTCGCGAAGACGTAAATGGTTACGTTGCACCGGGCAAGAAAACGACACCGAGGACCTCCTCCACATTCCTCGTTTCTGTACGGACAACTTCGAGGCATTCGCCAGCGGTGACCGTAGTTGTGGACACCATCAGTCTGCTGTACCGGCGCTTCTGCTTCCCGTCGCCGACGGGACCGAGCGAGGAACCCGCGAAAAAGTCCTCCGGTTAGTGTTTTGGTGATTTTTGTGAGTTTCATGAAGGTCGCATTTGGCAGCAGTCTGCGTGACATACGTGTTCGAAACTGAGGGTGCTTTGTTGAAGAGAGAACCGTGTTTTTCGACCCGCGTAAATAAACTACGCATCGTAGAAAGCTGTATATCACCGAGACGCTAGTGGTGGCGACAGAATGCGAAAGTTTGCGAGCATCGTTACCTGAATCAAAAGGATACTAATACTTTATTTGTACTCTGTGGGGAAGGATTGCCCACGCGTACAGGATCACAAAAGGCAATGCTGCCCATACCGGAATGGAGCCGATGTCCACCTAAGCCTAATAACGTCACGATCTTTTTTTCTTCTAGGACCTAGGTTTTCTCTCTTTTACCACAGCCTCTGGTAATTTTGAACATGATCAGCATCCACCAGCTCGCCTGCACACTCATTGTCGTCGTGTTTTGCGGTGCAGTTTATTTACTTGGACCAGAATGCACGGCTCTGTTTTCTCAAACAGCTGCCACATCTCGCAAGCCACCGGCAGGAATTCTTTTTCTCCCGACCTGCCGGTTCGAGCTTCATAACTGAGAACACGCTTCGTTCGTGAGCTTGGAGCGTGTATGCGCAGCCAAAGCACGGCGGAACGAGCGAATGTGGAAACCGGTCATCCGAATGAGACGCCCTGTGATGTGCCTGTGCTTGTCGTGCCGGTTCCCACGAGTGGCTCGTGCATTGAACGGCCAGTGCGCGAGCCACACGGGACGAGCGCAGCGCTCGTCCCGTGTGATTCTTCTACGTCCTCGTCTGTTTTTGCTGTTTCCTACGATGAATTCCCACCAACTCTCCATTCTTCTAAGTGTTAGAAACTATCGATCGCAAAAATTGCATCATTCAGGCATTGTGAAGAACGTTGTAGTATAAAAGTGCTATTTGCAGGTCCTAGTCTCAGCAGCTGGACTGCTGCATCCTGCAAGGCAGAAAGGATCCTGAGGGACTGCACTGTCGAGATGAATCTCCCTGGTTGTGGAGGAGCCCGTACCGTTGGATACTTTCGACTCTGCCGTCCCCTACTGCAGCAGCGAGGTTCCATACAGCTGCATATTTCATGCTCCCAGCAGCATGCCAGACTCTGATGCGACATACTCTCCATCCCACTCTGCCAAAGGTTGGGAGAGGTAAGCTATGCGTATGTGCGCTAGAACTTACAAGTTTGTCTGATCTTTGCACGCCTTGTGCATTTGTTTACCCTCCCTCCGCATGCGTCCACATGCTTGTGCCCCCTTTAATTTTGCCCAGTGACAGTGCTTGCTTGCTTCGTCATCGTGTGTTCCTTGTGCTTTTTATGCTATCCATTCCTTGTGTGCCCCTCCTTGTGTTCCGATGCGCCACAGACGAGTATTGAAATACATGCTCTCCGCATATTTTTTTATGTCCCTCTCGTGTAATACTGCATTGACTTTTCTTTTCATGTGCTGCCACAGAGATCCTGAAGAGGCTACACCTTGGCAAAGCAGCTCTCCTGTTCGTCTTTAATAAATGGGGCTTTCATCGAGGAGGTAGACTGGAACTGTATAAACCAAACCTGGGCAACTGAGCATGACAACACAAACATTTAACACAATTTCAGTACCAGTCAGACTTACAAAGCTAAACATATTAGCTAAACATATTTTCCAGTCTACACTACGGTTTCCCCTCCCATCTGCAACATTGTCTCTTCTCAATTATTCACTGGTTCACAAAGATACAACCTATTGTAATAACCTATCTATTATGCCTGGCTAACCTTTCAGGAAACAAATGAAAATAGTTTT
The DNA here is from genome assembly GCA_013358835.2 of Ixodes persulcatus. Classification (NCBI taxonomy): domain Eukaryota; kingdom Metazoa; phylum Arthropoda; class Arachnida; order Ixodida; family Ixodidae; genus Ixodes; species Ixodes persulcatus. The sequence goes on along the minus strand of JABSTQ010009785.1, from coordinate 451,162 downwards.
AGCCAAAGCCGAATGATTATACACAGGTTTGTTCGGACAGTTGAATTTTTGCCAAGCACCAAGGAGCATGCTGGAAGTGCATTTACAAGCGGCATCCACAAGAGTAACCGTTACAGATGCCAAGACATGCACACTCAGCATTTGCCTATCTCCCCACCATTCTCCTTTGTGCCTTGACAAAAAAGTTTAATTTTAACCTCTGAAAGGAATGTCAGTTATTCATTTACTGAGTAACTCGTATGTGCATTGAAGGAGCAAGAGCAAGCCTTGTTCCTAAACAGTGTAGTGTACGAGCCTTCCCAGCCAATGTGGCTCTGCGAACAAAGCCCTTGACTAAGATTTACATGCAACATGATCTGTCGGCACTCGTGTTTTGGCCAAGTCTCTCTCTGTCTGTATCTAGTCGTGATGGACCGAATCTGCCGAACTTCAGATTTAGATATGCCAAACTGTTAAAAAAAGTTTGGCGAAATTCGTTAAACATTTGGCAAATGTTTGCGCACGCGCGAGATGCGACGGAGCCATGGATTGCAAACGGACGCCGTGCGGTTACCATCGGGCAGTGTAGTACTACCAGCGGTTGCAGCAAGGTGTGGAGTATACAACATGGTAACTGTGTGTTTGTCAGCCTTTGTGAGTGTGGTTCTCTTCAATAATTTTTTGCCTCAAGAATAACAACAATAATTTGCGATAAGCTGCAAGCCACATAAGAATGTAATTAAAAAAAAAATTGCCAGAGCAGCATTATGCAGCAGACAACGTGGCGCAGTGGAGGACGATCGTTCAGAAGCAGTTACATGAATTGATGGTCTCTCACGCTGTTCAGAAAACGCGCACAAAACTTGTTGCACCGTTTACGTGACCCGCTCCGGCCAACCCAAAAAGTTTATCTCCGCTGCGTAAAAAAATTATCTGCTTCAAATGCCATTGCCTTGGAAATTGCCTTCTCAAAATTTTTACACACATACATAATTATGAAAACTTTGATAAAGTGTTTAGTGCTTTACGAACCTCACGACAGACTAGTTTCGAAAAGTGTGAACTCTGTGTTTATTTTTAAATCAACATTGCTGCGTCGATCTCCATGTGTTCTCCCATAAATCGGGCGCCTCCTGGAACCGCGAGTACCACGTGACTCGTGCAGAGCTGCTGTCGGCCATGTTGTCAGTAAAACACGCGGATTCAAAGAATTGTGTTGTTCCCCTCTTAGGAGGTATATAGTGCTGTGATCGCTACTACCCAGCCTCGGTGTCGCACCACTTCTGCAAAACGTCACTGTAAAATTGCCAGTAAACTTGCAAAAATGACACCTATACAATTATCTTGCAGAATATTACCTTATTTAGTAATAACTGTGTCAATATGCATTTAAAAAAAAGAAACCTCAACCTTTTTTGCCTGAAATACAAAATATCAACTTTTAGGTTTGGCAACAAAGTAGTGTTACTGAATAATTAAAACGAATGGCGAAAATTCGGCTTAATTAAATCCTAAGATTCGGCAAAAGTTTGGCCCCTCACTAGCATCTAGTCTTCTGTTTCAAGATAATCTGCAATTCACAAAATTCATCGAGTCGCCCAAAACAAACCATCTTAAAAAAATGTGCTTCCTCTTGGAGGTCATGGGAAACTCGAACAGCTATGAATGGGCAATATGCAAAATAGCAGTGTCCCTAGTGGTTCAGGTGCACTCTGGGAGCAGGAGACTGTCAACGGGTAGTTTCGGTTTCACTGGGTCGTGCATCTGTTGTGCTATTGTCTCCGCACCACCATTGCTCATGTTGTTGTGGATGCTCCACACTTGCGCACGATGCAGTAAGTACCCTTTGCTTCTCGTTGCTACATATCGGTTGCAGCGAATAACGAAACAATTAGGATTTTTTCTGACACGGGGGACGAGCAAAAACGCCATAACGGTGAAGTCAAGTGAATGCAGATCGACGAATGCCGAACGCCGTGCCAGCTCACCACGTGCATTTGTTTGCAACCTTGAGAACAGCCACTGAGACTAGTACTCTGTTTCTATAACACCCTTGTTTCCGCGGCCAATTTTTACACAGCAACGTAGCAAAGGGCGCAAGTTTGCGCTTGAACGTTCTCGTACAGCGAGCTTCGTCATGTATTGTGTTAGCCCAATTGCAAATAGCGATTGGCGAAGCAAGGGTGTTATAAAATGAGTGCTAGTCTCAGTGGATGTTTTCGAGGTGGCAAACAAATGCACGCAGCAAGCTGGCACGGCATTCGGCGTACGTCGCTCTACGTTCACTTCAGTTCACCGTTGGAACGTTCTCGCTCAAAACCCGTGCCAGCAAAATTAATTGTTTCATTACTCGCTGTGTCAGATTTGTAGCGACGAGAAGAAAAGGGCACTTAGTGCATCGTTCACAAGTGTGGAGCAATCCACGACGACGTGAGCAATGGCAATGTGGAGACGATAGCAGACGACAGATTCACAACCCGGCGAAACCGAAACTACTTATTGACAGTCTCCTGCTCCCAGAGTGCACCTGAACCGCTAGGGGCGCTGCTATTTTACTTATTGCCCAGTGGCTCCAATAGCTCGTAGCGTCCGCTGCAGTCATGTTGTAAGGTGAAACGGAGTATGGAAATATTTGCACAGAAGCGCCGCGAAGATGGCAGCCAACAAAACCCCCGAGTGTTCTTGGTGAAAAGTTATGCAAATGGATTACAACTTTGAATTGGGCAATAGTAAGTTGTCACTTGGCTCTAACGGCTAACAATACATTTGTGTGAAGACCGACCATTGGACAATGCATTGTTTACTTTTGTGGTGAGAAAAAACATGGTTCTATACCCAGTATACAAAAACACTTTTATTCAGTCGCAGCGATCAGGGCACAGGAACCCGGAAAATGTGTCGCTGGCGATCGGTCCCTAATCGTTCTCACCATGCAGGAGGGCAGTGGTCGCCTCTTGCTCTGCCCCAGTCGCAGTCACAACCACAGCATCCACTGCCTATAGGCAGCGTACCAGAAGCACCTGAAACATCATCCATTGATTGAATGTAAGAAAAAAACACCACTTTAATTAACCACAGTAACTGAAGCAATGACCACACTGATCAGATGTAAGAAGCAATACTCTATACTCTCAAGTGTACACGTCTTGTGTTCGTTTCCCTGGGAAACCAATAATATATTATGCTGCTTTTATGTTTCCTTTCGCTGTGCATGTGATGCATCTGCCAACGAACAGCTAGTCGGTACAACAGACTAAACACTGCGGAGAAGTGAGCTTGTACTGTATGCCAAGCACAGCACAGATGTCGAGACAACCTTGCTCCGGAAGTATGATCCACCATGAGCTCTGCAAGAAAGCCGAATATGGTAAGGATGGCGAGAAGACGATCCCATATTTTTTGCGAAAGAAGCTTCTGTAAAGGGAACAATTCAACCAATTTCGTGAAGTGATCAGTCACGACAGGAAGATACTGATTACTGTACGGATTATGAGGGAACGATCCCATACGGGTCGCAGGCAACAATCTGCCATGGAGAGTGGCTTACGATTGGTTGCATAAATCCTGGTAGGTGACCTTCGTGTGGCTTTGACTTCTGACATCCTGGACAAGTGTGGGCATACTTCAGTATATCCTGCCTGATTCCTGATCAAGTCTCGACATGGCATAACTTATTGCAAGTCATACTGCTGCTGCTGTGACCTGATGAGGCTGAATCATGGAAGTGACTGATGAACGGCGTTCAAAGTTTCACAATCCTGAAAGGCGAGCCATGGGCGGCATCGTCTGCTTGAAAAATGTAGCTGAGAAAAAGTCCATTCTCTCTCAGCAAGTATGAGTCGTACCTATCGTTGCTCTCGGTGCGGCCTACCCTTTGTTCTGCAAGCTTCTCGCACACCCGTAGACGGAGTTTCCCCTCCCACTGTGCCTTGCAAAGTTCTCTGATCACCAACGTCCCCCATTCTGACTGATGTGTCGGCCACAATGCCAGTTATTCCCACCAATGCATGTTCGTCCTGAGTGGGAAGGACCTGCAAAGGAGCACACGAGAGCACATCTGCCGCAACAAAACTCCCTTCTTGTATGTAGTGGCTTAGTGGTATGCCTGTAATGTCGGAGCTCATTGTGCGAGACGTCCGACTGGATTCCGCAAATTATTTGGCCAGGAAAACACTTGATTGGTCTGGATCTGAAAGTATGTGCCATTGAAATACATGTTAAATTTTTTTAGGGCAAAAATAATGGCGACACTCCTTTTCCATTGCGTAATAGTAGTGTTTGGCCGCTGTCGGCATGCGGCTGGTGAAGGCAACTGGCCGAAGAACACCGTTGTGTTCCTGAAGCAGGACTGCACCAAGGCCAGAGTCGCTGGCATCAGTCTGAACAACAAACAGTTTAAAGAGGCCCGGAAACTAACGAAGCGAAGTCGGTGATTGCCTTCGAGAGCCGAGGGAAAGCGTCTTGTTGCTTTCGTCTCCAATGCCAATTTTCTCCTTTGCACAAAAGCAAATGCAAAGGGTTAGCTATCTTGGCACAGTGTGGGACAAGTTGGCAATAACATCCAATCGATCCTAGAAAGCATTGCAAGCTCTTGACGTCTTGCGGCTGCGGGCAATCGGTTATCGCGCACATCTTGTCCCGATTGGGGTGAAAAACCCGGGTTAACAACGGCAAAGCCAAGAAGGTTCATTTTCTTTTTAGGATGAACTGTCAAGTTGGCACATTGCATCTGCTCGAGGACAATCCTAAGATGTTCGAGGTATTTCTTGAAAGATTGGGGAAAATGACGTCATTCATATACGCCATCACAAACTTGCTCTTTGTATCATCGACACCAATGTCCATTCGATGTTGAAAGGTATCGGGCAAATTTGATAGGCTCGAACACTCCCTTGTGATAGGTGAAAGCGGTTGTCGAAACCTCCTCTGGGTCTATCTCGATTATCCTCGACTGCAGTCAAGCGTTGTGAACACTTTCGTGTTGTCGATCGCGTACATGATTGATTCGATCAAGGGAAACTGGTATGAATCTCTCACCGTTGCAGCGTTGAGGCTGCAACGGGAGAAGCCCAACGACTCTGGGAGTTGCAAACACCTCCGGTGTCGATCCACTCCTGTAGTGCTGCATTCAGGAGAGCTGGTACATGGATGATGAGGGCTTTGGGTTGCACCGCAGTTGGTCGAGCGTCGCCAGTCTCGATTCGATGCAGCAGCACATCAGTCTTTCCCGGAACTTCCGTGTAGTACATTGGTGGAAATGGCTGCAAGATGCTCTCTAGCTGTTGTTTTTGTTTCCTGGACGCTGGACGCACCTGCAGGGTGTCTCAGACACCGGCAGGAAAGGCTGGAGCAGGCCTTATTGTACAGAGAGCCGGGAGAGTTGCGCCGGTAATGCAATCCTCTCGCCTGGTGAAGGGGGTCACATCCAGCTGAATGTCCATCCAGCCAATAGCCGCCAACATCAAAGTCGAGCAAAAGTTTTTTGCCTGCAATAAAATCTCCACCAAAAGGTAATTGGCACGTTCAATCCTGGCAGATAAAGAAAATGCTAGCAGGCCTCTTCGTCGAATAGAATGCCGAGCCTTGCAGCGCACTGCAGAAGTGTATTTTAGGAACAAAGCGGTTCTTTTTTTGTTTTGCACAGCTCAAAAAAGTCTCCAATAAGCAAACTTTCTGCTCCATTATCAAGAAGGGGCAGCAAAGGGAACAGCAAGTAGACAAAATGTCATGTGAGGCTCGATGCATTTATCTGTAGGTCGTATGCGACACAGACGAGAGAAGTGCTGGCGACTCGCTCGATCCCGAGGCTGGAACTCGCTGCCGCCAGCTTGGGCCGGCGGCAGCGAGATCTCCAAGTTAAGCGTCGCGGGCCCTGTTGGTTTCCCTGGTTCCTCTGGCTCCGGCACCACCAGTGCAGACATTGGCTGCGAGAATGGTCACGCTGTCCGTAGTTGTAGCAGGAACTGGGCTGCCAACAGTCTTCTACCGCTCTATTTACCATGTTACCCCAGTCTCTCCAACACTGGCCGCTGCCTCTCAACTCCACTGGTTCATTCCCTCATTGCCAGCCACCTCTCGGCTCAAGCTGGGGCTTTTGTTGGCCGTTCAATGATCTCGAAGACGGTTAGGCAGCCGGCCGCTTGAGAAGGTCTGCAGCACCTGCGGCAAAATTTCGCTCTGGTGCAAGCCCCCGGGGGGAGGGGGGGCAATCCCAGCTGCCTGGGGCTCCCCTGGATTAGGAAATTAGATTCTTGACGACCCAGCTTGTTGTGAAAACACTGGACCTCCCGACGACAGTCTAAGGGGGTTCAGGGTGAGGGGTAAGTAGGCGAGGTTGGCACAGACCCTTTCAGGAGGTGTCGAGTCGGAGTTGCTCGTTCTTGGTCGACGCATGTGGAGAGTACCCACGCACAGGACGGCTCGGAGGCTTCTGCAGCTGGGGGCAGGAGGCCTGTAGTCCACGCAAGCCGCGATGGTTTCCTACACGAGGTCTTCAATGGTGTCGTAGTTGGACCCATGAAGATACATGTTGTAACAGGGGTGACTGACGAACAATGCGAGTAACCCTCTCGGACTCGAGAGCAGTTTGCACTGCTCGGTTGAGCAGTTCCTGCGTGACCCTAATATACTACACAAGGCCTTCTTCTGGGTTCTGTGTGCGACACTCGATTTCCCGCTGGACTCGTACCCCGGTGCCAGGAACTCCTCTCGGAAGCTGCGGCGGGACGCCTCTAGAGATGGAAATAGAATGACTAATACCCGTGCCACATGGGCAACTCGAATGCCATTTACAAATAATGACATTCGTGTGATTGACGAATCGGCTTGCGATCTGTCGCGCGTGGAACGCCCCATGCTCGGAGTGTCGCGCGCTGATTGTCCGATCGTTCAAATGTCATTCGTTGTAAATGGCAGTCGAGTTGCCCGTGTGGCACGGGTATAAGGCTATACGCACGACATCGTGCACCTTGACCGGAAGTGGCTATACGCACGACGCGGAGAGCTCACGCTGGACAGAGCCTGTATCACTGGGAGCTCGTTAACCCCCCCCCCCCCCCCCCCCCCCCCCATTGCGTTCACGTCGCCTTGCTGCGACAGTATGCGGCTGCTAATTACAAAACTACCGTATTTACTCGAGTACTAGCCGCACTGTTTACGAAGAAAACCCGAGGGTTCGCTTTTCCGCGGAGCACGCAGTTTGCCAATCACCGCGATCGACAGCATGATTCCAGCTGTTTACAAGACAGAGATAATGTTTTCGTGCGAAGATACCATCTGTGAAGATTGCATTTGTAAGGAGAATCGTGTTCTCGATCTGGTTATTCGCTATGTTATTTATGCGCAATGCAATGATTGGCTGTATATGTGTTCTGTGGGAAAGTAGATGGAAGGGCCTTGTTCATAAATAGTGCAGCTATTACTCGAGTAAATACAGTATTGCCATTTAGCCCCCCCCCCCCCCCCCCCCCCTTTGCGGCGTCCAGCCGGCAACCAAAGCTCCGCTGTCCCCCATGCACCTCCGGAAAGGGAGGGATTATACCATTTAGTTGAGCGAAGTTTCGTCGAAAACATTCATTCTTTTCACTGTTAATCATAGAAAAGAAATGTAAATATTGCCAAATGCCTCAACAAAACAAATGTTTGAGAAAAAAAAGAAAAAAGGTAAGCCCACAAGGGGGGTCGAACCCTGGTCTGCTGCGTACGAGGCAGACACGTTACTACTATATGCTACTTTACAGCTTCGGAAATTTAGTTTTATACGAGAACCAAAACGTTTCGCGCCGTGCGTATAGCCCTTTCTGGTCGAGGTGCAGTCAATTAGAATCTGCAACACCCACCATCGTCTCGCACTCGCCGGCAAGGCAAGGGGGAAGATCCGCTTCAGCACGTAGGCATCCGAGGCGCTACGCGTCCGAGGCGCTGGACGCTCTTGCGTAGACGCCCAGCACCGCCACGAAGTCGGCGACGGACTTGCGGTCGTCGAGCCCCTCGGGCTCGCGTTGCCGCTGGCCGCCGGTCCCGCCCGTGACGGCTGCTAAATGCTCCGTCACCAACTCGAGGGCGGTAGACATGCGGTCATTGAGGCAGGATCTCAACCGACGACGGACCGGTGCCCAACTCCGACTCCGTGTCGCTGGAGGAGTCCTCATCCTCGGCTCGCAGCTTGGGAGGCATGGGCAAGAAAACGAAAACGCACGGCAAACAAGACAAAAAGAAACAGAGACGTGAAGCGAACATTAAAAAAAAAAAAAAAATTTATCGCTAATTATTGAAAGGTATCCCGTGCGGACGTGCGGCAAGAAAAACGGGCGCCGATGATTGGAACGGTGTCGACGCCGATCGCAAGTTTCACGATCGGTAAATCGTACTCACTTGTTCCTTCGTCGCCCCGCATTTTCTTCTGCCCATAGTGGCGTCTAATGTGTAAAGCGAGTCGTAGCACACCCGTGTTGAGGCACAGCGAGTCGAAATCCAAGTGGCTCGTCACGCAGCGCGCCGGCCCCTGCTGCTTGCGTACGGCGGCAGGGTACACCCGGCGGCAGACAACCTGACGACGACCTCCATCGGCATGCAGCAACCGCATTGGCACCTTAAAACAGAAAACCGGCATCAACTATACATGCGAGTTTTACAATAAAGAGCGTATCACCTATCAGTCTGTGTTGCGGAGCCGCTCGGTTCCGTCGCCGAGTGCGTTCTTCTCTTTTGCATCCGGAGTCCGGTGTCGATGCCGAAGACGCTTCGCTGGCTTCGCAGCGCCGTGGAATGCCGTCGTCTACGTTTGCGGCGCGTTCGAGGCGTCGGCGTCGCGCGTAGAAGCGGCGTCGTACGGGATGAACCTGATATCTGCCGTCCGCCGAAGAATTTCCATACGACGACACCACATTCGATGAACGTTTTAAAATGAGTCCGTCGAATACGCACACATTCGAAAATATCAGTCCGCCGAATACGCGCACATTTCAAAATCAGTCCGCCGAGTACGCGCGCATTTCAAAATCAGTGCGCCGGGACTCGTGATTGGCTGGCGCACGCCCTTCCCTGCTGCCTTCCCGTCCGACAGCGCCCCTGACGGCGTGCGCCTAGGCGCAGAACAGCGATCTTTGATTGGATTTTTAATAGGGAAATCGGCCGCCCTTGAATGTAATTTTAGGATTTTTAGGATGCTTAGAGCCCGTGGATTGCGTTATGACAATAAATAGACGATCTCAAAATCCACTTGAGTGCCCCTTTAAGGGTGATCGGAGTGTATAGACCATTCTCAAAAAGAGCGTGTGGCCGGTGCCATTTTGAGTGTTCGTGCGTATGGCGCGTTCTTTGCTCGCTTTCCGAAGCGACGAACATGCACGTGCTGGACTGTGAAGATCGCACGCTGGACTGTGATTTTGTAAACATTGGAAAGGTCTATAAGCGCCTCGCACGGAGTGGTAGTTACTTGACACCATCGAAACTGAAGCAAATAGAGAAATAACTGTTCAACAAGAAACACAGGATCTTTCGTAAGTCTACCGTTGCTGCATAGGTACCAGATTTTATCCGCTATTAGTATACAACAATTTCGACTAATAGTTCAACCATTAGATGGCACTGAATTTGTAAAAGGGTATATTATAATCATCAATACGAAACTTCACGCCAAATTTTACAAGTATGCATGGCTGGCCGTGTCGTGACGTCCCATCAGGCATGGTAACGTCAGAGTCGCGGGCGTTGACATTTTTCCGGTTTTGATCTACATGGTTGATGGTGAGTACAAAGGTCATCGTAAAAAATTGAGCTTCCTTCACTACCGTAAATCTTGTCTTTCTTAAAACGAAGTTATTTTACTAAGACAGCAGTCAAATCTGAGGTGATTTTCTTTGCTGATGTTACGTTATACTTCGTCTCACCTTAGCATGGACTAACAGCGAATGCTGTGCTAGCACGAGCGGCTACCCTTGACTGCCTTGACTGGAGCACTCGCTGCAGGAGGGCTCGTGCAGCAGCCGAGGCTTCATTCGAAGCAACTATCTCGCGCTTTTAGCACGCGCGGTTAACAATAGTCCATACTAACGTGAGACGAAGTATAGAGCTTGCGCTGTTGCCAAAGAAAATGTTGTGCGTTTTGCAGGTGCAATCGGAGTAGTTAAGCTCTGTTTGAAATGTAATTACTTGTGCAGTGGAGGACTAAAAATTCGGATATTGTGCGGATGATATTCCTAAAAACAATGACAATATACGAGACCTATTGCTAACTTACCCAAGCGTCAAGGAGAATGCAGGGAATGGAATTCCACGCGCCGCACGCGCGCGCCTTCCTCAAATAAAAGATTCGAAGCAAATAACACAAAATAAAACATTCATGAACGCGCGTGCAAGATGCTATTTGTTTTGGGCTTTTGCTTTAGAACAGTTACTGCTGTGGACACCAGCACGTGCGGCGCGTGGAACACTATTCCCTGCATTCACCTTGATGCTTCGGTAATTTAGCAATAGACTACTTCCATAAACCCCTGCATGCAACACGGCGCGCGTTGCACTCTGGGAACTAGTTGGCCAGGGAGGAGAGTGGCATGGTTTCGGTTTCGATCGACACGTCGACAAGAGATTATACACAGAGCGTGGACTATAAATGGCCGTTATCTCATGTTTTCTGGTGCCGAGAGCGTCATTTGTGGTCTCTAAACTAACCTAAATGACCAGACATCGAAGCTTTTGCACAAGCCCGAGACGTATAGCTTGTCTTGACACATGCTTGTTTATTTTTGTACTCGAGCCTTTCTGTTAGCGTTTCGAGGTATGTGGACGAGCCAGTGCTGGGAATCTCGACACAGCGAAGCTCGGGGATCTTGCTTGCGTACGAATCAACAAGCTGTAGCGATCAATAAGTATGCCTACATCAAGCTCGCGCCTTTACATTAGTGTTGTTGATGATTGATCAGGAAGTTTGTTTGTTTCGTGCGTCCATAGACGAAATATAACTTTTTTGCAATTACTGTCTTTCTTAATACGCCTGAGTATGTGAGGGAAAACTCGGAGGCGCCCTTGAAAAGCTTCATTTGAACACACTTCTCATCTCTTATCTGTACTGCCCCGCAGCACTGCACGTAACACTGTTAAAAATGCCTGCGCGTCCACTTACCCGCAAAACACTCAAAGAGCCAATCTCTGCGATCTATGAAATCAGCTCAGCGAATGCGGAGGCGGAACATCTGTTTAGACCTCAAAATTAAGTCTGCGCTGTGGCATTACGCAATGCAAGCATGACGTTTTGCATTGCGTAATGCTACAGCGCAGACTTCATTTTTAGTTCTAAACGGATGTTCCGCCTCATCATTCGCTGAGCTGATTTCGTAGATCGCAGAGATTGGCTCTTTGAGTGTTTTGGGGGTAAGTGGACGCGCAGGCATTTTTTAGAGTGAAAGTCCCCATTCGCTTGCATTCCACTAATATGCGGTGCGCGAAATGAACGAAATTATTCAAAGCGCATTTGACGGTTGCTAATAGTAATGGCCATATTATTTGTTATGTGTTTGCTTTTCTCCAGCCTGAGTATGCCGAGATAATTTCAGACACACCGTTCAGGCACAGATCTTGGGCATCAGTAAAAGCTCGTCCAAAAATGCTTAGCGAGGACTAGGGGACGCTTGTTAGGGCCTCCGTCGCAGCTAGCCGATCTCGGCGTTTGCGAAAACGTAATCTTCTATCAGCATAAAATTTGAGTGTGAGATATGTGATGACACGTGGAAGACATCATAGTAACTTTTGTGCAGTAGTGAGGTCGACTTTATTGCGTTTTATTAAAAGCTCATGCGCCAACGCTGGGCTCAACTTAGATACTCATGTGAGGACGCGGCTTGCTTTTCGCCCAATGAAGCAACAAGAAGCGTACGTTTGGCAAACAAAATACGTGTAGGTCTCAAGGTGACCAAATTTCAGTTGTAGTTCACTGGTACTTGACGGGATTACTGACATTGAGCTCAAAGATGCACTCGTGGGGTGAGGTGACTAAGCCACGTCTTACTACGTTTGCATACGCACGCACAATATCCGGTGTTTCGGGAACCAACGAAAGTGCCCCGGTCTTCGTTTTGTATCGCTCGAGAATGAGTGTAGTGCACATTCGTAAAAAGTCAAATAATCGAAAACGCAAGCAGCGCGTTCGGTCGCGGCGTAATTGCATGAGATGAAGCTGCTCACTCGAAACCGAAACTGAGTGGTGTTCGAGGCGGGGTTTAAGCCGCACGTCCGGAGGCTTCCTGGCTCGTGACGACGACCATTCCCCGAAGTGAAGAACCCAGGGGTCCAGTGGAGGTGGGAGAATTGGTAACGTAACGAACGGTTTAATTACATGGTTGCGATACAGTCGTCAAATCCGAGAGAACAGGGAGCAGCCTCACGCTCCGCCTTATATAGGGTCCATTTTCTCCTTCACTCCCCGCCAGGGCAGCAGGTGCGACGTAGCAAACCGCCGCCAAGTGCGTTGCAGCAAAGTCCGCCGCATCGTAGCCAGAAGTGCGTCGTAGCCATGGTTCTCCGCAGTTAGGCCATGCCTCTCTCCCCTTCCGGAGCGCACGAACCCACACGCACACACACACGTCCCGTTGACGTCACGGACGCATTGAGACTCGTTTTGGGCAGGCTCCGACAGGTGGGCGACAGTCCCGGACAGATCGTGACTCGTTTCCGCAGCGTTGAAACTCGGAAGAAGGTCGCCGAAGGTTCCATTCTTAACAGTGGCCAACTAGTTCCCAGAGCGCACTGCTTGGCATTTCGCCGCGATGGGGCGCGTCGGTTTTGGAAGAAGTCCATTAGCGGCGAGATGTTTTGGTGGCGCCCTCCCATGGCTCCCTCTCGTGACGTCATTACCTTGCGAACAACAAGCTCGATGGTGTTTGCAATGAGCATGATGCAAGCTTGAAATCATTACCCTCTCAAAGCGACACTGCCAACACCATCAAAATTCAAGCTCTGACATTGCGCTTGTTTTCGTCGATGAGAAATCCTTTCCTGACGTCACACTCAGCATTCAGCCAATCATGGCCGGCCGACCACAGCGACGCTTTCGATCGCGCTTTGAGGTGAGATTGCAGCCAATGCCCCAAGCACGAGAGCTCAAGGTCGCTGCCTTGAAGCGTTCTTTCACAGAACGAGCGTATGCGCTAGAAATGGATGTCTCAAAGCAAGGAGCACGGGTTAGCTCGCGCTTGTAGCGTTGTCTGCAGTATCAGCTTAAGGGTGAACGGAATACGTACGGTTCTACGCACGAGTTACGTGCAGTGTAATGGGAGAAAAAGTTATGCAACCCAGGCAAGAACAACATTTCCCGTACCCCTACGACCCCCCCCCCCCCCCCCCCCCCCGGCCCGACTCCCATTGAGGGAAGTGTTGTAACAAGTCTGTAGGGGGATATATTTGCCCTTTTGTGTTTGGAAACAAACTCAGTGGCGTCATCTGTTGGGTAGCCCCGGTGTACACTTCCGGTTAACGTATATTTCCTACTTTTTTACTCATAACTTTGTATCGTAAGAGTGAATTAAGTCTGGCAATGATATAAGTGGCCATTTTCAGAAGATATGGTGCATATTTGATTTTGCAAATACTGCGAACACTTCCGTTTACGTTAAAACCCTCAGGTGGTCGGAGGCTATTTGTACGGTGGCGCCACCATGTTTCAACTCACGCATAAAAGAGCGAAAAGGCGTGCGAATTGATTCTGCATCTCACAATCATCTGCAGTGCAGACAAAGGCATGGGCACGAGCGCGTGGCTTTAGAAAGTGCTTCCATAGCTTCCCCTATAGACGCTTTCAGGCAGCTGTGCATGGGCGCCGCCATAACCGACCTTCAGTTTTTGTTCCCTCTTATTCCGTTCGCTTCACTTCATCATTACCACAACAGGATAGGTTATTGCAGCTTTAGGTGCTACTGTGTCCTTCTCCCCAGCATAGGCCCTTGTGGAGGCTCGACAACGCCCGCTTCAGTGCCTCTTCATCTCGGTAAGAAAAGAGAAGGTCGGCTATGGCAGCTCAATCTGGCGCACGCTGAAAGCGTCTATACTCACAAATCATGGCAGTTCCACGACGGAGCCATAGAGTGTTCGCTCGCAAATTTGTAGCGCGAGGATCTGGTAGCACAAAGCATTTCTCGGGAAACCTGGACGTCAGCGCACAGCTTTTGCAGCGGCGAGGGCATGAAACATGGTTTTCAAACCCGACGAGAAAAGAAGCGGTAGCGCGAGGAACGCGAGGAGACCAAGCGGACTTTCCATCGCTCGGGAGAAGTGTGTTTCGGCGTCTCGCCGCAGCGGGGCGCCAGTCACGTGGCTCTCATCTTATCCGTTGTCTGCCGCTCTACCTTTTCAATTTCGGTGGCCGCTTCTCGGGGCGATCTGCCAGGCTTTGTCAGTATTGGAGACGTGCGCGATCGAAAGCGTCGCTGTGGTTGGCCTTCCACGATTGGCCGAATGCTCACTATGACGTCAGCAAAGGATTTCTCATCGGCGGAAATATGAGGAATGTAAGAACTTTAACTTTGACGGTGTTCGTAGTGCTTGTTTCAGAGCGCTATCATTTCAAGCTTCCACCATGCTCATTGCAAACACAATCGAACTTGTTGTTCGCAAGGTAATGACGTCACGAGAGGTAAACATACGAGGGCGCCACCAAAACATCTCGTCGCTAATAGACGACGCTATGGCGCTTCCTATGCACGAGTTCTTTTACAAACAAAAACATTCTGCAGAGTTAGGCGCACGCGCCTGTGCCTTTGCCTTTACTGAAGACATTTCTGAGATGGAGTTAAGCTCTGCAACACGCTTTGTGTGCACGAGAACTCGCGCCTGTCCCACGGTGTAAGATAATACTCTTCAGGTGTGGACAGCGCGCTCCTCGCGCAGTGCAGATAAAGTTCGCTTTTCACTCTCTCTCTTTCTCTCTCTCACTATAGTTTCAAGCGGCGCCGGCAGATGACTCGTCGACCCGTGGGCACGGCAAAGACGGCTCGTGCCGCCTCATATTCCACACGCGCAAAGCTCCAGCGAGGTTGTCGCTCGTGCAGAAAGACCACGGTGTACCGGGGTGTCATGGCAACGAGATCATTTTTTTCACTCTCGCACAGTTTCGCCGTTTGGCCGCCGGCGACACAGTCAGCCGCGGGCACGGTGGCCGCCGAATAATGCAGTTTTTCGGATGCCCGTCGAACGAACGCTATCTAATTCCTCGCGCCGCGCGTTCAGCCCAGCCGTGTCCTCACCTAAAGAGTGTATCTTACACCGTGGCCTGTCCTAACCATAACGCTGCACAAAACTCTTCATAAAATCTTATAAGTTATAAAGTATTGGGCATGAGACTGGGCGGTTAATACTGCGAAAGTCACAGCAGCGTAGTCTGATCGCCGGGGGACGACTATTTCCGTCCGTCAGTTTGGGGCTCTGACTCATAGGAATTCTATGCGATTTCTCAGGAATAAAGAGGAGGAAGAAGTAACACCATTTTTGTGTTATCTCGAAATCCGATGGTTCTAGCGGACAACAAGCTCCGCCCATTGGCCAAACTCTCTCAGTTTAAATGGCTCTGAATGAGATCCAACCGTTGCGTCCCTAATGGCTAAATTGAGAACTACACCGATGGGCACAACTATAGCGTCACTGAATACGGAATGCCTATTTCGTGACTCTGGGGATAACAACATAGATGATTTGTTTGTGTCTTAACGCAGCGCTCGGCCTACGTAACTGAACGCTCAGCCAGCGTTCGGCTGGGGATCGCGTTTAATCGGTGAAGCCGAACGCGGACGCAGCCCTCGTGGATTTGTTACGTCATCTTTCTCGACTGAGCACGGGGAACAAATTGGGCACGACTTGCGCCGTCTTTGTCCCGCGCTCAATCTAGAAAGATTACTAACTTAGAAGTTTGGGCTTGTTGGTATTTCATGTATAAAATTAAAACTTGAAGTTTATTCGTGCTAACATCAAGCAGAAATACTGTAACGTCATAAAAACAAACAAAGATAAAATACATGACATGGACGCCACGTGCTCCTTAGCCACCATTATGCGCTGTCACTGTGTGTCTAAAAAGCAACATTCCTTATCGGATAAAGATGGTGAAGGAATGCTGACCCAGTTTTCCCCCAATCTTACAATTTCCCGCTCCTCAATGATTTCTCGAGTGTGTTTGTCTCTAGTTTCCTAATTACTTCACACTTGTCGAAGACGGGAGTGCAACAACAGTCTCGGCAATGCAGGCCAAAGTGACCTGACACAACTTTAAAAACGTTATACTTATGCTCTCGCAAGCGACTGTTGTTGCATTATGCATTGCATCATCACGTCGTGGTGCCGTATTGTCAAAACGACATACGGTCTTTCATTAATCACTAAGCCTTCACCGAAACAAGAAGATTGTGGCATACTGCGACCTATCATCAGTGTGGACCTCTCTACGCTTTGGATCCGGATCTTTTGTTCCACATTCCTAGTGATATGCCACGGCGGACAAAGGCAGTGATACATAGACTGAGACTCGGTGTAGCATACACACACAAGTTCCTTCATCGGATTGGGCAGGTCACAACACCTAAGTGCCCAAGTTGTGACTGCATTGAAACAATTCATCATATCTTGTGTGATTATGTCATCTACGACGCAGAAAGGACATAACTAAAAAACACGCTAACATGCCTAGACAACCGACCCTTCTCCGTGACTAAGGTGCTTGGTACTTGGCACAATCCACACAAAGAAGCCAAGCCCACAAAAACACTTGTTAGATTCTTAAAAACAACACGCCTGGACTTCTGCTTATAGAAGTTGATCTTCATTGTTAGTGAATAGCGCCGTGTTACAATGTTAAAACATTGAAGTTTTTACATTTTTTTATTTTATTTTATCTTTCTGTTCTTTCTTTTCTCCTTTAATCCCCTCACCCCTCTCCCCCAAACAAAGTAGCAAACCGGGACAAAATACCCCAGGTTCTTTGTCTTCCTTCCTGCCCTTTCTTCCTTCCTTCTTCCTCCCGTCTTCGAAAAGTGTGAAGTGATTAGGAAAAATAAAGACAAACTCACTTGAGAAATCATTGAGGCGCGGGAAATTGGAAGGTTGGGAGAAAACTGTATCAGCACTCCTTCACTATCTTTATCCGATAAGGAATGTTGCTTTTTTGACACACAGTGACAGCACATAACGGTGGCTAAGGAGCACGCGGCGTCCTTGTCATGTATTTTATCTTTGTTTGTTGTTATGACGTTGCAGTATTTATACTTGAAGTTACCACAAATAAACTTCAGTTGTAAGTCAGCGGCTTGTTCGTCTACCTTCTTGTTCTTGTCCGTGTCTTTGCGCTGTTTTAAGTTTTAGTCGAGAAAGATGAAGTAAAGAATCTAGTGAACATGCCTTGTGTTTTTAAGCACAGAGCTATCGTAACAGAGCTCTGGGGAGAACAAGCTGGACATAGCGGCCCCTATAGTTCGATCTCGTCGCCAATAGTTTTCCAGACATGCCTTATAATAAACACTATAAATTTGGTTGTGTGGCCAGCTAGAAAATAGTGACGAATTGCACGAGTAGCCGGATATTTACGCAGGCGGTCACCTAGTTCATGAAGCCTGGGTGTCTTGAAAATAGTGTCTGCATCAAATATTGGGCAAGAACAACTATGAATGACCGCCAGTACGATGCCACGATGTCTCGTGAAAGCCAGGTAGCAGAGTGAACTCGACGCCTTGAGCATACCTACCGCGCACACGTTCCCGTGCCCACTGCGCTGGTGTACACGATACAAGCGTCGTTGAAGGAAACACCTCTGCGCTTGTATACAATAGAAATGTATTTCCCTTAAGCCTAATTAAAAATGTGCAATTCCGCGAGTGATTTTGTAGTTGCGACGTCGCTTTTGTGGTGAAAAAACAAACGAAAAAACAAACATAGTGGAGGTTGCGGGGAACTGTGAAATTGCAAGCAAGATCGCAGCATGCGAATCAGGCATGCTACGTTTAATCGCAGGTATTGTATGGTGTTGGTGGTTACCTTATTTATAAAATTAAGACGCCCACCGACGATTAAAACAATCTCAAAACTATGTTCCCTATATATATATATATATATATATATATATATATATATATATATATATATATATATATATATATATATATATATATATATATATATATATCTTGAGTAAAAAAGAAACACAAGAAATGGCAGCTCAGGCAAGTCGTGATTATTGGATAGGAGAGCCTCAGGGGAGAACCGTGCGCACAAAGATGTCGCCTTTTGTGTGCGTTCTACGCGGCGTACGCATCAGCAGTACCTTCTTCTTCGGTGGATGCGGCAGCTTTTGCTTTTTTTTCTCGTGCGTCACGAGAAGGGGAGAGAGAGGTCTGTGGCCCTAGCTTGTCGCGACAGGTGGTAATAAGCTTGGTACGCCTCCATGGGCGTAATCTTCGCTTGAACGCAAGTCCACCCAAGTGGGACTTCCCTCTGGCGACGCCTGTCGAATAAACACGCGCTCACGCCTCGCAAACAAGCTGTTTATTTCTTAAAAACCCGGACTCTGGAACCGCCAGAGAAAAAAGAAAGATGTTAAAATAGTTAGACAAAGGAAATAAAATAAAAAAAAACACGATTGCTTTACGTTTTTTTGTTCTGACAAACACGTGGGAGCTTTTTTTATTTTTTTTTGGAAGAGGGAGCGCTTCTGTCGACTTAGTAAAATGGTTAAAAAAAAAAACGCAAAGAAACGGAATTGGGCAAATATTTGTTTTTTCTTTTGTAAAATCCATTAGGACTGGAATGCTTTGTCTAGTGAAATTGTTTGGGCCGCAAATGCTGAAATCTTTTTCTCGTGTTTATTCGCCCCTTGCGATAATGCCTGATGGCGCTGCAGGACCACCATGAATAAAAGATGAAGAAGGAAAGACTATGGTGTGTAGTGATCTGCCGGCGTGAGAAAAGGAGGAAGAAGACAAGTTGAGAAAAGACAAGCGCCGAAAGACTAGGACAAAGAAGGGAAACGACGACACAAGGCGCACTCGCAACTGAAGTTTTTATTTCTGGAAAAACAGTCTTATATACACTTTCAAACACACCCCACGTCACTTTCCACGTGCCCACTCTTTATCTAAGAATAAACGCTCTTTGTCTGTCAAAGTCACGGAAGGTTCACTTATGCACTTATCTGCACCCTTCTTTATTGCATACGCCTCATGAATTTCCCTGGTAATCTTTTTGCTGTATCGCCCCAGGATTGCCATGTCATTGAAAACCGGTGTGCACTCACATCGGTTACAATGCACAGCCAGGTGCCCAGAAGGTGACTGTTTTAAGGAAGCGGCGTGCTCTCTCGCGCGATCATTCACACAACGCCCGGTTTGGCCTACGTAAGACCCACCGCAGGAAAGCGGAATGTCGTACACAACACCGGTCCGACATTCCACGAACTTATTCTGGTGCTTTTTCTTACACTCGTCACTCTCCCCCTCATGATCATTGATTTTTCTGCATAACGCAGAGAGTTTTTTAGGGGCTGAGAAGACGACAGGAACGTCGTAATGTTCCGCTACCTTTTTCAAGTTATGAGATACCGCGTGAATGTAAGGGATTACAGCGGTTCTTGTTCTTTGGCGTTCATGAACGTTTCTTTCCGCGCCCCTAAATTTCTTTTTAAGGCCCTCTGCAGCTTCAACAATCGATCTGAGCGGAAAACCCGCACTTGCGAGCCTTTTCTCTTGTCTTTGTCCTTTCTTTGTCTTTTCTCATAATGAACCAACTGGCCCAACTCACCATTTTGTTGCGAAGACAAGCTGCACGAGGCAGCTTGAAAACGACGTTCGTCCCTGCTCTGCCACTTGGCCGCTTAACGCTTTTAGATGTATATATGTATGTATTAAATATTTATGTAGTCCGCACGCTACATGTTGGGGGCGGCGGAGAAAAGCTCACCGGAGAAAAGCTCACCGGAGAAAAGCTCACCGGAGAAAAGCTCACCGGAGATAAGCTCACCGGAGAAAAGCTCACCGCAAAACCGGCAGATGCGGAGAAAAGCTCACCGGCCTTTGAGCGGATGCGGAGAGAAGCTCACCGATTTTTTTATTTTTTTTTTTAAC
The DNA here is from genome assembly GCA_013358835.2 of Ixodes persulcatus. Classification (NCBI taxonomy): domain Eukaryota; kingdom Metazoa; phylum Arthropoda; class Arachnida; order Ixodida; family Ixodidae; genus Ixodes; species Ixodes persulcatus. The sequence continues at coordinate 431,096 of JABSTQ010009785.1, read as the reverse complement.
TTAGCGGATTCTGCGTCAAACGTTGCAATTTAACATAATTCGCGTTGTTCACTTCATTAAAAAATATGTCCACTTTTTTGCAATATTTTTGAAGTTCATTGGGCATATTTACTAATTCATCAGAAATTAGTAATCACCCATTCTATTCTGTATATTAATGAAGCCCCAAGTATAAAATCAGAACATCGTACACCGGTAAAAAAGACAACAATTTATTGACAACTGGCAGGGTGCCGTCGGTGGCTCTGTCAAATAAAGACGTTTGTTCTTTGCGAGCTAATATGAATAGCGATGTGTGAACCGTTTCAACTCCAAACATTGTGTTGTGCCTAATAGATAAGTAGGTGTTGGTTGATGTAATCAGTGTCGGCTACGCTGTTTTTTTTTTTCTGATAATTTTACGAACAAAACTTTAGTTGCGCGAGATAAAAATTGTCCTGTCGTGTTTGTTGTCTTCACTCCGTCGTCGTCGTTTGAGCGGTTTTTATCATGTATAACGTTTACCAACTCGCCCTATTCGCTGCCTTACAGAAGACTACTTATTATATAGGTTACGAGTAATAAGGGTGCCAGTGTGCAGCTCTGGAGGTCATGGGTGGCTCGCCGTAGAAAGGCACTATCTATCACACAAAGGCAACGTGCGGAAACACCAGCACGAACGGCTAGAAAACGTGCTTCTCCGTGAAAGAAAAAAGTTTCGATATCGTACTGACTGTTTTGTCCTATTTTCAAAGGTTAACAAAAGCTTCAAAGAGAGTTTCAGGCACCGCGTTGTTGCGCATGCACTTTCGGATTTTCGGCATTTACAGTTTTGATTTTTAGGTTTTAGGCAGACATTATTACGTTTTCGAACTTTTTCCTGTTCTTCAAGTTCATAAAAATTTGACTTGGGCTATCGTTGCCTACAGACTAAGCCACAAAAAACACTCGCCCGCAATGATTAATTTGGGAGCAATATACCCAATAAGCTTAACAAATAATGCAAAGAAGGACATTTCCTTTTTTACAAAGCTGACAAATTTTAATGATAATAAATTGATATATGTTACGCATGATCCAACAACCTCCAGCAAATTGGAAGATTTCGGGGGGGGGGGGGGGGGATCCATGCCCCCTCCCCCTGGATACGTGCCTGTTAGATCATATAGACGCTTGTAATAATGCAGTGCCCAACATTGGAGCGTTTCATACAAATCAAAGCACTAAAAAAAAATGAAAGACGTTTACAACTCCCTGTAATGCCGAATTAGAGCGCAGCTCTTGAGGAGGGAAGGGGAGGGTACTGAGGGGAGGGTATGCCTTTACTCCTTAAAGATTTTCCTGGAGCGTTATGGCTTTAAAAATGAAAAAAAAGCCATCGTCCACTCATTGGCCAATCATTGTAGTTCTGAATGCTATAAAATATTTTATCATACTTTAATTATTTCCTCAGCAGCATTTGAAGCACCGTGACTCGAGGCACAAAAAATTGCTATGTTTGATATAGAATATCTAAACAAACATTTTTTTACACAACATCAATCCTTTCTCTGCATATTACCAATGGACCTTTTCCACATACCGACGGCACCAGGCAGTGGCTGCACGAACTAAAAATCGAGGAAGTGACCTACCTGCGCTACCAATCGATAATGGGAGCTACGCTACCAGATTCTTCGCTCTCTGAGCTGCGGCGCGTGCCTAAAGCGACTTTAATGAGGGGAAAGAAAAACACGACCCAAACGTCGTGTTTTTCTTTCCGTCCACTTTCTTTTTTTGTGTAACACAATTATATATATGCGGAAATTACGTGCTCTATTCGCTAATCCACAGCCTCCTTCCGAATTTCCTCGATTTTTAGTGCCGACTTCCGCCGCTTGGCATCGGGCGCTCGCGCGTGCGCAGAACGCTTCTCGGAAAAGGTCCATTATAAGCACGTGACATCTGTTGCTAATTTCATGGCTCTAGTGCATGTCAATAAAAACATATTTGTGCTGAAGCATTACACTTTTAGGGAAATATTTGGAGAGATGAACTAAATAAAGTAGTGCAAATACCAAAAAAAATTTAACTTTACATTCTGCTCCGACATCATATTAACAAAACCGCTCCTTTGAAACCGTGTTATCTTTAATAGATCGTACATGAAATATAAACCAGCGGAGCAAGTGATGGTCCGCGCCATTATATTCGCAACGCTACAAATGCGCATGAACAATGTAAACCTTTACATACATAATGTCAAATGAAAGAGGATCGCGTTGCCTTTCGAACGAAATCAATCCCACAATACAGTATTTAAAAGAAGATGAGTAATGACCTCCCAAAAAGTACCTAAACTGCCACACTCAGTGGGACCGTGGTCTTAAGAAACCGAATTCTGTGGTCTATTTAAAGAGGCAGGCCGCTATGTGAGACACCCGATAGATACCGATTTTCAGTTACTTGTACCTATGTACTTTACAACCCTGGTATGGACCTATCTCTTGCAACAGGTCTAACCTAAAATCTTCTATCCTTTTTTAAGTAATTTTTTGTTAATCTCGGTGTTTATTTTTTTCACCGCACTCTATGACCAACTACAATGTGTTGAACATGTAAATAAACTAGTTATTTTTCGCGACATCCCATTGTCTGTTTTCCCAGCGAGTTTTTTCAAAGAGTGGTAAAATTGTTTGTGCCCCATCTGGCTCATAACTTCGAGTTTGTTGGCAAGCCAACCCCTTTTTGCAATCGTTTTTACTTATTGCCCAGTTTACAAAAACTGGCTTGTATTGCCCGGTTCACGAAGGCTGTCTGATTAATTGCCAGGCGGTTACTCTCGTAATCAGTCTATCAAGCGTAAATAAGCACCATAGTATGACTTGCGCTAATTGCGCAATAACGAGGAAACCAGCGCCGGAAGAAATAATGAAGACGGAATTTTTCGTATTTAGAGGTACCCCAATTTGCTGCTGATGCACAGCCGACACGTTCCTGGAAGCCCATTTATTCGAAAAGCGCTCGCATGTAGTTCCAGCTGCCACACCTTAAAATATGTAAACCAAAAGAACTACAAGTTTGTTATTTTAAGACGTAAGGATAAATCGTAGACAAGCTGGTTCATAACTTTAATGCCAAACCCAAAACGGGGGGGAGGTTAGGCAATAAAGTCATGAACCAGGTGGGCACTGCGGCAACCGCCCGAAGCACACGTCAAAGATGCCCTCTTTTGTTCTTTATTTAGATGCTGCTGCACGCGCTTGGCCCGTCAGCTCAGGAGGCCTGGAGCCCCGTCACTACATGCATGGGAGACCACAGCATCACGACAACAATCACCGAGAAGCCGATGTTATGCTTAGACCTAAAGATCGACCAATGAAAAAGTCGTGAACCGGGAACTGCGAGATACCACTATCCCGATATAAGGCCGACACCCACCACTTGGTTCTCCAGCGGGCACAGCGGTAACCGCGCGAAAGACACGTCTAAAATGCCACTCTTTTTCTTCATTCAGGTTAGTGAACGTGACTATGGCAAACACTACAAAAGCGACCATAGATATTTACTCGCCTTGATGCTGTGCCCTGAAGTGCCTTGTTCTCATGCTTCATCACGTTATGAAAAGATGTTACTAATGCTATCTGGTCAGGACGAGTCAAATCCTGGCCCAGCAGATCTAGAATTGAAGGTAGCAGAAATCCATGAAGGAAAACATAGCATGGTCAACGATATCAAAGAGGTCAACGTAAAGCAAAATCAGTTCCAGAGCACCTTAGGTGACATGGGCGGAAGGATTTATCGTCTAGAAAAGTCATTAGTTAAAGTAGAGAAAAACGAGGAAGCTATTAATGGAATACAAAGCAGTCTTAACGAACTACAAAGAACGGTTAAATCTCACCAAGCTATTCTACTCAACCTCGAGGACAGAAGCCGAAAAACAATTTAATTGGGTTTGGAATTCCTGAGCCTGGTGAAAAGACAAACGATGAACTTCGATCAAAACTTCTTACTGACATTCTTGGTAGACACCTCGGACTGATTGTGCAGACAGTCGAGCTGATAATCAAACTTGGACAAACGCGCGGACAACGTGCACGCCCTATAATAATGAACTTCCGCGATTACAACGAGAATATCGAAGTATTTAAGAACTGTGTTAAACTGAAAGGGTCAGTCATTTCAACTGAGAGACTTCTCTCAAGACACGTTCGCGAAAACGAAAACAACTATGGGAAAGTGCTCACGCAGACAGAGCAGTCGGGTATCGTGTTAAGCTTGTTGACGATAGGCTTCAGGTGAATAATTACCTTTTTTTCTGAGATGACGAGGCCGGCTCGCGATCCAAAGTAGACAGACATAGATTAGCACCGGTTGAAAACACCTGACATAAGAATATAAGATCAACAAAACAGTCAAGAATATTAAACTTAAACGCCCGCAGCCTTGTTGGGTCGTTTCATTTCAAATCGAACTCACTGATCGGGGTGGTATTTGGATTTTTATCAATTCGAAATATATATATAATAACCCTATGTCTAAACAAACGTTTAAAAAGATTCGTTTCACAAAACAAATTTAGGTGGAGCAAGGTGAAAAACAAATCTTGTGTGTTTGATGTTTCGACGAAGTTCTGTTACTTGTGTTTTTTTTTTATTTTTGTACGACGTTCTGTTACTTGTTATGCATACTGAAGAGACGAAAATATTTATAAAACGTTTTCGTGTAAATCTATCGTATGCCGCTTATGGTTCGGTATACAGTCGAAAAATGAGCCAAATTCCATTACCGAAATAAAAAATGCCAAACATCGTGCCTTAGCCGATCAGGTGACATATTTAGAGCCTCGTATGTCCATATACTTTTTAATTAGCGCTTACCAAATACTGTCCTCGTGTAGTCCTATCCATGGACTATAGGCTGATGGTACGTTTGTTCGATATATATTCACGAACTATTTTATATAAATGGCAAATTTCATAAAAATATAAATTAGGTTACATGCTGAAGGCGTTTTATTAAAAAAAAAAGAAAACATGTTTTATTTTTTTTATACTTTTGCTACTAATTTTCAGTCATATTGATTTTCTAGTTGCGTGGTCCGAATTCATTCCTTCTCCCTCTTTTTTTCTGATGTATTTTCACTAGAAGACGTCAAACACGCATCAACACGCCCGAATCGGCAAAGCGGTACTTTCCGCAAGTGAGTTTCGTTGCAAGGTTTATACATTTTATTTTTTTAGCCTGAAAGACTGCTCGTTGGTTCCGCTTCAATTAGACAAGTCGATTTGGGGGAATATTATCATTTGAATCTATTAAAGATGTATATTTTTGTAATAAAACATATTTGAACTGAAAATGTGTTTTGAATACTGGTATGAAAACGAAAGTCAAGGTTCATTAGATGATTTGGTGTTTTCCGGGTTTCGTTTTGAGCGAATTCGGAGGCTGTTTACGGGAGTTTTTTTTTTTTTTTCCTAAATTGAATTCTCAGTTTTTTTTTTACATTTATTTTATGGTAGAGGAAAATTCGGTGTTTTCGGCTTTTATCTGCAGCGAATAAAAGTAAGAAAAAAGCAGTCTGCAAATTTTGCCCAGCAGTGTTTTCATACATGAGACCATCTTCGACTATTGCCGTAGAGAGCTGATTACGCGTTTCGTTGACAGAAGGCCAAAAGGCTTTTTCTGTGAAGCTTACGCACAAACGTTATAGCAAAAAAGACGACAAGCGCCAAAGTTGTTGGGAAAACATATACATAAAAAATGGAGTTCACAGAACTGGTAGTCTTGAGCTTCGGAGCTTTTCAGATAAATACGAATTGCCAAATTTTTCGCCGACGAGTGCTTTTCGAAGTTCATCGAATTTATCCAAAAACGCGGAACCCTACTCATTAAAAGAGTAAAAACCAATTGAATGCATAACCGCGTATACAGAGATATCAGAAGCTTGTTCTGCCTTTGTACATATGTGGGTACCAGAAGTATATCTAAGCTCGAAGACAAGAATAGCTTATTAAGAAAATAAGGAACAAAATTGGTCAATAGAAACTAAAAATTCTAAACGAGATATGTCATAAATGCTTATTAAAATATGTATTTACATACAACGAGCACACTATATTACAAAACACGCGCTGTTTATTTGAAAAAAATCGGCAGAGACATTTGAGATTGCTTACGTGTAGGAATGCGAAAGATTCGTACACGCAGCGCATTCCTACAAGCAGCAAGCCACGTCTTCCTTTTTCACACGACGCGCCGACGGTGACATCACGCTCCCCCACTGCGAAGGTGCGATGCCCCCTCCGGCTCCACGGCTTCAGTGACGATGCATCTCCGTTGCTGTTATTTTCTTTGTGTTTTATTTCTGACGCGCGTCCGCTCTGGCCTTGAGCGCCCGGCCGGCTTCCGTGACGAAGCATCTGATAAGACGCGTCGCTCCCAATGGGGATTCCGCTTCTGGGTGCCGTTTTTCTGCTGCTACAGACGGTTACTGACAACGCCGTTTTCGCTCCATGGGACAGCTAATGCTTTGGAATTGACACGTTAATTTATATATAATAAATACACTGGTTACACACATCTCGGGACGCACTTTTCACTGTCCACGTGAAGCACAATAAAGTGTGCCTATTGGTTCATCCAGTTCACGAACAAGAAAATTATTTACCAAACAACGATAGCAGTCACTTATTCACTCACTTCCCTTCTTTCTTGTACGCATAGTCACACGGGGCTCAGGGACGAGACGGAACATTTCGAGCCAATGTCACCTCAGGTGCTTGACCAGGGACTTGACTTTTTGATCAAACATGTGAAGAGCGTGTCCCTTTTTCAGCACCTAGGGATGCCCACTGTTCTTTCTTGTGTTGCCTGAATATCTCAACGTCTTCTGGTAAGTTCAAACGGACGACGTTTCTTGTTTGTTTCTGGATTTCTTCGACGATGCCCTGCGACGTCCTTATTCAGACCTCGTCTCGGTAACAAAAGTAGTGCTCTGCGGCGAGGTGCTTGAGTAAGACACCAACTCCGTCGCATGAGTTCTCGCCATGGCCGGATTCCGAGAACAATCATTTCGCTTTATCAGAGCCGATGTGCTTGAACTTAAAGAGCTGGTATTGCTTTTTTAAAGTGAGGTGCAGCTCCATCAGAAATATAGGTGACACTTGACTAAACCGGAACGTTGACTTTCAGCCATTCTTCAATCCTTTGAATTGCCAGCAGAGCGTTTGATGAGTCGTGGCAGATGTTTTCAGACACGACGCCGCAACTCCGGGGACCTTTATCTCTTGATGAGACACACGTGAAAATCGAAAGCCGGTTTTTTTTTTTTTTTTTGCCAATGGTGCTCTTAAACTTCATTCGGTAGTGAAACCGTCCAATTCTCGGCCAAATCAAAATTAACCAAAACGCGCTTCTTAGTTACTTCGCTTTTCACGAACCGAATTTCATTTCTTTGAATTTTCCGAATGTAGTCATGCGTAATGATCCGAATGGTCCAATTTTAAATTTATTCAAGAAATACACGATGTTGAGATGTCGTCTTGATTAGATCTCCTTTCTCCCACACGCAGAATGTTACTTGCTGCTCTTCAACATTTTGTAAGAGTTCAAATGTAAGATTACGTGTGTTCGGGCATTCCTTGCATTCGCATTCCAAACAAGCGCGTGTCGGTTCCGAACAAAGGCACATAGACATCAGCTCTAGCTTCGTGGTTGCTTCTTCGCGCAAAAAGGTCAGGGCGGAAAAGCAAATTTCAAGATTCGTGCAGCATAAGCAGGCGCATACTGTTTGTTTCGGATTCACTCTCACCTACTTCGGACGGAGCGAGTAAAATTTTGTAATCTCTAATTTAGTCTCTGGGTTGGCTTTCTTGAACATTAGGTACGTCTCCAGAATAAAACTTGTCATAAATGTTCTGGTTACTACTTTTTTCTTGCCATCCTTAATGACGTTTATAGCATATTTTTTGTTCGGACTTTGAACGAATCAATCAAGATCATCGTTGGTATAATACTCAGTCACCACGCGTAGGACATCGTCGCTGATCGTGTGGCCGCTGTATGAATTCGACGATTCCCAGACACCATGGTCAGTCTGCTAGTTGTCTCGACTTGCGCAGCAGGTATTTCGATGCTCCTGAAATTAATTTCCTTGCTTCAGTAAAAGTAATGCTGGCAGGATTAAGTGTCAAAAGCTGGAACCTCCCCCGGTTTGTTAGCGCCTTGACAAACGCTAGGCGGATATTCAGCCACAAGTCGCCGCTAGTGAAGCAGGAACGATCTGCTAGGAGCTATCGAGCTGCTTGGTTCAGTGACATAGGCAGTAGCCAGTTTGTTTTAGACATTTCTACTGAAAGCCAATTCTATTTCGCCTTACTTTATTTTCACGGAGTATTTTCGGTATTTCGGTTTGATTGCCGACGGCACTCTCAGTGAAGTTGTCTCTAGTCCGCCGCCAGAAATCTCTTCATTCATGTTTCTCAGTAACTCATGCTCGGAGAGAGCTCTTAGTCATGACCTTGAGCTTTATTTACAGGCACAGGATACAGAAAGTTTCTCACCCAGACGCGCGAAGGAATTCTGGCACAACATGTCGGTATCCCTCACTGCTGGAATGCTGTGGGGGGACAGGGCTGACCTAAGCAGATCCATGTTCAGGTTCTTTATAAAGCAAAAACGTTCATTCCAATATATCTTCTTTTCATGACGACCATCGCAGTCAGCGCAGGACACTCGACTAGAACTCTGAAGGTTGCCCATTGACCAAACCGGACAGGATAAACTACGACTGTCAAAGGCTGGAGCAGGAAACGTCAACGCTACCTGCATCGCTGTGACACCAGGACAACTCTGGTCCTTCTAAATATTCTCTTTGATGCAGTCTTTAACAGTTGCGACGATCGAGTTGGTAAATTAGGATATGAACACGACTAGCAAACAAGCAGAGACGGGGGCAGCTTTTCATCTGCCGATCACACGTGATATGTATAAGCAGCGCGTCTATCGCGACAACGCAAGCCGACTTAGTAGCAGCAGAATGTGGCAAAGAGAAAGGGAAAGATTAAAGGAACCGCGCCTAAGTAATTGCGGGCTAGGCCTTTGCGCTAGGAATACGGAGATTCATCTTTCACGGGTCGTTGTCACCATACTGGTCACAAGACCATGCGGCTTGCCTCTGCCAGCTGGACAAAGAAAACTAAGTAATGCTTTCCTTCGTCAATTGAAACGAAAGAAGGAATGTCTACTTTGCAGCTGTGCATTCGATCTAGTTCTAAGGGCTTTCAACCCTAGCGGAAGTGCGTTTGTTTGAAAAATAGTCTGACCACAAAAATGGGGGTGCATCTTTTAGTGTGGCCGATAGTGTCATCATCTTTAATTTTTTCGAATAGCATTTTTCACCCAAACACGAGTCTTCACATTGATTGTCACAAATATTCAACCCTTCAGGCTGAAAACTATACTCGGGGTCAACTTTCTATGGCAATACAGTCAAAAATAGGTGCGCGTATGCTCGTGCACTTTGAGGGCCGGTGGAAGCTGTGCACGCGCGCTCCTCGTAACTCGCTCCTGCACAGCTTAGATCGGCGCTAAAAGCGCGCGAGCGTACGCACCCCTACTTTTCGCAGCATTGCCACAAAAATTTGACTCCGAGTATAGAAGATATAAACATCGAAACAAAGCCAACTTGCGAAACTTAGCTTTTTGCAAATTACGGTACATGGACCCGAGTTGGATGTCTTCTAGCGAAAATACATAAAAAAAAGGGAATTTGGATCACGCCACTAGAAAAGTAATATGACTGGGAATTATTAGAAAAATATGAAGGAGCTAAAAAATGTTTGTTTTTAAATAAAACAGTCTCAAAATATGACTAAATTTAGGGTTTCATGAAGTTCGAAACAAAGCGCCGCGGCGATTTGTTTTATGTACGCCGCTTTTGAAACGAGCGGCGCGGGCCGTCTATTTTCAGCGACGATGATTGTTGTGTTGACTTCGTAGCGATCGAGTTCGTAGCAGTCGATGAAGGCGGTTATCCCGGCCTCAGCATTCGGGCGCGTTTAAGTCCTGTTGGCGTCGGGATATCACTGCATGGACACGAACCCCAGACAAGCGATGCCGAGAAAGCTGCCTGTGTTTGTTATTAAAAATCCAAACGCTCCAAACCATGCCGAGCTTTCCGATTGGTTGTTCGTGATGCCCAAGACGCTGTCGCCATAGCAACGGCCCGCTCTCGCGGGGATCGGGAGCTTGCGGGACACCGGAAGTCCTAGTGAATGAATGAATAAATTTTATTGCAGGTATGGGTTCTGGTACACCCAGTTCTAGTTTTTCCGTACGAGAATGTCGCTTTCCTCCTCTAACTTAAAAAGAAGCTAAAAAGGTTTTAAAAAAAAAAAAAAGAGTTGGAGGTGAATTCTGGAGTATTTGTATCCCTTGAATCTGAATATCACGCCAGTTTTCCCCGAATATGAAATTAATCACGAAAAAACACGAAACACCTCCGACCAGTCGTTACTTCATAAAATGATCTTTCGACCGCCAAGCGCTTGTCGCTCGTGTGGGCAGCGCGTGCAATTGCACGCTTGCGAGGTATTGGCGACGTGACCGATCAAAAGCGTCGCGCTGGTCGGCCCTCCACGATTGGCCGAATGCTGACTTTGACGTCAGCAAAGGATTCCTCATCGACGGAAATAAGAGTAATGTAAAAACTTCGATTTTGACGGTGTTGGCAGTATTCGTCTAAAAGCGCAATGATTTCCAGCTTCCACCATGCTAATTACAAACACCATCAAACTTGTTGTTCACAGGGTAATGACGTCACTATAACCATAGGAGGGCGCCACCCAAACATCTCGCCGCTAATAGACTTAAAAAAAAAAAAAACTCTGCTGGCCGGTTCTATTTTCAGTGTTCATGCGTATGGTGCGCGTGATTTGCTCGGTTTCCAAAGCGACGAACATGCGCGTGCTGGGCTGAGGAGATTTCACGCTGGGCTGAGGACTTATGAGTCTTGGAATGGTGTATATTCCCCCGCGGTGACACGAGTCGTGACGTCTTTGTCTGGCCTCTATAAAAATAGTAAGAGTGCGCGTGCATAGCTTTGATAGGCGCTGGAGATGCGCGAGAGCGGAGATTTCGTGCACCAAATTGAAAAATAATCTCGATATTCGTGATCCTGGAAGCCAGATGAAGACGAGCTTAGTGTTCCTACACAAGTACAGAACCTCTTCAACTTCCCCTTTTAGAACGCGTTCGTGAATACCGATTTCTCCACTTCTTACTATGTGCGTAACTTACTAACTTCTTCGCTAGGTGGTTGTAGCCTAAGATGCTCTTCTTGAATTTGACATTTGTTGTCTACGCATATCAGCGGGTCTATCTTGTCCTCTCAAACGAGATGACAAATACGTAACAAAAAAAAAAAACACACTTCGTCCAATTTTAACCTTTAACCTTTCTATCCTCACTTCCGCGTAATACCCGACTTAAGCGCCGCAGAGCCTGCCTCGCTAATTGCGAATCAAGTGACGTCGAGATTGTTTTGACAGTAAGCGATTACAAGAACGGACGATCAATATGCGATGGAAAATAAAAAAACAAACAGGCTGAGGCCGCAAGCAGACCAGGCTAGACGCTACACTTTCGCGTCTCATTAGGCTCGGCGTATGCAAACAATCCTGACAGCGGCTTACACGGGAAGCGCTTTCAAGAGCGAAAACAAATCGGGGTGCCCCTTCCCCTCGTTCGCCCCTCAGAAGACGATGTGCCCGGCGTACACCTGTCCCCCCATTGATGACGGAGGACCCTGACCAGACCGAACGTCCCGCGACATCGGCCACAAGAGAAGGCCCCCATCGATCCCCGGAACGCCGGGCCTCCGCCGAAAGAAAATCGACGCTGCGGAGAAGATTAATTGCTCGAGCGGAGCCACCAGATACCTTTTTTTTTATCCATTTTAAAGTGTAACATTTTTTCTTATATTTTTTTTAGAAAAAGAAGGATAGCGTCGAGGACTTCTGCGGTGTTCTGTGGCGCCGGTAGAAAAGGCGCTTATTTTCGAGAAATTCGAGCGGGCGGTTGGAACACGGCAAATTTATGTTAGCGAACTTGGAAAGGTCGGCGTTTGAACATCCGTTGATTTTAGGTTGATAGGTGGAAGTAGAGGAGTAGCAAGTAAGAACTGGAATACATTTAAAAACAAAAAATCATGCGAAAATCACGCGATATTTGGAACACGCGAAAATCGTTTGCGCATTAAACAAAGGTAAAATAAAACGAGGGTGCTTACAGCGCGTGATTGCCAATACGGGTTCCTTACAACTATGTTGTTTTTCTTGCAAATGTACATTGTTTCTAAAAAAGAAAAAAAGTTGTTTGCCACATTTTTTTTTAAATTCTTTATCCCACGGAATTTGCGTGATTTTCAGTTGGTTTTATTTCTCACGTGTTCCAGCCTTAATGGGAAGGCTCAGATCGGGATAAAGTTTTTTCGCGAATACTGCGGACAACACTAGATGTTTCGATTGCCAGCACGTCTCTGGAGAGTGCACCTTATTTTGTGAACACTTGAATAGCCGGCGTGAACATTGAATTCAGTTCTATCAATTTCAGTGGCAGCCTGAATTAAAGCCTTCGATAAAAAGCCCACTTTGAGAAAGGAGCTTTAAACGTAAATTGCACCATACACATACTGGGTGCCCCTTCAAGGAGCGGCCAGGCTCTTTAAATCGACCGCAAAATTCGGTTTCTTAACCTATCGCGTTCCGATTTTGTACAGCATTGGCCACAGGTGGTGCATTTTTCCTATAAAATTCGCAAAGAGCGAGCTTACCTGATGAAAAAGTAAAAAAAGAAGAAGGTTTAACTCCTATGGAAAACGCAGCGAAGCCACCGGTCTTCAAACCATTGGGCGCCCTATGGTTTGAAGACCGGTGGCTTCGCTGCGTTTCCATAGGAGTTAAGCCTTTTTCTTTTTTTACTTTTTCATCAGGTAAGCTCGCTCTTTGCGAATTTTATAGGAAAAATGCACCACCTGTGGCCAACGCTGTACAAAATCGGAACGCGATAGGTTAAGAAACCGAATTTTGCGGTCGATTTAAAGAGCCTGGCCGCTCCTTGAACCACCCGATAGTAGGCTCGTTCGATTTACCTGGACTTTCTTCACCGGTGCAGGAGGTTCTGGTAAACCGAATGAGCCTAGTGTTTCATACTGGTGCTCCTGCTCGTGCGAAAGACGACATCCAAGTCCTGGGGAGCCGATGAAGACACAATCAGGATTTTGACAAACGCGCTACACTCTAAAAACTATCACGCTGAACCTCACGCTAACCGCGAGTTTCAAGCGTGAAACCGACGTCAATACGACGGGAATGACGTTTTAAGCACCACGTGATCAAGAATAAGCGTTAGTTTTCTTTGTTTAAGCGTTAGAGAAGTCCGAGGAATCCCGCTCGCCCTTTTTTTGTGGACGGGATCAGGAAAGTTAGCGTGACGATCGCAAAACACACGCTCAGATTTTTGGAAACGCTCGCGCGCCTGCTTTCACCGTCACGCTAATATATATCCGAATAGATTGACCCTCCCGAAGCAGAGCCGTTTATTGAGAGAGTTTGGCCATACATTGGTTTGAATAGGCGAGCATCTCGGGCCAACCACAGGCCGCGAAACAGCCCCTAGCGGTGGTCGCGTGCTCTAAATTTGTGCCACGACTATAGACGTTTGCAAGCATGGCGTCCCGGCTGGTGCCCCATCCGTGCAAGCACGTGCAGCATGCACGTGAAGATAGCCTTGGCAGGCCTGGAATTTCACGTGCTTGCTCACACGAGGAAGAGTATGGCGGCCGCCAGATGCCCTGTTTGCAATCGTCTATACTTCGTTTCACCTTATGTGCGAGCGAAGGCAAAACTGGAAGCGCGAGCACGGAAGCTCCGTGCGTTCAGGCTTTGCTCGAGCGCGCGAGCTGGGGAGAAATGCAAAAAGCGCTGGTCTCGCGCTTCTAGCTTTGGCTTCGCTCGCAGGTAAAGTGAAACGAAGTATAATTTGAGCCGTGCCGAGCGGAACTCCGCGTCTCAAGACCCTCGCGCACCCCACCCTTTGCACTGCTTTCTTTCAGCCAATCTCAGGACGCTGTTCTAGCAGTGCAGACAAAGGCATGGGCACGAGCGCGTGGCTTTGGAAAGTGCCTCCTATGCACGAGGTCTCGTACAAACAATAGCGTTTCGCTGAGCTAGGCTCACGCGCCTGTGCCTTTGTCTTCACTGTCGACATTTGTGAGATGGAGTAGAGGTCTCTTGATTGGTCGACGCTGTGTCACAAATTTAGTTTACGCTCTAAGCGTGGGGGGAATATTCGGCGCTGGCGGCGGCCTTTGCTCCGCCTATTGTCCAAACTCTCCTAATATACGGCTCTGTCCCGAAGATGCAACTGCGCGTGCTTTTTTGTTGCTGTGAGCTTTGTTTCTGAAAGCACACGGGGCGCATGCGCGCTCTTTTTTGGCGGCGAGAAAGCCGTTGCGCTGTTTCCCTGGCTCGCTCAGTCAGTTCCCGACACGCTTTGTTTGTGGCTGGACCAGCTTGACTTTGATTGCGACTGGCGAGGCTTAGCGGGAGACTGCGTGTGATTTCGGGAACAGTGTGCCATGTTTAGTGACGTGCGTGGAGTGCCGCGGGGTCGCTGTAAACACAACGAGTGCGAGTGCCCGAATTTCTGCGCGAGACGCAGCTGAATGCCAGCCATGGAAAGGGCTTCCCATTTGGCTGGTGTCTTTACTGCGGCCATTCGTCAGCTATCCATGGACAATATTTGGGTAAGAACCTTGTTTTCGTTTGGTTTATTTGTACAAACAAAAATAGTTTTATTAATAAAGAGTTTAGCCTCCATGCTGAAATGTGTTTGCCTTTTTCTATTAAGTTCGTTTTGGACTGTTCCTTTTGGTAACAGAAGCCTGACGAGATCTTTTTCTCTCTTTGGGTTTTTAGACAACAAGGATAAATTCCCTCAAATCTTCACACAAAGTCCACAGTTATGGACAGCACGCAGCTAATTGGCGGAATGTACCTGGCGTAACATGCATTATCTACCCGACGCATCGGGGCAATTTCTTTTGATTCACAACTGCCATTCGGATATGTGCGTAATTATACATAAAGCAGCACGTTGGGTGTCCTTGAACTACTCAATTCGCCTGGTGAAGTCACTAGAGAGATTTAGTAGATCGATTTTGAGCTCCGATAACGATATCAGATAGCGATATGATGCATGGTCGCCCTTCTTTTTATACGCTTATTACGGCGTGCGTTTT
Source organism: Ixodes persulcatus (assembly GCA_013358835.2). Classification (NCBI taxonomy): domain Eukaryota; kingdom Metazoa; phylum Arthropoda; class Arachnida; order Ixodida; family Ixodidae; genus Ixodes; species Ixodes persulcatus. The sequence continues at coordinate 415,834 of JABSTQ010009785.1, read as the reverse complement.
CTCCACGCTTTGACGATGACACCTTCTAGGCGTGTGAAATGCGCGTCGCGGTTGAAACCTCTGCATGGCCACGGGCATTGAGCTTTCTCGCATTTAGTATATCGTCCCAATAACTAAGATTATTGAGACGGTATACTAAATGCGAGAAAGCCGCATGCTCACGGCCAGAGGTTTCCACCGCGACGCGAATTTCACACGCATAGAAGGCGTCATTATCTAAGCGTGGAGAAAACGCACGCCGTAACAAGCGCGTAAACACAGGGGCCCCCTCACGCCTGCAAAGCGTTAAGCCATAGAACAGTTCACGCTTAGGGAGCATGAATATAAATTCTAAGCGTTGAAAAATACCACGCTTAAAACAAGCGTGTAAAAAATCGCTTTGCGTCACGCCTGCCAAGCGTTGAACCATAACGCAGTTCACACTTAGGTAGCGTGAATTCTAAGCGTTGAAAAACATCACGCTTAGAACAAGTTTGCGAAAAATTGCTTTGCGTCACGCTTGCTCTGCGTGACCATTTTTAGAGTGTACTAACGGCCAAGGCGCTATATAGCTGTAATTGGCTCAACTTAACCAAAACGCAATGGAAGCGAATAGAACGACTAAATCACCGCACCATGAGACTTGTCACAGGACTTGCCAATTGTACAGCCCTGGAAGACCTAAAGAATAATGCAGGAATGAACTAGATCCAAGACCGGGTGGAGGTGCAGAGCATAGCGCACTTTCAAAGGCTTGAGAGAACGAACCACGGCAGAAAGCTACTTGAAATCATGGGCTACGAGGCAGAGGGGAGACTTCCATTGGAAGACCCAGCACCACCGTGGCAAGACACAAACATCGTTGATCATCGACCCCTGCCCAGGGCGCATAACCAAGGCAGAGCACGGGCCGCAACACAACACGCTAAATGGTGCGAACACGCGCACGAAGAGGAAATCAGATACACGGACGCATCCAAGACAGAAATAACCACGGCCACGGCTTGGATCGACCCCAAGACAGGAAGAGAAAGCTCCACGAGACTACCTGAGAACTCCTCCAGTGCGCGAGGCAGAACTCAGGGCAATCCTTGAAGCTACCATCGATATACTGAAAAACACGGAAGGACCAAGGAGAGCGAGAATTTTTACTGACTCGCAAGAGGCACTCCGGGCGTGTCGAGACAGCAAACCCAAAAGCAGAACGGCAAAGAGAATTAAAGCGATTGCCAGAGAGCTAAGCGCGAAGGGCATCGTGCTGACATTATAGTGGATTCCGGGCCATGCGCAGATCCCCGGGAACGAGTGGGCTTACTGAGTCGCAGCGGAGGCAGCCAGCAGCGACAGCTCCGCGACAGGCTCAACAACTCGGGAGGACAACAAGGAAACGGAAGACCCTGTGGAGAAGGCTGAACTAGCAAGACAAGCTAGGAAAGCTTACCTCGGGGGACTCGTACCGACAGAGGAAGACCCACTACCAAATGGATACCGAAGATGGGAAGCGACCAGACTTCGCAGAATCAGAACCGGCACGGCACTAACGCAGGCCAAACTGGCAGCCTTTGGGCTACTGAAGGAAGAAGACCCTATCTGCAAGGCCTGCAGAGAAAATAAGGTGGCAGGTATCAAGCACTTACTGGGAAAGTGCAAAGGCCTGGAAGACCACAAAAAAAAGGAGTGGGAAAAATTTCCCGCTCAGAACCAACCAAGGAGGCTTAGCGACTGGACTCACCCCAGAGGCCAGGAACAGCACCGAAAGGCGATCCTAGACTCCCTGGTTGAATTCATCAGGGAATCTGGGGCTCATCAATTCATTTAATTGCACCATAGTCATCCACACCCCCTCCTTATAACCCTCCACCCCTCCACCCCCACCCCCTTGTCTGAGAGCACACCACTCAGACGGGAATCCTATCATATATAATAAACATGTTCTCTCTCTCTCTCTCTCTCTCTCCTACTGGTGTTCAATAGCGGCCCGTGAGACGCCACCCCTTGTGGGCTACCTGGTGATCCAGAGTGTTCGACCAGGTTCCCCACATGTTGTATCGCCTCTCGTGAGTTCTACCACGAGGTGGCGAAGCATAATCGGCCACGCGAGTGGCGCTCCACCGCTGATAAAAGGCCGGCGCAGAAGTATGCGCGAGGCTTTTTGGGTCGGCGCGCGCGGCGTGAACAGTCAATAAATGACTACATGTGGTTTGACGAGCGCGTTGCGTCATACCCCGAGGCGTACAGCAGCTAGTGGAATCCTACACACTTTGCGTGCGCAGTATTTAAGGACGTACTCCTGAGCCGCGCACAGCAAGAGCCTGAGTAGCCGAAGTAGTATCGGCCAATAGTCCGAAATTGCTAAATTACCCAAGCATCAAGGAGAATACTGGGAATGCAGGTCTACGCGCTCGCCTTCCCCGTAGAAAAGGTTCGAAGCAAATAAAAAAATAATGCGTTGACGAACGCGTGTGCAAGATACCTTTCGTTTTCGGCTTTTTCTTTAGAACAGTTAAGGCCGGTTCTCACATGCAGCGAAGCACTGATGTATCGCTGTTCACGTGCCGTCAGCTACTTTTCGTCTGCCATGAGCAACAGTTTTGACGGTGCGATACAAAGCTGGTGAACCCTTCCGGCAGCACACGCTTAGAGCGAGGTCAGCGCTATGCTTGTAGCGCTCCGCTGCACGTGTGAACAGGCCTTTACTGCTGCAGACGCCAGCACGTGCCGTGCGTGTAACTACACACTATACTCCGTTTCACCTTATGTTGTACCGCAGCGAAGGCTAGAAGCGCGAGCTCATTGCGTTGGCAGCTGCCCTTGGCGCACGAGAGCTTGTGCCGCCGAGATGTGCCCTAGAGCAAGGAGCTCGCGCTTGTAGCCTTTCCTCCGGTACAACACAAGGTGAAACAGAGTATAGTCCGTTCATTTTTAAGCTGAGACTGCAGTCAAAGCTATTAGCCCCGTGCGCGACCCAAAGCGTCGCTGTGGTCGGCCTTCCACGATTGGCCGAACGCTGACTATGACGTCGGAAAGGGGATTTTCATCGACGGAAATAAGAGGAATGAAAGAACTTTAATTTTGACGGTGTTGGCAGTGTTCCTTTGAGAGCGCAATGATTTCAAGCTTCCACCATGCTAATAACAAACACCATCGAACTTGTTGTTTGCAAGGTAATGACGTCACAAGGGGGAACCACAGGAGGGCGCCACCAAAACTTCTCGCCGCTAATAAATGCGAGCTAGCCCGCGCTCCTGGCTTTGAGACATGCATTTCTAGCGCGAACACTCGTTCTGAGGAAGAGCGCTTCAAATCAGCGAACTCGAGCTCTCGTGCTTGTTGCCTTGGCTGTAGTTTCAACCCGTGGTTTCAACTAAGGGCTCATTCACACTGGAAGCGGATCCGCGTTCGCAAAGCGGTTGCGAACGCGGTTGTATAAGGATTCAGTACAATTGCACGCGCATTTGATGACATCAAATGCGCGTGCAATTGTACTGAATCCTTATACAACCGCGTTCGCAACCGCTTTGCGAACGCGGATCCGCTTCCAGTGTGAATAGAGAGTTTTAGTAGACCGTTTTCATTTTCCGCTCCGCTCTGAGGGTGCCAAACTGCGCATGCGCGGCCTGCTTCAGCGGAATGGAAAGCGGAGGTCCAAAAACACGTTTTAGTAGACCGTTTTGCTTCAGCGTTTTGAGAGCGTTCGAAAAATTCGCTTGCGTAGCCCCACAAGTGGACGTTTATAGTACTAGTAAGACAGAAAAACTAAACGTTAACACCAAGAAAGTTAAAGGGAGCGTGTTTGTAAAGGTGGTAAAAACGAAGTCGAGAATAATGAACACAAAAGAGTAGGCACACACCCAAAGAATATTACGCTATAAAATATAAATATAATCGTTCCACCCTGTGTGCGAGTGAAGCCGAAGGCATAACAATGAGCATGTTGCTCTAAACGGCACTTGCACTGCACGAGCGCGCGTGCTGGTCAAGGACGCTGAAAGGGCGGCACTCGCTCTTGTAGCTTCTGCTCCACTCAAATTAAAACTGAAACAGATTTACGTATTCGAAGTAGAAAAATGAAAGAAAAGGACGAAGTTTGCGCATTCCGAGTACACCCTTTTGCGAAGTACGAGTACAGTGTTGCTCAAGGCTAGCAAGACACCTGCACGATGAATCCCCGTGGTTCTCAATGAAGGAGACTTCTACTAACGAGATTAAGCTGGCGAGACATCGATTCAATGATTTGTATCCCTCATGCCATGAAGCGCCGAAGCTTCCTTTCCGAACGCGGTTTGCTGGATATTGCCAACGTAGAAGAGAAACCCTTTAGGAGGCAATCCCGCTTAAAGAAGGACCTGGCTGCTCTGCAAGTGGGCCTCCGAATCCCAGCACCCGACAAATCGGCGCGGGGTGTTGCCAATCTGGCCAGACGCTCTGCGTGGATCTTTGTCGACTGGCCTATCGCAACCGTCTGTTCGAACTTGGATGAGCGCTTGGACGGAACTTGTCGGTGTTCTTCAGTATTGAGAACCTCATCGTGGTTCACATCAACCAGAGGTTCGGCCACCCGCTCGCTGACATGAACAAACAGGGGGGTTGACCCTGGCGAAGCTGGAGCTGTGCTCACAGGTGAGACCCTGCATGGTTTGTGTAAATTTCGTGTTTCCATGTTTTTAGCACAGCTGCTCTGTCTAGTAAAAAGTTACTCTTTTTGATACGCCAATAATGTACGTATTTACTTTTGTTTCGGCACAAAAAAAACAAAACAAGGCGTACATGGGCAGTGTCAGGACAAGTCACGACGAGCGCGCTTTTAATCTGTGAGTTTTCGTAGGCCACTTTTATGAGCCCTCTATGCTCTACTTTACGCTCTGGAAGAAGCATCGCCCCCACCGCGCATGCGTAGCCCGCTCTGAGTTGGAGTGAGTCAGCGGAGTGAGCGTGCGCTCCGCTTTACAGGTTGCAGAGCGGACTTCCCTCAGCGTTCTTAGCGGGATCGCTTAGATCTCAAGATGGCTGCACTTGCTCAATACGCGCCGATGTTTTTCACCTTGACCTCAGCTTGAAAGAGGCCGAATCAAGAAGTAAAGCGTACGTCCCACGCGTGAAACGTAAATCATTTCATTTGAGTTTTATGTAACACAAAAGAGCATAATCAAACGAAGTGAACGAGTATCACTTTGCAACCAACACGGTGTCGGTAAAGTCGTCGCGTTTTTGTGGGCCTTCTATGGCTATGCAATCAGATGTACGGGAGCGCGTGCTTGAACGCCAATTATACCTGTACACGCGTCCTCCTGTCGAAAATGACACTGAAAGTTGACCACGAGCATATATGCGCTCGCTAGCCGCACCAAAAAAACCATTCCTCTCAACTTTATTTATTCATATTTGCTCGCAATTTTTGAATTGTTTAACTTTCCTCCGGAACTCTTCGCCTTGGATTTCCTTGGTAGATTTAGAAAATATTAGAGACTTGAATGCAGCCTTTTTAAAAGTGCATGCCATGCTGCCCCTATTCTTCAAGGCCGCCTTATTTTGGCCAAGCGTATAGGGAGCAAGAGAGCTGCGTCATTGTTTGTCGCGGATGCGAGTCTAATAGCATCTTCGATCAACTCGCATCGAAATCGCCCTGAAACCTGGACGGTGCACAGCGCTCCTCGGTCGTGCAGCACGAAGTCGGTGCGACATCGAAGACAAACTGCGCCGCGGCGGTGCACCGCGGCGAGCTCCACCATGCGTCACCTCGCATTTTGTTTGTTTTTTCTTGCGTAGGTCCGCGCACGGTGCCCGTCTGCTGTCAATTTCTCCTGTTTTTTTACTCGCGGATTTGGCGGTCTTACACGAATGAACATCGTGGACGTGATTGTCGGTGGGGTCACGAAGCGGGTGACAATTTCACAGGTATATGCTGCCCATCATTGTTGGTTCGAGAAAGAGAACCACCACATAATGGCCGTACCTCGGTGTCATCGAAACACCTCGCAACGCTTTCCACGAAGTTCATACCTTTCGGGCGCTCCTTAACTATATTGCCACCGCAGCAATCGACGGTAATCGCGGCGATGGTAAGAAGATCGTCGTCTCGCTCTCAGAAGAGCTGAGGAATTAATCGAGTGCAGCTGCGAGGCGTGTTCGTCTTCGCAAGGTCGCCACCTCGACAGACTGCGCGTCTGCTATTCCCGCCATCTCCTCGATTCCCGCTCCTGGTCGCAATGCCCGATGGGACTGCACCCCGGCGCACCGTCGATTTTCTCGGTGCGCGTTGGGGCAACGAAAAGCTGCACCGGGAGGGTGCGCCCCGTTGATCGAGGACGTCCGGTGCGCACCGGTGCACTTGATCGAAGACGACGGGGTGCACCTCCGTGCACCGGTGCGCACCGGTGCGGATGATCGAGGATGCTATAAATGTATTAGACACGAATGCTGCGTCAATGCTGAATATGAACTCGGTTCTAGTCACAGGTCTCGCACTAAAAGCGATTCCCAAAATATAACGGCCGAATATGTTACTCGGCGGTGTTTTGAGAAGAGTTACCAAAAACGGTCGAAAGAATATTCCATGTCAAGTTTTTGTCTGGTGAAAACCAGACAGGCATAAACAATTCAAAATTTATCAAACACAACACTAGACTTCTAAGCAATAGCGGTAGACTAGAACGCGTTTCAGAAGTATCGTTTTGAATGCACAGTTTGACGGCGTCAGAGCTTAGCAAAATTAAGAAACAACTATTTTTTTTTAAATTTACGATACCCATTTTTTTGCAACCCTACCATGGAAATACTCTTTATCTTATATGAGTAACAAGTCCCATATCACATGTTTTAGTAGTGTTTAAATACTGCCGTGTTGTAAGAGTGCCTTTTTCTTCTTTTTATTAGGCCGTCAAAGACAAGGGAGCACCCCTGGACAACTGTTGGGGTTTTGTTGACCGCACAGCATGTCCATGCCGTCCATCAAAGAATCAGAAGCCATACTTTTCTGGTCACAAGAGGGTGCTCGTCGTGAAGCACCAGGCAGTGATGTGCGCAGACGGCCCAATTTGTCAGCTGCACGAACCCTACGAAGACCATGGGCATGTTTCTTTTTTTTTTTAAATATTAGAGTGCGTAAACTGATCACAGTGAATCATATCCAAGCTGTTGTACTGAGCGAAATACTTGTCCAACTAGGCTGAAAGGCGTCTAGAAATATTTTAATAAAAAACATTTACTAACGACTCCCATTTTACTTCTCAGATGTGAGTGTGAATATTGCATCTAATCAAATTACAGTGTTTCTGTTGACTTCAGCATTGTAAAAGTAGCCTGTGTTGCGTGGCCTTCTATTGCAAGAAAACACCGCACAAGTGAGGCTAAAACTAGGCAGGAGCTTAAGCGGAAAAACGCAATTTCAAAAACACAAAGAAGAAATGAAAAGACGTGTATCCAAGCAAAATGGTTTCATCTCATCCCCCAAGGCAGATACATACACTGCGCTTTTATTTGCAGTTTATTTCTTTGACAGCTGTTGAGAGAGCTGAAAGTTTGTCGCTCAGATTAGTGCCCCAAACGAGCGCTTTATTCCACACCAATAGGTTGATGTAAGCCCCTCGTATTTAAGGTGAAAAATAAAAACAGGATATTGATTGTTCCCGGTAACAATGTCGCGCAGTGTACAGAAACACCAAGGTACCCTATCACAAACCGAAGCATACGAAAAAGAAAAAAACTCATTCCATTGGGAAAACAAACAGGTAGAGATATAAATGGAACACTCACTTTCGCTAATTTGCACTGTCTTGCTGCCTAAAGTGTAGTATTTTGATTTGCACGAGATGACGCTACTTGACATCTCCTTTTTAAAGTAGCCATCTCGTGCATCCATGCAAAAGAATAAAAGGGACAGCACGCGACGGCATGAGCCGCGCGTGATCTGCGGCCTCATCGGCCAGTGTTCGCCCCGCTCCTGAATCCGTTGGTTGTCCTTTCTTCTCGCTCCGGCGACCGTCCAGGTCCGCTCGGGGCATGTAGTTTCCCGGCTACGTCGAACGTGAGTCACCGGCGCTTGCGTCCAATGTAGCCAGGCTTTAGAGCACAGCCGCGTCGGCGCAGAATATAACATTTTGGCGACGAGGATGGGATATTTGTTTTAATATGTAGCATTTCCTTTTTTGTAACCCGGGATTCGGGAGGGGGCTTCACTCCGCGTCGCGGGTCAGTGGTTGAGGAAACCGGCGCGTAACTATATTCATGAAATGTATTCCTTTTTGTTCCGAGTGAACGGTAGTCATAGTTTGCGGGAAGGCCGCGTTTGATGAGTTTCGGGGGGAGGCATTAGGCCTAGGTTTTCAGTACGTTCCATTTTCATCGTGAGATGACTTCGTCATCTTCGTCTTCGAGCAGCCCAACGGCGTTCCCGCCGCCGGCCGTCTTTTTGGCAGTGCCCGGTCCGCCAATAGTAGCTTGGCCGGCATGGAAGCGTGCGTTTCTGACTTTTCTTGACGCGTCGGCGTTGCATCTCGTAGAACCGTTCCGGAAAAAAGCCATCCTGTTTTCGCTGTTGGGCACTGAGGGCCAGCGCATCGTGGATGCATTTCAGCTGTACGAGACGGTTGCGGTGGAGGGGACTGACGAGTTCCAGGTTTTTCTGGAGGCAGTCGAGAAGCATTTTAAATTTTCGGGTAGTATCGCGCTTGAACGCCAGAAGCTGCGCGGTTTGTTCCAACGTCCTGGCCAGTCGGTAACTGAGTTTCTTGCCGTGTTGCGCCATCAGGCTTCGTTTTGTGCTCTGGGGAACGCGCTCGATGAAAGACTTTGCGAGGTTTTCTTGGAAGGCCTGGAGTCCAGACGCGTTCAGGATCGCGTTCTGCAGGAGTGCGAGGGCAGCGAGCTGCCAACGCTGTCGCGGGCTATCCAGATCGCTCGCCAGTACGAGCAGAGAGCGAAGACGGCCGCAAGTTTTCGGCGGCGAGAGGCGCAAGTCCCGGTCGCGGCAGAAGTCCAGCGTGTCCAGATCGAGGAACGTCAAACGGCAGCAACACAAGATGGCGGCCAAGCGTCGTCTTCTTCCATCGAGCATGGGCAAGATGGCTACAGCGGCTACCCTCCCTGGCCTCAACCTGGCTACCCCCCGTCGCAGCTTGGACCCAGGATGCCTTGGGCTCCGGTGGCCTCCGGTCACGTGCCCCGTTTTCCGGCGAGGGTGTTCCAGCCTCAGCGTGGGCGTGAGCCCGCTCCGCCTCGGACGGGTGGGATCGGAGCAGACGACGCCTGCTACTTCTGTGGACGTCGCCGTCATGATCGGGCGGTTTGCCCGGCGTCTCAAGCGACATGCTTCTTATGTGGAAAGTGGGGACACTTTGCAGTGGCGTGTCAGAGTCGTCGCCCGCCGGCGGCTGCCTTCACCTACGATCGGCGACAGGCATCGTTCCCGGTTCAAGGCCGTGGTACTCGGCGGACCTTCGCCGACAGACAGTTCAGAGGGGACCGGCCCGGCCGGGTGAACGTGGTCGGCCAGTCGCTGTCTCCTGAGGAGCTGCCAAGCGTCAGGCTGACGGAGGAACCTGTGGTCGTCGGGACGGCCGAGCGACGAGAAGGCGGCAGCATGCGTCGGGACGCCTTCATGGCCGAGATCACGGTAAATGGGACCCCTCTTCGTCTTCTTGTTGATACCGGTGCATGTGTGTCGATCCTAAATGAACGCATGTTTAACGAAGTTAACAAGCAGCGGAGGATAAAGTTACATCCGCCGTCGACGCCTCTCGTCCACTATTTGCAAGAGACCATTCCGGTACTTGGATGTTTTGTGGGACAAGTAATTTTTAAGAACCGCTGGACAACGTTGGAGTTTTACGTAACCAAGACTGGACGTTCGTTACTCGGCATCGACGCGGTCCGCGAGTTGCAACTGGTGTTGAATGGCGCTAAACATGAGTGTCTGTATGCGAATGCAGCTCACGGAGGAGGAGCACCACAGCGGGATGTGAGGCCCACGCCCAACCCGCAGCGACGACCGTTCACCGCGTCGTCCTGTCAATCATCGCAAGTCCCTGGTTCTCGACCAGCGGCAAGTTTCAGACCTTCATTTGCGGAGAACCCGTCTCCTGCTTCATCGGTCTCTGAAGAGACCACACCTAAAGTCTTCGAGGACGAGTCAAGTCCACAGCGTCATCCTGAGAGTCAATAGCTCCACAGTCCTGAGAGTCACGGACTACACGGTCCACAAGATCATCCGGGAAGTCAAGCGCTCCAAGGTATGCAGCGTCATCCAGAGAAATCCAGTCCTTCGACGAGCCTTGTTGGTGGTTCCTCGAAGCGAGACACATCCAAGTTGCCACCTGGCTTCGAAGATTTTGAACATCTTTTTAGCCCGGGCTTGGGTCTGCTGAAGAATCACTCACACAAGGTCAAGGTGCGGCACACAGTTCCACCAGTCCAATCAAAGCTCCGTCGCCTCCCGATGACCCTAAGGGATCGGGTTTCCGAAGAAATTTTCAAGCTGGAGCGAGAGGGCGTAATTGAACGTGTCGAAGCCTCCGAGTGGGTGTCACCTATTGTTGTCGTCCGCAAGCCCGATGGCAACATCCGTATGTGTGTGGACCTACGAGCTCCGAACCAGGCCGTTGTCATTGATTCGTTTCCACTTCCTTGCATCAATGAACTGTTGAACTCTCTACGGGGAGCGGCGATCTTCTCCAAGCTGGATTTGGCGTCCGCCTACCATCAAGTCCGTCTCGACCCGGTGAGTCGTGACCTCACGTCTTTCATTACCCACGAGGGGTTATTTCGCTTTAAGAGAGTTTGTTTCGGGCTGGCATCCGCACCCGCAGCTTTCCAGCAACTCATGTCCAAAATCCTAAGGGATTGTCCAGGCGTTCAGTTCTATCTGGACGATATCATCGTTTATGGATCCACTTTGAAGGAGCACGATGAGAATCTCCGTCGTGTCTTGTCTCGAATTTCCCAAGCGGGAATGAAGCTAAACCGTAAAGGTGTTTTTCAAGTACAGGAGCTATCATTTTTGGGACACCATCTTTCCGTGAAAGGTTTAGCACCCCTGTCATCCAAGGTAGATGCGGTCCTAAATTTTGCAACTCCCTCTGATGCAGTGAAGTTAAGAGCATTTTTAGGGCTGGTAGAGTACTGCAGCAAGTTCATCCCTCATTGTTCCACGGTCGTCGAACCGATGCGTCGTCTCCTACGTAAAGGAGTTCGTTTCAGCTGGTCTCCGGAAGTCGAGGCCAGTTTTCAGAATGTAAAGACTTCCATCCAAGAAGCTCCAATTTTGGCCATGTTTGATCCGACGTTGCCTATCGTCGTGGCCACAGATGCTTCTCAGTACGGTCTCGGTGCTGTTTTGCAGCAGCAGTATGGTAGCCAGCTTCGTCCTGTAGCCTTCGCGTCTCGCTCGCTAACTGATGCAGAGCGAAGGTATTCCACGGGCGAGAAGGAAGCTCTCGCATGTCTTTGGGCGTGTGAAAAGTGGCACGTGTATCTGTGGGGAAGGTCTTTTGTCATTCGTACTGACCATCAGGCGTTGGTCACGTTGCTGTCCAACAAAGGTTCCGGAATCCGTCCTCTAAGGATCACTCGTTGGTCCTCCCGACTTCTGAATTACAATTTCAAAATGGAGTTTCAGAAGGGCGCCACCAACGTCGTTGCTGACGCGTTTTCACGGTTGCCAGTGTCTGACACTGAGGAGGGCATGAGATTCGACGAGGAAGTTGTTTCCGTCGTAATGGTTCCTTTGTCGAAAGGCGGTTTTCAACAGGCTACGGCCAATGACATAGTTCTTCCTTCAGTCATCCGCTATACTACCTCGGTTTGGCCTGAAGATAGTAAAACCAATCCAGATCTCCGGCCTTACTATCACGTCAGAGACCAACTGTCGCTGTACGACGGTATTTTGTACAAGGAAGAAAAACTTGTCGTCCCTGTCGAGTTTCGAGACCGGATCGTGGAAGTAGCTCTCGAAGTTCATCAGGGGATCACAAGAACCACAAGTGTGATCCGGGAACACTACTGGTGGCCGTTGATGAATGAACACATAAAGAACAAGATCCAGAACTGCACGGTGTGCCATGCTACCGACAAACCAGTGAAGGCTGCACCGGCTCCCTTGCAGCCCATCCAGTTTCCAAGTCAGCCCTGGGAAAAGCTAGGAATCGACATCGTGGGCCCGGTTGATCGTGCACCGGCCAGTCACAGGTTTTTTTTGGTACTCATAGATTACCACTCCAAGTGGCCAGAAGTCCAAGCCACGTCTTCTGTGACTTCTGCGACTGTCATCAGCTTTTTGAAGAACGTTTTTTCACGCGAGGGACTGCCCTGCGAGATTGTGTCAGATAATGGAGTACAGTTTACCTCCCATGAATTTCAAGATTTCTTGCGTCAACATGGCATCAAACATAGGAGAACGTCATTATACCACCCCCAATGTAACGGGCAGGTGGAAAGATTTAACAGAGTCTTGAAGTCGTGCCTTCAGTTAGCTGTTGTACAAGGTCGTCCACTTCCAGATGCCGTCCGAGACCACCTGGAAGCGTACCGACGTACGGTACATCCTGCAACAGGATTTGCACCATTCTTTCTCCTTCATGGACGAAATCATCGGTCTAGACTAGACGTACAAGGCATGCCGACTAGGACGGTACCTGACGATTTCTTGGAACGTCGAGCTCAGCTACAGGGAAGAGTACAGCGCTATCAACAAAACATGAAAAATTATTCTGACCATCGTAGAGCGGTACGACACCCTCAGTTTCATCCTGGGCAGGCTGTTCGTGTATTCAAGCCCACCCATCATAACAAGTTGCGGAGTACCTATACAGAACCACAACGGATACATGCACAGTTAGGACCTGCTACATATCAACTCGCTGACGGTAGGAGGTGGAACGCAGCGAAGCTTGCAAAGTCCATACAGCTGCCTCCAGCACAAGTTCCTGACTACGGTTGGGATGATGATGATGACGAAGATGACTTGTATATACCTCCTGCAACTCCAGCGGTTCCTGTACTGACCCCTGTCCGTGGAAGTACTTCAACGTCCCAAGTACCAATTGTCTTTTCCTGCCCGGAGGGTTCCTGTGACCCCGCAGCGTCTGGTCTCTTGGAGAGACCCGGTTCATCTGCTGCACCCATGGCAGGTGCACCTCGCCATGCAGCGCTGGGTTCTCCCAAGGAGCCAGATCTGTTTGCTGCGGCAAAGTTTACAGTTCCGGTTGCTGCGGCTGAGTCTCCTGCTCCGGGTGCTGTACCGGGGCCTGTTCCTGGACCTGTTCCTGGAACTGTTCTTGGAGCTGTCCCTGGGCCTGCCTCTGTTCCTGGGGGCCCTGCTCCTGTTTCCGAGGGGAATCTCGGGTCGGATGTACCCGACATGAGCGGGATCTCTGCACCTGAGCTCTGCCCTGCTTCCGTGGAAGACGCTGGACAGTCTGTGGAGCCTGACAGGCTTGTCAGGCCTGCTCCTGAGGCTGCGTTCAGGCCTCTCCCTGAGCCTGTACTCAGGCCTGTTCCTGAGGCCGAGATCAGGCCTCTCTCTGAGCCTGGTCCCGGTCCTGTTCCGGCGGTCAGGCCTCTTCCTGGGCCCGTGGTTGTTGCTGCTCCGGACGTTGTGCCAGGGTCATCACCAGAGTCCGTGGTTGCAGAGCAACTACCGGTCTCCGATCTGGCAGTTTGCCCAGACACACGGGCAGAACTGCTCGTTTTGCCGTCGCCAGAAACGAGTACGCCTCTGGAGTCTTCGGGAACGAGTACGCCATCTATGCCTCCACTTGAGGATTCAGTGGAAGAACTCACGACCGAGTTCCACACACCACCCACGATCTCCGAGCCATCTACAGCTCCTCTACCACCAGCGAGGCAAGGTCGGCCAATACGCCAGAGAAGACTTCCGCTGAAGTTCAAAGACTATATTCTTGCACTTGGCGATGATAGTTTTCAGTCAGATTCGGAGTACAGTGACTAAGACTTTTGTAGTTATGTTTTCGTAAAAGGTAATTTTGGTATAACCTTTGGGTAGATATAGAACATTAAAAGCATATCACTGTTATAGCAAAACCTTGGCCAAGGTAAAAATGTCTATAACAAACACAATATCCTAAACAATAACCAAACTAACAAACTAACAGTCAACACTACAATGTGTCATGGACATTAAAAACGGAAAGAGAAATACAAATACAGGAGAGATGAGAGTGCTCTAAGTTGAAATATGACTCTTGAAATGAAATTTTGATCGTCACGTGACTAGTATGATGCAACCTGAACTTTCAGTGAAAACCCGTTTTGTTCGGATGACTTGTTTAGGATTTTGTTGAACTTTCCGTGTCGTGCACACAAAGAACGTCTATGAACAATCTTTTGCGAATTTCATATTTTTTTGTGTTCCAACGAACAATTTCAAAACCAATATTTCCAGTGAAATAACGCAATTTTCGGGTAGTGAAGTGCTTTGGTTTTCGTAATTTTGTTTTCACATAACGAATGTATAACGTAAGTCTTCGTCCCACAATTTTCTTATTTCTTTTAAGGGAGGGAGAATGTAGTATTTTGATTTGCACGAGATGACGCTACTTGACATCTCCTTTTTAAAGTAGCCATCTCGTGCATCCATGCAAAAGAATAAAAGGGACAGCACGCGACGGCATGAGCCGCGCGTGATCTGCGGCCTCATCGGCCAGTGTTCGCCCCGCTCCTGAATCCGTTGGTTGTCCTTTCTTCTCGCTCCGGCGACCGTCCAGGTCCGCTCGGGGCATGTAGTTTCCCGGCTACGTCGAACGTGAGTCACCGGCGCTTGCGTCCAATGTAGCCAGGCTTTAGAGCACCGCCGCGTCGGCGCAGAATATAACATAAAGCAACCTAACAAAATATCTGTCCGTTTGCCGACTGCTTTAGTCTTTAGTCTTTATTTTTTGGCTCTGGAGAGACGCGGCACCGCGGAAAGGCAGGAGCCCGTACCATGGAGGCCCACGGTGCCACGTCTACGAAACATGATAATGTGATGAGTATGTACATGCAAGATGACGACGATTCGCAGAAGTCTAGATTTCGTGAAGGCGGGTTGGGCGGGTGAGCAGCGAGTCATGGGGATCTGGCACGCCGTTCGATCGGTGCATGAAGGAGCCCCAGGAACATGATGGCGCCGTTGCTCACTGGGGTCCACTGGGGTCAAAGCATCAGGCTCCAAGGAGCTAGCCCAGCCAAAGTAGAAGCTGCTGCCTCCGAGGAACCCAGGCCCAGGGATGACACACCACCGTCGCCGGTGTGTCATCCTCTCAACGTCGTCGTCGTCATCTCGCATAGAAAAATCGAGCCCGCTGGCTTAGACAAGGCAGCACCTGCCTCCACCGTTCAGGGGCCGTGAAAGGGTTGCAGCCAGCGATGTCCCGAAGCAGCCAGAGGTTCTCGACCACCGTGAAACGTTTTCTTAAGGACGCCGTTTCAAACAAAGTCTGCGCAGCCATCTTAGTACAGCGAGGTTCATAACGGTCAAACGCGCTCCCAAGCATGCTTTCAAGTGGCGAGCACCCATTTTGAATTCCTTTCCAGAAAAAAACACCATCTACTGAAGCTTTACTGAGAGTAGAACGCGCTTCCTAAAATGGCAAGGAAAGCGGAGCTAGCGGAGCTGACGCTTCACGCTCAAATCTCAGAGCGGGTCGCGCATGCGCGATGGCGACTGCGCTTTCCATAGAGCGGAGCGAGAAAGCGAACACGGTCTACTAAAACTCTCTAATGAGCCCTAAGGGAGGCCGTGCAACCATATTCGCTTGGAATGTTTTCCACTTTACACGCGCTTACTGGAATTACGCTTCGGTTTAGCTCAAGTCCAGACGCAACCGATGCTACAAGCTCAAGCTCCGGTCTTTCAGCGCCCCTGTCAAGCTCGCGCGATCGTACAGTGAAGGCACTGTTCAGGTACAGTGTTGTTCAGGGCCACAGGATCGCTCTTGTAGCATCGGCTGCCTATTGACTTAAAGGGATACTGAACCAAGGAATTTAGTGTCCATAATAAGTGGCGCACGTTCTTTCCACGAGCCAGCAGCCGCCGGTGTGCGCGAGCACACGCAACAAAAATGACGTCAAAGGCCTCCATTCGTGGTTGAGATGACAGTGAAATGCATGGGCTTCGGGCCAAAGGAGAATAAAGAGAAGTTTTTCATCTACACAGTCGTGTCTGGTGTAAAAGGTAAGCGATTAATTGGCCTAACAAGCATGTAGCTTTTCCTTGTAGAGATGAAAAGCCTGTCTTTATTCTCCTTTGGCCCGAAGCCCTTGCATCTCACTGTCCTCTTAAGCGCGAATGGAGGTCTTTGACGTCAATTTCGTTGCGTGTGCTCGCGCACACCGGCGGCTGCTGGCTCGTGGAAAGAACGTGAGCCACTTATTATGGGCACTAAATTCTTTGGTTCAGTATCCCTTTAATCTAAAACGAAGCATAGTGGGACCTAAGTAGAGGCGATTGGAAGCACGGCGCTACACTGGTGCCCCATGCGTGCAAGCATGTGCAGCGTGCGCGTGAACATAGCTTTCGCAAGCTTGTAATTGCACGTACTTGACCGCACGAGCAGAGACGTGACTGCGGCCAGATACCCTCTTTGCAATCGTCTATTCGCGGCGTGAAGTTTGGGTATCGCCGCCTGGTGGAATTTTTTCACAACCCGGATACTTCAACTTCATCTACTGGTGCAAGTACGTGCAATGCCAGGTTTCTATACATGGGTTGCACGTGACGTCATATACTTCCTCCTTTCTGGTGGCCAAAACCTGCTGTTATACTTCGTTTCACCTTATGTGCGAGCGAAGGCAAAGCTGGAAGCGCGAGCACGAAAGCTCCGTGCCTTCAGGCTTTGCTCGAGCGCGCGAGCTGGGCAGAAACGCAAAAAGCGCTGGTCTCGCGCTTCTAGCTTTGGCTTCGCTCGCAGATAAAGTGAAACGAAGTATAATGAAGCTGTGCTCACTCGTTTCCGCTCGCTCGCGACGCTCGTGTACTGCTCGTAGAATATGCACAGTAAAGGCTACGCTCGAGGAAGTTCGGCCACCAGAAAGGAGGACCAAATTACGTCAGTGCAACCTATGTATACACTATAAAAATAACAACACAACCCCGGGTGTCGCAAGTGCACCGCCCATAGGGAGGAAAACAGCAGCGCCCTGGCGAGCTTCTCACCGCGAATACTCGCACGCAACTTCACTAACCGAGAAACTTCTTTGTTGCGGTGCATTTTCAAGGACAAAAGCGAGCATCTTTTTTCAATCTCTCCTACGCAAAAACGGGGGGGGGGGGGGGGGGGTTTCGTTATTTTTTTGTGACGATAGGTATTTGAATACGGTTCATAGATTGGACCCGAGCATTGCTTGAGCACTCGATTTGGGCTCGAGATAATCAATAGCTCGACAAGCATTCGCGTAACGGCCAATGTCCAATCGCTGCAATGGCGACAATAGCCGAGCCGTAGCAATGTCCGGAACTCAAAGCATGTCCTGTGCTTTGCCAACCCCAACGCGTAGCTATGATCAACATTGGCGGCATATAATCGACTCCAGACCACGTGGCCGCTAGTTCTGTCTGCACGTGATGGTACTCTGATGACGTTAACATATTTAAGTTACCTGTATACACCACTCATCGTCTTAAGGCCCGTTCACACACTTGCGTTCGGAGCGACCACTATGCTTACGAACAAATGCAACCGCTGCGACTTCAACGACAACTGTGCGCGACGTGTACACACACTTGCAACCGCGTGGAACCACACGAATCAACAGCCAATAAGAAACGAGCTTCAGCTCTTGCTCCTAGCCAATAGAAAGCAACCCAGCTACGCTTACAAACATGGCGGACGGTTCCGTGCCCGACGCGGGGTTCTCACCGGAGCAGCCCGAGGCGCCCGAGGTTTCGGCTACGGCGTACAGTCACGAAGATCTGCTGGGCGCCTAGAATAGCTTTGTAAAGGCTGGTTCAGACATCTGAAACGAACCCGTTATCCACGACTGCGTCCGTTGTGACCGGAGCGACCGGAACGACCGCTCCGCGCCGCGCGTACACTTCTGCAAGCACTGCTACAAGCGCAGCGGGTCGGCAGCACGGCGACCACCTCTCCGTTGCCGTCAGCTGTTTCAGCGGTGCCTCTAAAAAAAAAAAAAAAGGGGACGCGCAGCCACTCACTTGCGTAACAGAAAATAGACAGACCGTCTTCTATGACCTCAAGCTTTATTATTTTTTTTTTTCAGGATACGCTTGCAGGGTATAGTGCATTAAAAAAAAGAAAAAAGATTCAGTACGCTGTCTTGCACGATCACGACTTTAATACACGACTTTGCCAACAGTACAAATCTCGCCACACGCCTTTTCTGCGATTATAAAAGGCGATGTAATCTTAGCAGCGATATAGCAACGTAGAAATATAATTTGACAGACGTTGCGTGCGTTCAGGATTGCTAACACTAATCACCTTTTTAGGGTGATGAAAACGCGTGAAAATTCGCATCCTTTATACGGTACGCACCAGTAATACCTTGAACTTCAGACACGCATGGAATGCGCCAAAAAAAAAGAAATCCGGGTGATGTTCGAGGACACAAATGCTAAGAAAGCACCACTGTAGTCGAAGTAAACAAACACGACGGCACGGGCATTCCTGCTGTCTTGAGAGTGCCGCCACGAGATCGCCGCACGAGTAAGTGGATCTTCCCTTCTAGTACGTGCTGGGTTATCATGACAACACACAACGAAAATTCACAGTCAAGGATAGCGCTTTTACGAGGAACGATGAGTTTCCACCACGCCGTCCACGTCGACGATCACCACGACGCCATGTTTGAAAATAGAAGGAGCCCGGCACGACCGGCATGCATCGCGCGCGACCGAGCTCTCGTCGACCTGTGATTGGTCTGTCGCTCCCGTCGTTCCCGATTGTAACGAAAAAGTTCAGCCCGGCTCAACTCCTTGCGTTGCGAACGAACACGAACGAAACGACCGTTTGGCGCTTCGTTGCTATGGTAACTCGTCGTTCCAACCGGTTGCATTCGTTCGTAAGCGTAGTGGTCGCTCTGAACGCAACTGTGTGAACGAGCCTTAAAGGGGCACTGACACGTGAAAATCATTTTTTTTTAATTATCCGAAACGATTGAAAACGATGCCGGGACATTACCCTCAAAATTTGAAACTTTAAAATTCAGTATTTGTGAATTAAAAAAACAATTTCCAAATGCCGAATTTGAAGTTCCCGCCCGATCCGCGCCAGTGCAGTGAGTCAAATTTTGCGGTCTCCTGCGACTCGACTTTCTTTCGGACCTCCGCCGTTGTCACGGCGACCCCAACCGAGGAGGAGGTGAGGGATAGAAAGGCGCCGGCGGGAAAAAACCGGTTTTTCTCCGACTCGCCAACGGTCGCTGCCAAGTTTTCCGAGGGAGGGTACAAATCTAGGAAGCAACATCACACCGAACTCTGAATTTTGGTATTTCAAAAAGAGGAGCCGCAGTGCGTTCGCAATTGCGTTAAAAAACATGTTTTACGATTGCCGTTATTAAATGTTATAGAAATGTCACCTACAAAGCTTCTAAATTTCCTGATTTTTGACGTCACCGATCAAAAGAAGCGAGGAGGTGAGCGCGGGAAATACAAATGCCAAAACTAAAAAGGCGCGCGCGCGTGCGGGAAAATTTTTTTCCGCGATGCGTTTTTTTTTTTTTTGCGTGTCTATGGCTACAAGTTGCATCGTTTTAGACAATAAAACAAAATACGACCTTTGGGTTGTCAGTGCCCCTTTAAGCCGCACCAGGTGCCGTGGTGGAGGTGTATCGAAGCTGATTAAAGATTGCATTGAATGCGAGCCAATTCCCGAATACTGCTGTACAAATGAGAATTACGAAATGCTTTCCTTACGAGCAAATCTTAACTTTTTTTTTTCTATTTTCTACCGTCCGCCAAACGGTAATCTTTCGAAGTTTTTATCGTTTCTAGTAGAATTTCTGATGTTCACAAATACAAATCGGTGTAAAACTGTGGAGGCGACTTTAACATAAATATGTTCATGGATAATGCTCCTAAAGGAGAAATGGAAAATGCTATTAATTTGAATGGTTTTACGGATATAGTAACAAGCTCAACGCGTACTATGTTAACTTCAGAAACGTCACTCGACTTATTCATAACGAATCTCTCTTTAACCAGTGTCAAGGCTGGTGCGGTCATATGGGATCTCAGTTATAATTTTCCAATATTCATATCCGTGAACATGCATAGATTAAATGGGTCGAAAGCGAAACCGAGTGTCACGCTTCAATATATTACGATAAAAAAAAAAAACAACTGCGCCGACTCTACTTAACAAGATGAACAATTTAATCAAACGTTTCGTTTCCCATGCGGGAGACATCATCAGTGAAACCTTCAAGCAGGAATGAGCGAAAAAACTTCAACAGTCCTATTTAAGCAAGTCCGCGTACACATCGGGGAGGGGGCCGCGGACGGACTTGCTTAAATAGGACTGTTGAAGTTTTTTCGCTCATTCCTGCTTGAAGGTTTCACTGATGATGTCTCCCGCATAGGAGACGAAACGTTTGATTAAATTGTTCATCTTGTTAAGTAAAGTCGGCGCAGGTTTTTTGATGATTATGATTCCCGGCTTTTGGAATATTTTTGCATTCAATATATTACACCTGCTCGCCTTTAACACCTGCTTGCCTTTAGAACTTTAGGCGGGACCTATCTAATACGGACTGGACCGTAGTGCTTGTGAAAGAAACTGTTGACGAGGCTTACAATACATTTATAACAATTTATAAGAAATGTTACCTACGAAACGTTCCCTACAGGAAACCTAAGCTATCGCGTAACATTCGAAAGCCATGGATCACACCAAATATCAGAAGATTCATATAAAAAAATTAAAGACGTTTAGAATTCCCTGTAATGCCGAATTAGAGCGCAGCTCTTGAGGAGGAGGAGGGGAGGGTACGGAGGGGAAGCTATCCTCTCCACCTCCCCTCCTCCTCTCCGCTCCCTCCTCCTCCTCCTCTCCCTCCCTCCCTCTCCCTCGAGACGTCACTCGTGACCTTCGTCGAGGTCTTCACTCGTGACCTTCGTGACGTCACTCGTGGCCCTCGTGACGTCACTCGTGACCCTCATGACGTCATACGTGACTTCATGTATGACGTCATTATGGGACACGTCCCATAATGCAACGCGCGGTTCCGCCGACGGCGATGGCGACGGTGACGCCTCTCAAGCCGAAAATGGGCGCCTAAGAGCTGTGCTCTAAAATGTCCTGTACGACAAATTCATGAAAACTAGAGATCTAGACAACCTTAAACTATTCAAATCTTATTGTAATCAATTAACAAGGAAAATACAAATCGCTAGATCGCTGTACTACGCTCTAAAAAAAAGCCCGTGCGTCTACTTTCCCGCACAACACTCGGAGAGCCAATCACCGCAACTTACGGAGGCAGCTCAGCGAATGACGATGCCGAAACATATGTTTAGCCCAAAAAACGCAGTGAGTTGTGACATTAAGCAATGCAAGCGTGACTTTTGCATTGCTTAATGTCCCAACTCAGACTGCATTCTCCTAGTCTAAACATATGTTTCGGCATCGTCATTCGCTGAGCTGCCTCAGTAAGTTGCGGTGATTGGCTCTCCGAGTGTTGTGCGGGAAAGTAGACGCACGTGCTTTTTTTAGAGTATGACCCCCCTTTAAAGCGTCTTTTGGACGCTCAGACTGCGTATGGAAGATATTAAACTCTGTACTCGCTCCGAGACAGGTTGCCCTATAGACCATATCATCTACAATGGTACATGTCCAGCCGTAAGTTCTTTGGTTAACACTTTCAATGACTATTTTGTCAACCTGGTCGATAACAATCCGGCACCAGATGCCAGTAAATATCTGAAAAATCGAGAAAAAAATTCAATTTTCTTTCATCCAGTTGATGATGTTGAGGTAGTTTCTATTATTTCACAGTTAAAAATAGCACTACCTGGGACTCGGACGGCGTTCAAGTTTAACCGGTTCAATATGTTTCAGATATTATTGCCCCTTATTAAACCTGCATCTTTAACCTGAGCCTAACTAGCGAAATATTTCCCCCAAATATGCAAATAGCCAAAGTATTCGTGCTTTTTAAAAAAGGAGATAAAAATGAGATGAGCAATTACCGACCGATTTCAATTTTACCGGTTTTCGCAAAATGTGGTAAAATATGTTACAATCTTGCTTAATTAGTTTATCCGAAAAACATGATTTATTGAGTACGTCTCAGTTTGGGTTCCGTAAAAATAAGTCGACCGAGGCTGCACTCTTTGAACTGAAAGAATTCATTCTGCGGGAGTTCGAGAGGAAGCACTTAGTGCTAGGTGTGTTTTTAGATTTCACTAAAGCGTTTGTCTATTTATATTATGGTATCCTACTTGGAAAATGAGTGTAGTATGGTATTCGGGGACCCGCTTTAGGACTATTACTGTCATACCTGAAACATCGAAAACAATACGTAAATATATCTTAATATTTTCCTGAAACCTAAACCCATTACTTCTGGAGTACCACAAGGCAGTGTACTGGGGCCCTTTCTTTTTAATATTTACGTGATTGATATATTCAACATCAATTCTCTGGCAAAGTTCATAATCTATGCGGATGATGCTAGTGTCTCTTTTTAGGTAGAGACGAAAATAATTTAGTAGATAGGGTGAACTTCTTTTTAACACAGCTTGTAGCTTGGGCGCAGGATAATTGCCTGAAGGTTAATGCTAGCAACACAAAAGCCATACGTTTTCGACCAAACAATAAAAGGGTAGAATTAAATAAGGTCATTGTATAAAATTTATGTCTAATAGAGATTTTTAGTTGTTCTAGGACTTTAGGTGTTTTCCTTTCGGAAAATACGTTATTTGTTAACCGTATACATTATGTTAGTTTAAAGTTATCACGCGTTTTAAGATTAACATATCGTCATCAGTTCGTGCTCAGAACCAGCGCGAAAGTATTAATTTAAAACTCTTTGTTTTATTCTCACCTAGTATATGGTCACCTCGTCTCGCTCACTATGACGTTTACAAACCTGGAAAATTTATATTTGTTACAAAAGAATATGTTGAGAATAATTTCGGAAGTTTCATATTATTCTCACACTCACTCAACAACTAATTAAACGCTTCCAAGTGCTCGATATTTAAAAAAAAAAGTAATCCCAAGCTTATTTCCTTTTTTAAATCTGAACAAATCAGAAACTCAATTAAGGTGGCGATGCAGGCGAGTTGGTTCATGACTTTAAAAATTAGCAACAGCGTGCAAAAAATACGAGGACAACGAGAGTAGAGCACAGGACGAGCACTGACTATCAACTGAAGTTTTATTAAAAACGGCTCAAACAAGAAAACACCACAAAGCCAACGAATGCCGTAACAACCAGTGGCATGTCGCTCACCAGGCATCTATAAAATCTATCTCTCTTTTTTTTTTCCGTTTTAGCTGAGTTTGCGATTTTACAATGCCACATACCTACATACCCCACTCGACATACTGAATACTGGAAAGTTTCGAAGTGTGTACATAATTAAAGATATCAGATGCTTAAGTTTACGCTTCCCAAACTTCTAAATTGCCCAGATAAAAAAGGCATTGACGTTGAGGGAATTTTTTTTTTCTGAACTTCGCAATGTTTTTTGAAAACCATAAGAATGAGCTTATTTCTGTTTGTACTGAGTTCTTATATTATGAGTATAATTTCTTTCTGTTATTCTTGTGTTATTGACTTCGCACCATTGAGCTTTGTTTTTTTTAATAAGGAGGCATGGGACCTGTCAAGCTGTCTCGACACAGCTTTTTTCATTGGTCTCCTCCACTGATGTACATTAAATGAAATAGAACGAGTTCTTCTTCCTCTTCATATCGGTGTTACAGGAACTTGTGAACGTCTTTCATTTTTATTATTATTATTCTTATTATTAATATTATTATTATTATTATTATTATTATTATTATAAGTTGAGGGGGTGAACGCTGCCTGATTTTTTTTTAATTTTTTATGCGACTTCTATTGCGTGTGGTGAAAAACGAACGCGTGCTTCATAGGTCATCAATGTCAGGGATTCGTTCTAAGCCAGGGGTCTCAAACACACGGCCCGCGGGCCGCATGCGGCCAGCGACTCGCTGGGACGCATGCCAGCTACGAGGCATGCGTCCCGGTCCCAATGTCTCGAGCGCTAGAAATGGCATGCGCCATCATGAACTCATCTCGCCGATTCAATTTCGCTTGAAAAACAGCCATGCTCGTTTAACTTATTCACATAGTTTATACCTATTTGTGTTCATTTGCCCTTTGTTTCGCCTTATATTTGGCTTCCCAGCTTTTTGTAATGTACAATAATTCCGCTACTAGCCTGCAAGCGCAAGCTATTCACTGAAGGATGTATTTCGGCTGCGCGAACTCTCGAGCAACTGGCAAAGAAAGCTACGAGCTCGGGATTCTCGCCTTCAAAAATATTTCACCATTAAAACACAACTATTTGTTCGACTATTCTAGTAAAAATCGTCAGGAAAACAACAACTGTCATATTAACTGATTGTTTTTAGAAACATGTCGAGCTTGGTCAACTCCTGGGTGAATTGAGCAACGGGAACGATAGTGTAC
The DNA here is from genome assembly GCA_013358835.2 of Ixodes persulcatus. Lineage (NCBI taxonomy): Eukaryota > Metazoa > Arthropoda > Arachnida > Ixodida > Ixodidae > Ixodes > Ixodes persulcatus. The sequence goes on along the minus strand of JABSTQ010009785.1, from coordinate 391,243 downwards.
TTGTTCTAATAAAAATGCCAGCACGTTGGCGGAGCTGTGTCATTTTTATTCTTGTCACATAAGGTCAAGGCCAAAGTAGATGTCACAAGCAAGAATGAGTTTACAAAAAGCAAAAAAGCACGAAGTCTACCTCCCCCCCCCCCCCCCCCCCGCGTCTCACGTTGGTGTTCAATCTCTGGCCCCCACACTCAAATGAGTTTGAGACTACTGTTCTAAGCTGTATTTGCGCGAAGTACAAAACTCGTTGCATCTCCCCTTTAAAGGTGAACGAAGTATAGTAGTATAGTGCTTGTTGCTTGGGTAATTTAGCAAAAAGTATCTTGATCGCATACAAAATATTTTACAGCGGAGCTGTTAAGGGGTAGTTTCCCCTGGATTGTGTCCCCCGCAAAAAAATGAAGATACCAAACTCTGGACACGTACCGCCATCTATGAGCGACGGCGGCAAGCCATGTATCTGGTTGCCGCCGTCGCTCATAGATGGCGGCAGCCTTTCCACTCTGTCTTGCCGACTTGCGGCCGGCCATTACTTTCCATTGTACAGCTCCGCTGGCCTTCCTTTTTGAACCATTCGTATTCCGGGATAATAGTCTAAATTCTAGTTATCCACACCGCAAGGACACAGAGCTGCCAAAGAATAGTGCCGGTGGCCCCAGAACTCCCCCGTCGTTTAAAGCTCCTGCCTTTAATCCCTGCGTTTAAAGCTCTAAAGCCCTGAGTTTGAAGCTCCTGCCTTTAAAGCATTGAACATCCCACTAAACCGACAAGCGACCGAAATTGGTCGCACCTGGCTCGCACGCAGATACGCCAAATACACCTTGTTAGCAACCTTTTTTTCCGAAGCATGGATGAAGAGATTAATGAATATTGCTAAATCATTTCAATTAGGCGGCGGCTTACGTAACCTAGCAAGTGTTTACGACTTTCTTTTTTTACGCTAGAGCGAAACCAACTGGCTCAGTCTTTAAGTACCCAGTGGACAGATTCTGTCGTTCAGAAATAGTGTAATTTTTACACAAATAATTAAAGGGACCATGAAACGATTCTGAAATCGAATTTCATCCACCGATCGTCGTAAAAGGTGTGAAAAGAAACACAAAAACACAAAAATAGGGAGCCAAAAAAACATTCTTCGCTATAGAACTTTTAAAAGAAAACTGGACTCTTTTGCGCCTTCTTTCCTTCGAAATCTCTATGCCTTTTCACTGCGATGCATCCGCGGAACCGCAGCACGTCAGCCGAATCCACGTCGCTTATTGGGTAAGAGCCTACCTCACCAGCACCGCGATCATAAACAATAAATAGCCGGCGAATGTTTTCTAAACGTTTTGTTAAATAATATTCAGATCCACATTTTGTAGCATAATTAGAGATGTGACGAAAATTGCCAAATTTGATCATGCTGAGAGCCAAGCGCCATCTATCGTGTGGTAAACGAAGCAAGAAAAAGACAGCGTCGCTCAGTTACTTGGTCGCGACGACCAACGAACGTTTATTTTTCTACGTGTTCTTCTCGCGCGTCCCGACTTCAAGCAGCAAGAAAAAAGTAAAAGTACTTGAAACAGACCATGACGAACAAGAACGCTGGATCCACAAACACCCGAGAAAAGCTACAACGGCCGCGAATTCACCGACCCCGACCAAGCGAGCTCGGCAGAATATAGGCCTAGCAGGCACTCCGACTCGGCGCAGCGTTGCTTCAACGGTACTTGGCCAAGACCGTCTGCTCATGACCGGCTGGCGTGCTGAATGAATTATGCCCGCGCAACCCTTGTGGAACCTTCCCGCATTATAGTTTGATCGCTGACCTCAATTTTAGATTAAGAGGTGAGGTCAATATCTTCCCCTTGTCATCTCCTTGTTTTCCGAGGCAGTGGTGACGAACACTGTCGTCGAAAAGGGACTCTCGTCGATTCTATCTTACTGTTTTGTGTGATATAGAGCTCAAATAAACGCCGTATGGATTACCTTCGTAAAACGGTATGTGCACTTTGTTATTAGTATGCCATTTTTATTCTGACACGACTGCACGTCACTGTCGAGCTATAACAGTTTGAGGGAGCTACGTGCAATGCCGGTCCAACCTTCTTTTGCCGAGTGTCACGCCAGTATCAAGTTGCAATCGTAAAAGATCGGTCCCGAAGTGCTTACCAGCAGCGCGGATACAGCACTTCCATCAAACGCGCGCGTCCGCTCCGACTGTGAACAGGTATTTACGTGGCTCTTGCTGACACTGTCGTAGTTCAAGCGTATCTTTTTTAACGTCGGCTCGCTCCTGCATCTCCGAGGCCGCAAAAAACGCCGCGGCGATTTGTTTCCATCTACGTCGCTTTGCAAACGACTGACACGGGCCGCCTTTTACCAACAATGACAGTTGGGTTGACTTCTGGAGTTTTCACCGGAAGACTCGCCGCACTTCCCAACAGGCATACCGGCGTATGGGACTAGTCCCATGCTGTCGCTGTAGCGCCACATATCGAATTGAATTTTGCTCAGCTGCGATGTGTCCATGGCTATTGCGGCGTTGAGAGGCGCCGATTCAGAAAATGCGTCGGTGACATCAGCGCCATCAGCGCAGTAAAACCTACCGGCGCACCCCCCAATTCGCCGCCGCTAACGCTCCCATTCTCCTACTGCCGTGAGAACTTCCGGTTCTCACGGCAGTAGGAGCTGGGGGAGCCGTATCTAGGTCACATCGCCTCAATGGGTGAACAGGATGTAGCTGGCGTTTTGGGTGTGGAACGGGTGGGAGAGGCCTTGGGCGCGCGTTGTTTTCCAGTCATCTAGTCTCGAACCGATTCGCGTGTCTAGGTGGCAGCACATATTCGCCAAGAGGTCCATTATAACTTACCTCGCACAATCGAGAACTCGAAGTCGGCTTCCAGTCAGCCCTTTTTGGTTTGGTCTCCCAGATCTTGTGCCTTGCGCGGTTTTCTTTTCCTTGCGGGAACCGGTACATCCTGAACCCCTTTTTCGCGTTGTTCGAGCACCCAACGGCACTGCAGCCCCCCATTTCGTTTTCTTCTAACGTCTGGCAGAGCGCAGAACGATCATTTTCATCGTCGTCTCTCGCACCACGCTAGACGGCAAGGCACATCATGGCGGACAACGAAACTCGGAGTGTGATGCGCACAGTAGTCAGACTGTTTGATCAGTGCTGCCAGACTGGCGGCTGGATCAAAAAACCGCCCAACTCTCCCAGTATAAAAGGCTCTGGGGCAACCCAGCGGGCACGGAAAGAATAACTAAATATCAGTGCGCCATATTTTGACCGGACGACGCGGAAAGCTCCTCCTCCTACGGGGCGCCCCGTGGTGTCGAACGCGCGCGGCATGTGACGAAATCGTGACGTTGTTGGTGCTGGTCAGCCGAGGAGAGAGAGCTGCCGTGTTCCAACACCTCCTAGAAGAGATGGCCGTAGCGCTCTTCTCGTGACGTCGCGAAGGAAGGCCATCGGGGGCGCGCGTCGAAGCGAAGGCAACGCGCGTGAATCGATCGTCGTAACGCGCTTTTAGTCACATACGCGTATCTTATTAGCTAAAATGAAAGCTGCACATATATCAAGGGGTCTCGAAAATATTTTATTACACGGGCAAAATATTAAACCGCTAAATAATTGGTATGAAATAGTACGAGGTAGGCGTTAAGAGAAAACAATGAGTCGCGCAATTATTGCTGTAGGAATGCATATTTTACACAGAAATACTTCGACAAAATGGCGAGACACGCAGTGATTGGACACAGCAAAACAGATCACAGTTAAAAATCAGGTAGACGTAGTCAACACGGACACGGCTAGACAAATGTCACTTACGATCATGTAAGCGATGTTATCGCGTGCAGTCACTGAATTCTTGCATCATACCCCGGCCACATGGCAAAAGTAATGTAATTTCGATCGAATGACATTATGGGGTCGACAAATCAGCTTGCGACGCTCGTATAATCACTCAAGACCGCGAGCTGATTAAGTCCCATATCATTTAATGAAAATATATTAACCTTTCCGTGTGGCAGGGGTACTAAACTTACTATTTACAGTCAACTAATTTACTTCTCCCTGTGGGCTCGAGCTGCCTTTGAACAGAATATCTTATTTTGTATACAATAAAACTATTACCTTAATACAGTTAAGATTCTAGTGTAAAAGCGGTAAAGGCAATAAAATAACATTAGTATAAATAAACACATAAGCACAAACAACGCACTTTGTATAATCACACAAACTTGTTATTCACCTTCAAGTGAAAACTAGAAATATTACCACGCTATTTACAAATGTCGACGCAACCGCAAATGGATAACGACGAAGATGCCATTCTATCACGAAAAACAACAACAAAAAAACCGATTGCAGCACTTCACTCGCGTCCCACATCACCAAGAAAGCCCGTAAATAAGTTGTTTCTCACCTGTCGATCGTATCCATACGTCCCACAATATCCGTGACGAAAACATTTGAACACGAACTTTAAGTCTCTCTATCTCTGTCGAAAGAGAGGTATATCGATAATCGACCAGTGTCATCGTTGGCTAGTTGCCACACATGTCACTCAAACCGTAGCAGGACTTGTTCCGCGAATCCACGTAAACGCCGTAGTATCAAGCGAACACACAAAAAAAAAAAAAAAAAAAACTACCCGAAACTGCGGTGACGACCAAGAAACGACGGGAAGGATCAAAAGAACCACACACACACACGCACACGAGAGCAGCGGCCGCAGTGTGGGAGGCTTAAAGTCGTCGACCCATCTCTTGCTCGCGCGCGCTCCCTACGGCGATTACTGGATTCTTTTCGGTTGCCTTCTCTTCTGAAAGTTTCAGCGTTCCTTTTTAGACAGTGAGCAGCTCACACACAACGTAAATTTACCAGAATCGGAGCCCGTACGAGGGAAGAAAACGTCCCAGCGGACCGGTTCATTCGAAAAGTGTGGGGATCTGCGGGATTGCACGTAGTCCCGTGGTTACGGGGATAATCATAGATATAAAAAATTGGTACTTTCAACCTTGGTAGCGCATTGTATATTATGTTTATATTATATATATATATATATATATATATATATATATATATATATATATATATATATAATAAATTGTACAATACTGCGCTTTTAAAACATATATTAATCTCGGATAAACGCTCACTAACACCCCGCACCACTCGACAAGAAACGTTTTTTTCCCGTCGATGCCCAGAAATTTTTCTCACGTAGTTGCGCTATGGACTTCCGTCTCCGACATTGTGACGTAACGACTCGGAGCGCTACGGTCTTCTCTTCTAGGAGGTGTTGCGTGTTCCCGGGCAGCTCTCTCTCCTCGGCCTCACCTCCTTTCCCCGTCTACCCCTCCCTCTCCACAATCCTCAGTCACCCAACAAAGTGGTGTTGAGGCGAGGGAACAGAGAGGACAGAGGACGAAGGACGTCATGAAGGGGGTTATTGTTTGCTTGTTTTTGAATTTTTAATATGCCTATAACTTTTAAAATAATGCGAATTTCGAGAAAAGAAAAGTTTCATTAAGTTACTACGTTCAGTGCCCTCAGGTTCGGTGCCAATTTCAAAAAAAGAGTAAAAAAATCGTTGCAGGGCTTTTTTTAACTCGGTATACGTTACCTTGTTAAACCGCACTCTAACATTTAACCGCTGTTCTCTTTAGAGGTTTCCGATCCGGGATGAGACTCTTACGAAAGTACGTTATAGCCATCACTTGCACCCGTGTTAAAATCTTCGAAACATAATTGGGTGTTTCTTGAGAAAACTTACCGCGCTTTAAAACGACAGCCAGTCTTCTAAAAGATGTGTATCGTTCGTTCATAAAGACAGAAATTATGCTGCACTTGGAGTATCTGACACTCTATTCAACAATTTTCTTGAGGACGCCGCCACTTTGATGTTAAGTGCGGAGCTGGCGCATTTGACGGTCGTTACGATTCGAACATGCAATTTTGCGGAGGTTTAGATGAGTCGGCATGAAGCTCGGACGATATTGTTTCGCTCTGGCGAGGACTGTTTTGACACCTCTAGGAGACCAAAACCCGTTCTCTGCGATTTCAGATGGAGCTTCAGATAACTATAGCAGCCATGATTTTGAGCACTGTAACGAACGACCTTCGCGGCCGCACCTGGACGCGGAACGCCACCCCTTCTCCAACATTCCCGAGGACACGACTTTCGCTGACAACCTCGAGCCACGATTATTCGCCCCGCTGCCCGGGTGAACACCCGTACCGTCGACAAGAGAGGAAGGCAAGCCGTCGTCGATACCGGCAAAGTATGGTGCTGAAAAGTAGAGGCGTTCTCCTCGACAAGTGCTGATTGTTGGGCTAGTTGGTATGGTACTTGAGAAGACATGATGCACTTGCGGGGCGTGGCGGGGCTACGGATTGGATGAGATATGTTACTGTGACGCATGTGTTTCAACGATGAGGCTCTCGAATTAAATCAGTTGAAAGTTAGCGCTCTGTGGTGTCACTTCTTCCTACGTCCGTGTCTTAAAGCGCATCATGTATTCTCAAGTTCTCCTCGAGGCGTCCAAGCAGGAACCAAAGCGCACATGAAGGCTCCCTAGCAGGAACCAACGGCCACGGTGATCCCTGCTAAGCCGAAAGAAGGAGATAAGATGTGAACGAGAACTGCCCGGTTATCGGCGTCCAAGGTCTTTTCCGTCCCGACTAAGGAGGGGGACGGTATCCTCCGGGCGTTAGTGCCCTCTTGGAGTCAACAAAACGATTAACCTGTGTGTGCGTTTGTGCGTGCTCATAGGAGGTGCCTGGACGTTTGGGGATGAGCTTCTCGGTGTCACCTCGACGTAAAATCCAGGGAGCAAGGCCAAATCTCAAACGTCCCTCAGGAAACGGCTGCCACTACAAGCCTTGAGGAACCGGCGGTGCAATTATCCTCTGTGTGTGTTTGTGCGTGCTAGTGGGAAGGGCCTGACCATTTGGGGAACGGCGTCCTGGCCTAGGGACGTAGAGAAAGGGGACCTTATAAAAAGAGCGGTTTTACGCGCTCTCTTCGTGTTCTCATGTTGTTCTCATGCCGAACGGCAGACTGCACATAGAATGTAAATAAACAGTTTGAGAAGAGACACCCTGGCTCGCTACCAACTCTGTCCGATGTCCTGGGCAACGCATGGCTCCAGCGGAGATCGACTACGTGGACACGTCCTGAGTCTTTACAGCACCAAGATGGCCGGGGTGTCGTTACTCTGAAGCTTTATTTAGTGTCACTAGGCGTGACAAGCTTCTTCATTAATTGGCCGGTTTGTAAATGGCGCACGAGAAATGCCAGCATGTAGTGTATAGACAGATGCGCTCCGGGCTCAGCGGCATCTTTCGTCCGCGAGTGCGCTCTTTGCAACGAGACTCGTTTCCCGTGTCAATGGCCGACCGCGCCGCTCGTGCGCGCCATTAGAGGGCTGCGTCGTTACGTTTCCCCCGCCTCTACCCATTCCGATTGCGAAATACGGAGGTAGCTCGTTCGGCGCCGCATGCAGCGGGCTCCGTTCCTGCCGGGGAGGCATCGAAAAAGCGAGCCGCGCGGGATGGAGAAAAATCTGGATGGCAGGAACCGAGCGAGCGCGGGCGGATTAGAATAAACTGGGACTGCCAGTAATTATCCGGGAGTCGTGGAGGCTGCTTGCCGCGCTGCCGCCTCCCCATTCGCAGTCATAATTCAAAAGAACGCCGCTCCAAAGCGCGCTCGCTCGCCGCTCTAGCTCGACGGCTTTAATGACGGCGTTAAAGTTCGCAGTGATTATTGCCCAGCCGCATTATCGCAACACTATAGAAAGGGCCTCCGGGCTGGCGAGGGACTGGGGAAGAGGGCATGGGGAAAAAATGGGGAGCGAGGAATAATAAAGTGAGAGAACCGAAAAAGGGAGGCAAATAGGAAGAAAAAGAGTCAGAGAAGGAGCGTGAAAAAAAGAAAAAAAAGAAGAGGGCATGGGCAAAGGTGAATGTGGTGGCGGTAATGGCCCAAGTCCCCAGAGTGGATACAAAATACGGCGAATGAAGTCAAGAGGGAGGTTAAGGTGCAACTGCGGCGAAAGGTATTTGGGCGCGAACGGTTTGCGTCGGTTTAGCGAGAATGGGGAGACAAGATTCTCAGTGTGAAGTGCGGCTAGGGTTGTCACGCGAATATAAACGGAAGATAGGCTTGCGTGGGCACTGGTGTTCCTTTGTTGTTTTTTGGACTCTTCTCGTTATACCCAAATGGGTATAGTCGTCTGAATAACCCGACTTATTTTCCTTTTGGCCGTGAAGGTCTGAGTATTTATCGTAGCAGCAAGGGAGGTCGTGGATCCTGCCAGTCTTTATAAAAGCTGCTATTAATGAATAGAGAGTTTTAGATCCAGCCTACCAGAGCGAACAAAATAATGACACAGAATCAAACAAAAATATAGGCTAAATGGTAATTTTGAAAGCCAACAAATGAACGAACAAAAACAAGCTTTGTAATATTTTTAAATTGGTCTTGAGGTCGTGCGCGAGGACATCCCGGGAAGCCGCTGGGAGCGCGGATTTTTTAATTAAGGAACTCTAATCAAGTTGGCACAAAGAATATCTGTTCAAACGGCCCTCCTTTTGTTGTACCGATCATGGGATGTGCTGGGTTTACCAGAGAAGTAAAGGAACTTAACATGGTCATTCACAGGACTAACTTGATTTTGACGCTCAGCTCACCTGAAGGGTCGAGTGTGCAGTCATTGACAGAATAGGAACGGCAGAGAGGTCTTTCATTTGTCGCGCCACCAGCGCGGGATTCTCACTTTCGATAGCGCTCGGGCGTCTCGTGCGCTTTGGGCATGCAAGGGCAGCCAAAGCACGACGGAAGGCAGCGATTGGGCAGAAAGGGCGCCCATGTGCATCTTTTCTTGTCAGTGACTATACGCATATTTATCCACAAAAGGAATCATAAATAAACAATGCACTCTACGGGATACCACTGAAAGAAGAATCAAAGTAATACCCGTGCCACATGGGCAACTCGAATGCCATTTACAACGAATGACATTCGTGTAATCGACGAATCGGCTCGCGATCTGTCGCTCGTGAAATGCGCTACGCTTGAAGTGTCGCGCGCTGATTGGCCGATCGTTCAAATGTCATTCGTTGTAAATGGCATTCGAGTTGCCCGTGTGGCACGAGTATAAAACGATTGTTTTACCAAATGGCAAATTAAGGCTGACAACGATAACAAATTTAAAGTAAAAAATAAGATGGATAAATCCGAGCGAACGTTCCAAGAGAGAGAGATTTGAGTTGAGGCAATAGAAAAGGATTGAAAAATAATATGCCTCGGTCTGCTCCAGCGTTAGCATTGCAGACTTAATCCAATTGAAAATAAATAAAAGTGGTAATGACCAAAAAACAAAATTTGAAGTATAAAGCCAATTGGTAATAAAAAAAAAAAGAGATGAAGATTTAACTTTTCAGCGAGACCACCGCCAGGGGACCGGGCTCGGTCTGATCAGCGGCGTCTATTGTTATTAATTGTGTTCCCCTTTCCCCCCCTCTTCCGTCTTGTCTAACAGTGTATTCTCGTTGATCTATATTCTTTGTGGTTTGTACAATCTTCTTATTTCTTGTTCTTCTCTTCTTTTCTGTATTCTTCTTTTCCCGTCTTGTTTCCGATCTTTCTCTGCTGTCTGTCCGTTCTGGTGTCGCCGTGGGTGCCCGCCCTCGTTGGATTTTCTGGTCGGTTCTCCCTCTGAAATATCATGTATGTCGAGAGAGACAGACCGAGGTCTTTGAACTCGCTTTGAGTTTAGAAACAGGTGCGGCCACGGTCTGATTGAGTTTTCGAATGCAGTAACATACGCGGTGTTTTCTTTCTCCTTGAACTTTAGCGTTTGGTCTTCTTGTACTGCTTTTCAAACTTGTACTGTCAATAAGCTTTGGAATTCTTTTGAGTGTGCCATTTTCACCAGCTCTTGATGTGCAATCGTGCAATCAGTTAGTTTTCTGTGACGCGTGTCCTTAGTGGATGCGCCAGTGATATATATATATATATATATATATATATATATATTGTTAAGAATGGAACCTTCGTAAAACCTTCTTCCGAGTTTCAACGCTGCGGAAACGAGTCCGGAAACGAGTCACGATCTGTTCAGGACTGTCGCCCACCTGTCGAAGCCTGTCCAAAACGAGTCTCAACGCGTCCGTGACGTCAACGGGACGTGTGTGTGTGTGCGTGTGGGTTCGTGCGCTCCGGAAGGGGAGAGAGGCCTGGCCTAACTGCGGAGAACAATGGCTACGACGCACTTCTGGCTACGACGCGGCGGACTTTGCTGCAACGCACTTGGCGGTCGCACCTGCTGCCCTGGCGGAGAGTGAGGGAGAAAACGGACCCTATATAAGGCGGGGCGTGAGGCGGCTCCAGTTGTTCTCTCGGATTTGACGACTGTATCGCAACCATGTAATTAAACCGTTCGTTACGTTACCAATTCTCCCACCTCCACTGGACCCCTGAATTCTTCACTTCGGGGAATGGTCGTCGTCACGAGCCAGGAGGCCTCCGGACGTGCGGCTTAAACCCCGCCTCGAACAACTGGTTGGCAGCGGTTGGGATCGGACCATGCGACATCGTGCTACATCTGTGGGTGAGCGTTTGGACTTTGCTTTGAGATTCGCCAGGCTTCAGATTATGGGTAATTAATTTTGAACTGCTGGGAATCCTTAGTGTTTGACTCGTGCGCTAGGTTTGTGTACAACCTCGCGACAAGTTTTATAGCAAAGCCAAAGCTAAAGAGCAGCGATCATGGATCTAATGAGGTTACTGAGAACAGATTTATTCTGTTTATGTGAAGAATTGGGTGTGGAGTTGGAGCAAAAGATGAAGAAATCTGAGATCAGTAAAGCGATTTCAGAGAGCGCGGAAGCAGAGGAAATTAAAATTGCGTGGGAACTGCTTCAGAACGCTAAGAGTGAAGCTGCAGCAAGAGAGGAACGAGAGCAGGAGCAGACTGCAGCGAAAGAGGAACGAGAACAGGAGCGGGCTGCAGCGACAGAGGAGCGAGCGCTGAAAAGGCTAGAGCTCGAAATAGAACAACAGCGATTAAACTCGCAGAACAGCAGAGTTGGGGCTCCGGTACTAGCAAGTGAGACCGAGTCGTATCAAATGAAGAAGCTCATGCAGCCGTTTAAAGTTGGGGAAGACGTGGGCCTATTCTTAGTTAACTTTGAGAGGACATGTGAGAAGTTGAGCTTCGCCCCAGAAACGTGGCCGCAACGGCTTTTGACTCTGTTGCCCTGTGAGGCTGCAGAGGTTGTCGCGCGCCTTAGTGCAGGAGACGCGGACGACTACGACAAGGTGAAGTCCAGCCTTTTGAAGCGGTACCGCCTTTCTGCCGAGGCGTTCCGTCAAAGGTTTAGAAACGCATCCAAAAAGAGCAGCGAGGGCTACTCGGAATTCGCGTACGGGCTTAAAACCAACCTGATAGAATGGTTGAAGAGCGAGGAAGTGTACGAAAGCCGAGACAAGGTAGTCGAGTGTGTGTGCCTCGAACAGTTCTTTCGTAGCATTCCGCAGTCAGTCAAGCTCTGGGTGCAGGACAGGGTGGGAGTCGACTCTGTCGAAAGGGCCGCTGAGCTAGCCGAAGAGTACGCAACGCGTAGAAAGCTGAGCGGAGAGGAAAGCGAATCCGGCCGAAGCGATCAGCGCAAGACCTTCCGACAGGGAAATGACTCGCGAGAAAACGGGCCCGAGAAGCCCGAAGCAGGACAAAAGGTCCCAGACAAGAGCGCAGAACACTTGAACGGAGACGAGGCGCGGAAAAGCCCAACAGGGCAGTTCGAGGCAAGGAAGCCGATCCTGTGCTACAACTGTCAGGAGCCGGGACACACAGCGGCCAGATGTAAGAAACCGCGGGTTGTGTTCTCGTACGTGAACGGTAGTGACGAGGACCTGAAGCTCCTTCGTCCCTATCTTCACGAGCTCCAGGTAAACGGAAAGCCGTGCAGGGTGCTTCGTGACAGTGCAGCGACGATGGACGTTGTTCATCCGTCGTATGTAACGCCATCCGATTTTACTGGAAAGGTAGTTTGGATCAAGCAGCTGCTTGAAAAGCACAGTGTCTGTCTGCCTATGGCGACGGTGAGGGTAACTGGCCCGTTCGGAGAAATAGTGACAGAGGCGGCTGTCTCGCAAACAGTCCCGTTGGAATATCCTTATTTGTTTTCTAACCGGTCAGATTTCCTGCTGCGCGAAAGGGGTCAACAACTGGGAGAAGGGCTAGTTCAGTCGTGTACGAGGTCCAAATCGCGTCAGGTCGCCCCTTTGTTGACGAGTGATCCAGAGCCAGAGGCAGCTGACGGGGAGCAAGCACTCCCAGAGTTGGAGGCAGAAAACCGGGATGAGAGAAACCAGGTTGTAAAACAGCCTGACCTCGCCGCGCTAGAAAGCGTACGCCGTCCCAACGAGCCCGCGAAAAAGGCGGAGGAAGACGGGATCATTAAAGGATCTCTCGTAGCTCCGACGTCACGTAATTTGGATCGTCTGTTACGAGTAGACAGAGTGTCTTTGACAGTCGAGCAGAAGAGCGACCCTAGTGCATGTGTCAGGGTTTCGCGGTACAGCTCAGGAGATTGCTAGGACCAATGTGACGGGGCATGAAAAAGGCGGATTGTTTTATCGGCGCTATAAGGACCGCATTTTCACGTCTAGAAATCACGTGAGAATCGATCACTATGACTTCAGCGTAAGAAAAAGGAAAGGCAAATTTAACGGCAATGCCGATGGGTTGAGCAGATTTTTCTGACATCACGAAAAATAGTAGGGATGATCTCAGAGGTCTTCGTCATCCACGGGAATGAGGATCTAAGTGGGGGCACTTTGTTGAAACCCCAAAAGGACCTCACAAATTGCGAAGAGTTTTTGTCTTTTGTATTTTGTTCATAGTGACCTCGTTGGAAAAATGAGTTTTTTTTTGGCGACAGGGGGTCTCGATACCCGGAATTGTACCAAATTTTGGTAATCCGTAATCCAGTCTGGCGGGTCTTTGGCGAATTCCGAGCGTTTGACTGCGGTGTGGCGTGGTGTTGTGGGGGACGTTTCCGCTGATGCCTCCGTTGTGAGAGGTTTGGGAGTTTGTTTGGTGCTTGCAGCGTCTTCTCAAGGCCTACTTCAAGCCCACCTCTTCAGGCCAGCGATTGTACCACCGGCCATTCGAGGTTTCCCTGGCCCCGGAGGGGCTGTTAAGAATGGAACCTTCGGCGACCTTCTTCCGAGTTTCAACGCTGCGGAAACGAGTCCGGAAACGAGTCACGATCTGTTCAGGACTGTCGCCCACCTGTCGAAGCCTGTCCAAAACGAGTCTCAACGCGTCCGTGACGTCAACGGGACGTGTGTGTGTGTGCGTGTGGGTTCGTGCGCTCCGGAAGGGGAGAGAGGCCTGGCCTAACTGCGGAGAACAATGGCTACGACGCACTTCTGGCTACGACGCGGCGGACTTTGCTGCAACGCACTTGGCGGTCGCACCTGCTGCCCTGGCGGAGAGTGAGGGAGAAAACGGACCCTATATAAGGCGGGGCGTGAGGCGGCTCCAGTTGTTCTCTCGGATTTGACGACTGTATCGCAACCATGTAATTAAACCGTTCGTTACGTTACCGATTCTCCCACCTCTACTGGACCCCTGAATTCTTCACTTCGGGGAATGGTCGTCGTCACGAGCCAGGAGGCCTCCGGACGTGCGGCTTAAACCCCGCCTCGAACAATATATATATATATATATATATATATATATATATATATATATATATATATATATATATATATATATATATATATATATATATATATATATATATATATATATATATAGCTTTCGCTTTAACTTACACAATTATATTCAAAAAACAAATTTGATGAAACGCAAAGCAAGATAAATGCAAACGAGCCCCTACCCAAGATACCGGAACCGAAACTGCAACAAGTATTTTTAAAAAGGGCAGGCGTAAATCGTGGCCAATCCCCGTTCGTATAAACGATTGCTGCTTTCGGTTACAGAATGTAAGTTTAGTTGGTCATTGTATATATAGGATTGGGTATATATTTACATTGCTGGAATGTCACGTTCCTTGTTTCTGAGATAGAAAAATAAAGCCTCGCTCTCTTCGATCTGTTGATGGGAGAGAATAGAGATTCATGTCCACGAATTTTATACTTTAACACGTCTTCAAAAACGGAACACTGTAGTAGTAACTTGTCAAAAGAAATGCAGTTCCTTAAAACCAAATTGTGTATTAATTAAACATTAATTGAACTCGAAATGAGTTACCTGGAAAGCAACTGACATTTCAGTGTGATGGGCAGCACGTGTTTCGGAAAGGTACGAAACTTATCATTTCTGGGCTAGTCTCTGGAATATACTACGGTTGTTCGCATAGGAGGCTTTTTCGAAGATTGTTTTTGAGCCTTTCCTACAGACCTTTCTACAACGTGCTCTTTTAAAACACTTAAAAAAAATAAACTAGATGAATGAAGACGACTAAACAGATTAGAGTAACAACAATATAGTTCAATAAAATAAAACAAAGATGTATTTATTTGGGGAGTTACCACATGCATCTCCTAAAAGCACTAACAGCTTCAGAAACGCAGGGCGTGACTTCTATGTTAAGGCCTCCAATTTCGTAGTTCGTTCTTCGGCGTACTTATATCGGAAAATATCGGAGAGATAATAGGATGCAAATAATATTAAAAAAAAAACATCTCACTTTTATATTGATGACAACAGATAGATCACATCAATGTGTGGTTCTCCTCCTTCTATTATGATTTTTTATGTAGAAAACCAAACGGTTTTTAGGCACTTGCCATCGCTTCAAAATTTGTTTTATCGCGGAAAACAAAATTGCTGAAAATAGACTGGTGCAATCCCTTACATCAAAAGGATGTTAAACCACGCAGGCGAAAGCGCAAAACAGAAAGCCTCGATACAAGCCGTCTGTTTCGTTACGAGTGTTATGCCACTTGAACGACGAAAAGGCATCATTTAAACCAGCAAAACGAAAACCGCTCTAAATCTCTAACTTTAAATAAAATAGTAACACAGACAGTGCTTTCTGAAACTGCAACAAGTCTTTTATGAAACGGCAGGCGTAAGGCGTAGTCAATCCAGCCAATCTATGTTCGCTGTTAAGAATGGAACCTTCGGCAACCTTCTTCCGAGTTTCAACGCTGCGGAAACGAGTCCCAAAACGAGTCCCGACGTGTTCAGGACTGACGCCCACCTGTCGAAGGCTGCCCAAAACGTGTCTCAACGCGTCCGTGACGTCAACGGGACGTGTGTGTGTGTGCGTGTGGGTTCGTGCGCTCCGGAAGGGGAGAGAGGCCTGGCCTAACTGCGGAGAACCTTGGCTATGACTCATTTCTGACTACGTCGCGACGGACCCAGCTGCAAAGCACGTGGCTGTCGCACCTGCTGCCCTGGCGGAGAGAGAGGGAGAAAACGGACCCCTATATAAGGCGGGGCGTGAGAGCTCCATTT
Source organism: Ixodes persulcatus (assembly GCA_013358835.2). Classification (NCBI taxonomy): domain Eukaryota; kingdom Metazoa; phylum Arthropoda; class Arachnida; order Ixodida; family Ixodidae; genus Ixodes; species Ixodes persulcatus. Next base: position 375,748 of record JABSTQ010009785.1, on the reverse strand, counting down.
GTTCTCTTGGATTTGACGACTGTATCGCTACCATGTAATTAAACCGTTCGTTACGTTACCAATTCTCCCACCTCCACTGGACCCCTGGGTTCTTCACTTCGGGGAATGGTCGTCGTCACGAGCCAGGAAGCTCCCGGACGTGCGGCCTAAGCCCCACCTCGAACAACTGGTTGGCAGCGGTTGGGATCGGACCATGCGACATCGTGCTACATCTGCGGGTGAGCGTTTGGACTTTGCTTTGGGATTCGCCAGGCTTCAGATTATGGGTAATTAATTTTGAACTGCTGGGAATCCTTAGTGTTTGACTCGTGCGCTAGGTTTGTGTACAACCTCGCGACAAGTTTTAGAACAAAGCCAAAGCTAAAAAGCAGCGATCATGGATCTGATGAGGTTACTGAGAACAGATTTACTCTGTTTATGTGAAGAATTGGGTGTGGAGGTGGAGCAAAAGATGAAGAAATCTGAGATCAGTAAAGCGATTTCAGAAAGCGCGGAAGCAGAGGAAATTAAAATTGCGTGGGAACTGCTTCAGAACGCTAAGAGTGAAGCTGCAGCAAGAGAGGAGCGAGAACAGGCTGCAGCGAAAGAGGAACAGGCTGCAGCGAAAGAGGAACGGGCTGCAGCGAAAGAGGAGCAAGCTGCAGCTAGAGAGGAACGAGCACAGACTGCAGCGAAAGAGGAACGAGACCAGGAGCGAGCGCTGAAAAGGCTAGAGCTCGAAATTGAACAACAGCGATTAAACTCGCAGAACAGTAGAGTTGGGGCTCCGGTACGAGCAAGTGAGACCGAGTCGTATCAAATGAAGAAGCTCATGCAGCCGTTTAAAGTTGGGGAAGACGTGGGCCTATTCTTAGTTAACTTTGAGAGGACATGTGAGAAGTTGAGCTTCGCCCCAGAAACGTGGCCGCAACGGCTTTTGACTCTGTTGCCCTGTGAGGCTGCAGAGGTTGTCGCGCGCCTTAGTGCTGGAGACGCGGACGACTATGACAAGGTGAAGTCCAGCCTTTTGAAGCGGTACCGCCTTTCTGCCGAGGCGTTCCGTCAAAGGTTTAGAAACGCATCCAAAAAGAGCAGCGAGGGCTACTTGGAATTCGTGTACGGGCTTAAAACCAACCTGATAGAATGGTTGAAGAGCGAGGAAGTGTACGAAAGCCGAGACAAGGTAGTCGAGTGTGTGTGCCTCGAACAGTTCTTTCGTAGCATTCCGCAGTCAGTCAAGCTCTGGGTGCAGGACAGGGTGGGAGTCGACTCGGTCGAAAGGGCCGCTGAGCTAGCCGAAGAGTACGCAACGCGTAGAAAGCTGAGCGGAGAGGAAAGCGAGTCCGGCCGAAGCGATCAGCGCAAGACCTTCCGACAGGGTAACGGCTCGCGAGAAAACGGGCCCGAGAAGCCCGAAGCAGGACAAAAGGTCCCAGAAAAGAGCGCAGAACACTCGAACGGAGACGAGGCGCGGAAAAGCCCAACAGGGCAGTTCGAGGCAAGGAAGCCGTTCCTGTGCTACAACTGTCAGGAGCCGGGACACACAGCGGCCAGATGTAAGAAACCGCGGGTTGTGTTCTCGTACGTGAACGGTAGTGACGAGGACCTGAAGCTTCTTCGTCCCTATCTTCACGAGCTCCATGTAAACGGAAAGCCGTGCAGGGTGCTTCGGGACAGTGCAGCGACGATGGACGTTGTTCATCCGTCGTATGTAACGACCTCCGATTTCACTGGAAAGGTAGTTTGGATCAAGCAGCTGCTTGAAAAGCACAGTGTCTGTCTGCCTATGGCGACAGTAAGGATAACTGGCCCGTTCGGAGAGCTAGTGACAGAGGCGGCTGTCTCGCAAACAGTCCCGTTGGAGTATCCTTATTTGTTTTCTAACCGGTCAGATTTCCTGCTGCGCGAAAGGGGTCAACAACTGGGAGAAGGGCTAGTTCAGTCATGTACGAGGTCCAAATCGCGTCAGGTCGCCCCTTTGTTGACGAGGGATCCAGAGCCAGAGGCAGCTGACGGGGAGCAAGCACTCCCAGAGTTGGAGGCAGAAAACCGGGATGAGAGGGACCAGGTTGTAGAACAGCCTGACCTCGTAGCACTAGAAAGCGTACGCCGTCCCAACGCGCCGGCGGAAAAGGCGGAGGAAGACGGGATCAGTGAAAGATCTCTCGTAGCTCCGGCGTCGCGTAACTTTGGTCCTCTGCTACGAGTAGACAGAGTCGAGCAGAAGAGCGACCCTAGTGTGTCAGGGTTTCGCGATACAGCTCAGGAGATTGCTAGGACCAATGTGACGGGGCATGAAAAAGGCGGATTGTTTTATCGGCGCTATAAGGACCGCATTTTCACGTCTAGAAATCACGTGAAAATCGATCACTATGACTTCAGCGTAAGAAAAAGGAAAGGCAAATTTAACGGCAATGCCGATGGGTTGAGCAGATTTTTCTGACATCACGAAAAATAGTAGGGATGATCTCAGAGGTCTTCGTCATCCACGGGAATGAGAATCTAAGTGGGGGCACTTCGTTGAAACCCCAAAATGACCTCACAAATTGCGAAAAGTTTTTGTCTTTTGTCTTTTGTTCTTAGTGACCTCGTTGGAAAAATGAGTTTTTTTTGGCGACAGGGGGTCTCGATACCCGGAATTGTACCAAATTTTGGTAATCCGTAATCCAGTCTGGCGGGTCTTTGGCGAATTCCGAGCGTTTGACTGCGGTGTGGCGTGGTGTTGTGGGGGACGTTTCCGCTGATGCCTCCGTTGAGAGGTTTGGGAGTTTGTTTGGTGCTTGCAGCGTCTTCTCAAGGCCTACTCCAAGCCCACCTCTTCAGGCCAGCGATTGTACCACCGGCCATTCGAGGTTTCCCTGGCCCCGGAGGGGCTGTTAAGAATGGAACCTTCGGCAACCTTCTTCCGAGTTTCAACGCTGCGGAAACGAGTCCCAAAACGAGTCCCGACGTGTTCAGGACTGACGCCCACCTGTCGAAGGCTGCCCAAAACGTGTCTCAACGCGTCCGTGACGTCAACGGGACGTGTGTGTGTGTGCGTGTGGGTTCGTGCGCTCCGGAAGGGGAGAGAGGCCTGGACTAACTGCGGAGAACCTTGGCTATGACTCATTTCTGACTACGTCGCGACGGACCCAGCTGCAAAGCACGTGGCTGTCGCACCTGCTGCCCTGGCGGAGAGAGAGGGAGAAAACGGACCCCTATATAAGGCGGGGCGTGAGAGCTCCATTTGTTCTCTTGGATTTGACGACTGTATCGCTACCATGTAATTAAACCGTTCGTTACATTACCAATTCTCCCACCTCCACTGGACCCCTGGGTTCTTCACTTCGGGGAATGGTCGTCGTCACGAGCCAGGAAGCTCCCGGACGTGCGGCCTAAGCCCCGCCTCGAACATCGCCTTTCAAAGATGGCGGCTTTCGGTTACAGTCAGAACTGTGACCGGGGATACTTTCACGTGTGGACACAATTACAGGTAAAAATATTTCTGCATTAGCTCGTAGAACAATCTTTATGTGTCCGGGAATCCAGTAATTGACAATTGATACCGCTTACACAGTATTAGACTTGCTTAACGCTTAAATGTGGTGGTATTGAGTGTAATGACGGGCTGGCTGACTTCTGTTTTCTCTTTCGAACCATGAACGCAAAAACTATTTTGGGACGATCGTGCTACTACTTTCTGTTTCGCCTTCACACCGGCGCCTGTTTTCTCGCTAACTATCGAAATTAAGCAATCTGGAAACATGATTGCTTGCCGTCTCTAATCTCGCAAACTGTCAAAACTAAGCAGTCTGGAAACATGATCGCTTCATCAGTAAAAAGTTTGTGCAGAGTTTTTCTTATTTTTTTTTATTTTTTGTGATTTCAGTTTAAGCATTGCTTAGATTGTGTGTATCGCTTTCACATCGTTGTTGTTTAATGATTTAATTGACATTCTCAGCACCAACATTGAAGTTTTCTTCGCTTGGCAGCAAATTCAGCGGAAAAGACGAGGACAAGAGAGGGACACAAACACGGCGCCGTGTTTGTGTCCCTCTCTTGTCCTCGTCTTTTGCGCTGAATTCGCTGTCATGAATTAGCAACCAGACATGTACAAGTTACTAAAAAAAAGTAATTAAGTTAAGTTACTGAGTATTGACGTCAAAAGTAATTTGAGTAGAGTAGAAATTACTCAAATATGAAGTCATTTAGAAAATGACTAATTATCATAAAAAAAGTAGCGAATTACTTTTGAAGTTACATTTGAAGTTACTTTTGCATGTTTTTGTATGGTAAAAAGAAAGTACAGAGGTTTTGATCCGTTAGCGAAATTGCGCTAACCAAATATGAATCGGCTTGTTTTTTTTTTTTTTTTTTCACAGAGATGCTTTAATACCTGGTTTTTCTTCTGCGTGCTCAATAGTTTTGTACTTTCTTGTTTGTTTGGTTAAGGATGTACTGCGAATGTGTCATTTCTACTTTGAGGCTTAGCACTGTCTGGGCTTGAGTTTTTAGACAGTGTTTGCTTGTTTACAGTGTTGCGTGAAGTCCATCTAAAAAGTACTTGTAGTAAAGTACGAAGTAAATGAGAGGTTATGTACTTCAAGTAAAGTAGTACGTACACCGGGTGCAATATACTTGAAGTAACGTATATAAATACAATATATTTCAAGGTAAAGTAAGTGCACTTTTAACACACATCTTTGATGATGCCATTTCATTCCCTATACAGTGTTTTTTTAACTGGTATGCATTGCTCCAGAGGTAATCGGAGGTCTATCAGTTTTTTACGGAAATGGCAGCAAATATTGTACGGTCGGGTCAAGTCGCCGCAGAGTTTAGAGCACTGCACGGGCCGGAATTTCTAGGCCCGGCCCGACCCGGCCCGGTGGAGACACATCTCGGGCCCGGCCCGAGCCCGACAGAATTTTTAATTTCTAGGCCCGGCCCGACCCGGCCCGGTAGAGACACGGCCCGGGCCCGGCCCGAGCCCGACAGAAATTTTAGTTTCTAGGCCCGGCCCGACCCGGCCCGGTGGGTGTAGCCCGAAACAATAACCCATTCCCGTTTGAACCCGTCCCGTTTCGACCCGTTCCCAAAACGCCGTTCCCGTTTGAATTTGTCTTATTTCGACCATTCCCTAAACGCCCTTCTTATTTGGACCCATTTCCGAAAAACCCTTTGCGTTTAAACGCGTCCCGTTTCAACCGCAATCTCTTCGCAAAAAGTCTCCATCGTTCTAATTCTGCGCACCTGTTCTGTTTAAGAATGTGTGTTGAAATAGCTTTACATGTCAACGTATGCTTAAAATATACAACCCTTTCAGACAAGATTAAACGTAATATATTCCGACTAAACCGCTTAAAACTTTTTTTTTTTTTTTTAAAGATGGTCCCCAAAATGTGCGAGCACGAAACGGATTATGTACACTGCGCGACACTGATACCGCGAACACGACGTTGGCTCTTTTCGAATTTTACTTCGAAACAGTGTTAGTAGGTACCAAAGTATACGCTTAGGTTTGTGGCCCAGACTAGCACTTCCAAAAACGCTAATAGTTTTGATGAGAGCCTTTTGATTCTATGAGATTAACATAAAAAACCGGCGATCGCTAGTTCGGGCGAATGTAGTGTCGCGCTCTGTACAATAAGAGAGTCTTAGAATAACGTACTCAAGCACTCTGGGCAAGCTAAAATTAGCATCGCCATAGGTTTTACATCGCGGCGCTATTTTTAGGGTACCCAAAGCGCTTGCGTACATTTTTCTAAATCTTCCTAATAGTGAACTAGATATTTTTGAGAGCGATAAATCAGACAGGCTGACAAGCATATGACTGCGACTTTATTTTGTTTACAATTTCTAACACTGAACCCTCGCTCACGCGGAGAAAAACTTGAAGGCTTTCTAACTGCAAGACGCAGACGCCTTCTTGTTATTATCGTTAACGACTCTGTAGTGACTCTGCACTTCGCTTTTTTGTTTTCAATGAACCTAAACGATTAATCAGCAAACTCTTTGCTATGAACAATCTATGATTTACGCACAAGATTGCCCAGGCACGGCCCGGGCCGGCCCGGGCCGGCGCGGCCCGAAAGCCTTTTTGTTCATGCCCGAGCCCGGCTCGGGCCCGAGAAAATACGTGCTACCCGGCCCGAGCCCGGCCCGCGGGCCGGGCCGGGTTTGGGCTTTCGGGCTGGCCCGGGCCCGTGCAGTGCTCTGGCAGAGTTGTTGTTTTACTCTCGCTGTCGAGCTATTTGACACAATCAACTTATAAGGCACTTATTTCCATCAGTCTTACAGCCGCCATTGCTTCACTCAGAAAAATGACCAGATGACGTCTCTAAAGAACGTGTTTTCACACGACGATACCGCCATTTTTTGTTTTCAAATTCGGGGAATGTACATTGAAGTCGGGAGTTTTACTTTCCTTGGAAAATACGAGTACCTGTTCAGAAAATTTACCTCAAGTAAAGTAAGTTTTTTTTAACAAGTACTTTAAGCACTATGTACATAGAGTACTTCCCAACACTGCTTGTTTATTATTTTTTATATAAAAATGTTGGGGGAATTACTACAGGCTTCCCGAACAATCTTTGAATTTTAAAGATCTGAATATTCTGAGTTCTGGGAGGAAAGGCAACGCAAAAAGGTAATCTTTGCGTTGCCCTTTAGCACGCAATTCTTTGAGTACAGCACAAACTACGGGAGCACCAGATGATTTTCAGAGCAGGTGCTGCATTTTGTTGCCTCCTTTGATTGAGGATGCAGAGTGTGCACCTCCTGTAGTGGGCGAGAGTTTCTATGTTGGGGAGAAGCGGGGACCAGCCCTTTCTTCGAATGGGTCAAGTCTTCTTGATCTTCGGGACACAGAGAAACGCCAGTCTTCGGTGCTAACCTCGCAGTTACTTGGCCTCTCTCGCGTCGTGCCTGTTCGCTCCCCGCGCCTCGTAGCAGTGTTGTTGCAGGGAAGGGGGGGGGGGGGGGGGGGGGGCTCGTGAAACTTTTGGTGGGGTTTGGAACTCTCCAAATTACTTTCTTCCCCCCTTTCCTACGCCAGATGCTTCCCCCTTTTTGCATATATCAGCTGGTCTTCCAATATCTTATCTTTTTTGTGCAGGAATGTTTGTTGATAGGCAAAAGAACCACTAAAATTCGAAAGTAATTTGTAACTCGAATAGAAGTTACTCAAAAAAAGTAATTAAAGTAAACTACTAATTACCAAAATAAAAATGTAATTGAAAGTTACTAAACTACTCAGAAAAGTAGTTAAACTACAGTAACTTGAGTAGAGTAGTTGTACTACGTACAAGTCTCTTACCAACTAGCCCAATTATTAACCCTTGTCTTCACTTCCCGCTATGTAATTTTTAGCATTTTATTTTGAAGTCGAGTAAAGCTATACGCACTACGTCGTCCAACTCGACCGGCAATTGTTCTACTAGTATGGTGCAGAAATATTTGTACCTGCAACTGTGTCCACACGTAGAAGTATCCCCGGTCACAGTTCCGACTGTAACCGAAAGCCGCCATCTTTCTCTTTTGAGCCAAGACGCACGACGTGAAACTTGTTGGGTTTCGTGTTTAACGAATGGTCCAAACTAATTTCTGAAGCGATGACATAGCGTAGTGGAAAGGTGTCTGCTTTATACGCAGTGCGCCCGGGTTCAATCAGCAGCGTAAGCGTACATTTTAGAGCGCAGCTCGTAGGCGCCCGTTTCCGGCTTGAGCGGCGTCGCCGTCGGCGTCGCCGTCGCCGTCGGCATCGCCGTCGGCGTAACCGCGCGGTGCATGATGGGTAAATTTCCCCGCTAAATTTAGCTGAAAATTTTCCCCGCTAAATTTAGCGGAAAACTTTTCACGCTAAATCTAGCGAAACAATTTTCCCCGCTAAATCTAGCGGAAATTTTTCCCCGCTAAATTTAGCAAAAAAAATTTCCCGCTAATTCTAGCGGAAAATTTTCCCCGCTAAATCTAGCGGAAAATTTTCCCCGCTAAATTTAGCGGAAAATTTTCCCCGCTAAATTTAGCGGAAAATTTTCCCCGCTAAATCTAGCGGAAAAATTTCCACGCTAAATCTAGCGGAAAATTTTCCCCGCTAAATTTAGCGGAAAATTTTCTCCGCCCCCACCCCTCGAGGTCACGTGACCCCCCCCCCCCCCCCCCCGTGCCTTCCCCTCCTCCTCAAGAGCTGCGCTCTAATTCGGCTTTACAGGGAGTTGTAAACGGCTTTCATTTTTTTCTCGAACTCTTTTTTTTTGGCGCACATTTGGCGATATTTTTATTTCAAACTTCGGTGAACTAAATGGTATGGGACTCCCTTTGGGGAGGTGTAATTGGGGACAGCGGGCTTTGCTTGCCGGCTGGACGCCACGAAGCGGCGTATACGGAGAGCCAAGTGGGTTAATAAGTTTGTAATTAGCAGCCGTAGACTGTCACCGCGAAGCGGCGTGAACGCAGGCGGGGGGAGGGTGGCGGGGGGATTAACGCGCTCCCCAGTGATACACGCCCCGTCCGAAAAGGGCGACCCCAATGGCAGGAGTTCAACGCGTCGTGCGTATAGCCATTTCCAGTCGAGATGCACGACGTAGTGCGCATAGCTTTACTCTTTGAAGTTATGGTTTTGTAGAAGCACGGTGTTTCTTGATTTGAAGTGTGGGGAAAATGTTGTCATGCAGTAGGTATAACAAACTGTATATACTTCGTAGTTCTTCGCGGAGTCGTGATTATGCGGCGGTCTCATGTTGTCAACGAATAAAGAAATTGAACAAGCACCTGGGTCTTGTTTTTGCTGCTGTTATTGATATGAAGATATAAAGTCTTAATTAGAACATCTGCCCCAGTTAAGAGTAGTAACCCGAGTAAACGAAATAATCTTACCAGGACCTTTCTTTACATTGCAATGGGACATATGTAGAAGGGGCTCAGACCCAGTCAAGCCGCACCCTTGCGGCTTTTTTGTTTGAGCTCAATACATCATTTGTTCAGTACTTTGCACTTGGTGATGTTAAATAAACTTTGATTTGGTTTGAACCTAATAGTAAACATTGTTCAAGGTGTTTTGAATTAAATATAACTGATCTAACCTTTGTTTGTTTTAGCTATTGATCGAGTCACTATGCTGCAAATGTCGCTGTGAGGATCGCTTCACCTATCATAAGTATGTTGTTTAAGTCTCGTAAGTTAGTGTTTCTGTGGTGTTTAAGTTACACGTAGGCTTCCGGAGCGCAGTAATTAAGGTTCGAAACCTGGGTGGTCCCTTTTGTGGAGCCTTTGGGGCAATTGCTTCGATTGTTTTGTGGCATAAAACCCCAATATTTCCTTTTTATATCAGATGCATCCCCGGCCAAGCAGAGACTGACGTTGATTATGCAGATTTCCATGTGATTGCACCCAAGCCACATAGTCTCTACTGGCTATGGTTCTGAGGTTCAGCTTTTATAACACCCATACAGCGGCAGGTATTGTAAGAAACCTACCTTGACATTCAAGGGTGTTGATGGGAGCTTGCTTTAATATTTCCGCAATAATTTAGAAACAGGTTATAGATGTTGCTGTCAGTGACATTTTAATGCTGTATAAATAACAGGAGTGCTGCAAGGTTACCCATTGATGCAGTGTTTTTCTAGTGCAATTTCTTGTTTGACAAGCTAGTCAATCAAATGAACGGCTGGGCAGGAACATGATCGTTCCAGAACACTTGGATGCATGGCAAGGTGGGGTGTGGAAACATGCGAAATATTTAATAGCGAAGTTTTACATACTCGCCTGGCACTTGATATTGACTCTGCCATGACACTATCTGAAAAATACACATGAAAGCGCTTATCCAAAAATTAAGCTGCTCTGCTGCCTGTCATTTGTATGAATGTTACCAAAAATGTGAAAGCCCCTATACAAAGACGTTAAATATTGGTTTAGTTTCTGTTTTACTTTGTTTCAGATGCACCTGAAACATGACGTTTATGTCTCAAGCAGTTGAACGAACATTCACCCTTGTGACAGCAACATGGACTCAAGTTGCTTGGTCTAGCAGCCCGCAGCTTTTGGTAATCAAAAGAGCTGCACATCAGGAGTATGACAGGGACACCTTGTCTGTGTTTCCTCCAGGATGGGGACAAAGGCAACCTTGACCTGATATCCAGTAGAGCAGCGGAATGGTAGTTTGGTTGACTTACATTTATCCCTACTCCAGATAAGCATAGACTTTGATAACATAAGGCTGGTTTGTATATATTCATCGATTATATACAATTACAAACCTGGTTCGTACTCGTATATTAGGGCAGGTTAAAAAATATTAAAATTTTAAATTAATAACAATCACAAAAGTGACTTATGCGTATATAATGTGCTCGCAATGACTAGCTAAGTTCATCCGAACAAAACCTGAAGTTCCTTTTACATTTCGGGAAAAAAACAAAACAAATATTCGTCTTTTTGTTTTGTCGTATGGAAGCATGGGATGAGATTTAAGCATGCACCGATGCTGGCTGGCACGTTACCATATCCTGTGACCAATCTGGAAGCCGTATCACACCAAGGATATGATTCTGGCGTTTCAGCGTAATTCACCGAAATTGACAGGATGGTACGTACAAAGTGACAAATCCGTTCATTTTCCTTCATTTTGCCTGGGAGCGTGACGGAGGTAGAGCTAGCTAATCCGATGCCTTCTGAATTGTTTGTAGGATAATATTGTCGCAAATGACAATTAATGAGGCGACAAATGACTGAAGAAAACTAAACGTTCAATAAGGTGAACTTGTGCCCAAAACAAAATAGAAGAAGGCTAGCGTCTCAGGCGTCGATGGCGCTGGGGCGAGACTGATACCGGACCGCCAAGCGGAGCCCCTATGTACCTGCGTGGGTTTCTGGAACATTCGGTGTAAAACATTCGGCGCGTAGAACATTCGTGACTTGATCAGACGACAGGGTTCTCGAACTTATGAGAAAGCTAAATTGAAAGAATATATAAAAAAACGTCCGCTCTCAGGAATCGATCCTCGGGCGTACCTCAAGAGCCAAACCCGGGAACCATTCGTCAGGGCACTTTTTTTTTATTGTTTGCTTTGACAAAATAACACAACACTAAAAAAGGTAAAATCATGCGCGCAATAAACTATGAACACATGAATTTCAAAATTCCTTCAGGTGCTCCAGAACATTCAATATGGATACCCACTCAGGCGGGCAAACCAATGTGGCATACACAGCTCTTACACGGCGTACGGTTTCTATAAAATACATTCTTACAGGGCGCGCATTCACTTCAGCATTACGCACAGCCACTTTGCATCCCCATTTTGCTTGCAGGCCCAGGATCATGACAAAATCAACAGGAAGTTTAGCGTATTTTTCTACGGGTAGAAACCGAATTACGTAAGATGTTATCGGTAAGACTTCTTTAATAGTTCGTTTGAGGACCCCCCAGAACAAGAAAGCGTCCCAGCAATCTAAAAAATACGTCTTCTATTGTCTCCGGTGCTTTGAATAGAAAACAGTGAACATCCCACGGGACGAATATATTTTTCTCATAGAGCCAAGTTTTTACGGCAAGTGTACCCGTGTGTAGTTTAAAAAAAAAAAGCCTTTATAGAAGGTGGAATTGACTTTTTCTTTAATACGGGATAAAACATTTTGTCTTGGGCTTGCAAGAAATACTTACCGGTAAATAGGAACACGAAAAACGGTTTCAATAATGTCTTTCGTAAACGCTTTCGTTTGACACTTGACAGATACTCTGGAGAAAAACACACAGATAGGAAATGAAACGCGTCATTCAGTTCATGAAGATAGCTACCAATCATGCCTTGCTTACGACAGCTCAAAAAAAACAACAAACGAAAAGACATATTTGGATAACTCGTTCTGGATTATGGCACAAAGAAAAGGAGTGGTTTGATTCCGAAAGGACGTTAAACGCTAAACAACTTGTTTGAGAAAGACATGCGATAATGACAGCCCACCTTAGCTGACGCGATGAAACAGATTGTCGCGGCGAGCTCTTTCCCATTCGGAATCCCAGATAAAAAGCAGCGAAGACATGATGTAGCTTTTTATATATTGACTATGGCACCCGGCAAAACTTGAAGCACATACCCGAATTTAGCAATTAAAAAAACATTACAAACAGTAGCTCGTGAAAATGTAAACAATTGCCAGCCGCCCCACTTACTAATGTCTCGCGCGTATCCTCAATAACAGACGCCGAGTACTCCTTTGATTTTTTATAGTGCTGCAGCGGAACTCCTAAATACTTGGATGTAGTTAACATAAAAAGAATATGTTCGAAAATATCAGGTTTCATGGCCCAAGTGCCATGCCAAAAACCGCAAGACTTATCACAAACGACCACAGCACCTGTTAGTTCGCCAATGTTTTTACCTCCCTCGCTTCTACTATAATTTTCTTGTCCTTACAAAATAAAGCAATATTGTCTGCGTACGACAGCAGCTTGAACTCTGTACACTACAGTGTAAAACGTCTAATAAGCCTATTTTTAAATACATTTCTACAAAAAGCCTCTAAATAAATACTAAACAATACGGGCGAGAATGGACAACCTTGTTTCACAGAAGACATTATACATTAATGTACTTAGTTGGCTTTCTGCTCAATATGAGTTGTCGCCGTTGGTTGGGCCATGGAGGGAACAGAGGGAGGAGGGGGTTGGCAAGTTAGAGAGAGCCCAAATGGCGACGTGAGCAATCGAAAGCGTCGCTGTGGTCGGCCCACCGCAATTGGCCGAATGCTGACTATGACGTCAGCAAAGGATGTCTCATCGATGGAAATAAGAGGAATGTAAGAACTTCAGTTTTGACGGTGTTGGCAGTGTTGCTTTGAGAGCGCTATGATTTCAGGCTTCCACCATGCCCATTACAAACACCATCGAACTTGGGGGGATCGGTGGCCGAGTGGTCTAGCGCACACCAGGGGCCCTAATCTGGACACTTGGCGAGAAAGACGGCGAGAAATCTGACGGCTATGATTGGCCGGCACCAAGGTCAAGTGCAGCGTCGGCCAATCACAGCCACCAGATTTCTCGCCGACTTTTTCGCCAAGTGTCCAGATTAGGGCCCCAGCTCGGAGCACGTGGAGCGAAAGCTCGCGCTGCAGAACCCAGGATCCTGGGTTCAATCCCCACCCCTGCCCGTCTCGATCTGGATGAGCATCGTACCGGCGTGCGGTCGTGTATCACTACTGCGTGGTGCACGTTAAAGACCCCAGGCTAGCGGTTGTACTGCACTGGCTAAATTGCTCATCTACAGCCGGGAGACTCGTCGCCCGTTGAGGCAGACCAAGTTCTAGGCTGTATAAACATAAACACAACCCAATTTTGTTTTCACCATCGAACTTGTTGTTATGTTGTTCACCAGGTAATGTTGTCACGAAAGGTAACCAAATGATGGCGCCACTGAAACATCTCGTCCTGATCTCGTCCCTATAAGGAGTATTCACTGGGCGCCATATTTGTGGGTGATGTCTAGAGCGCATGCTCTGAACGAGCCCTCATTAATAGGCTGCTAAGACCGGCAATCTTGAGGGTGCGAAATGCACGTTACAAAAGAACTGTGGAAGCTCGCCATCAGCACGCGCTCAGCAGTCGTGCACACAGCTATGGCCGCCAGTGAATACTTCCTATAGACGATTGCAAGCATTGGTGCTCCGACTGGTGCCCCATGAGTAGAAAAGCTTGATATTCCACAAGCTTGTCCGCACGAGCAGAGGTATGGCGGCGGCCCGTGGCCTGTCTTGCAATCGTCTATAGACCTTTCCAATGTTTACAAAATCACAGTCCAGCGTGCGATCTTCACAGTCCAGCACGTGCGTGTTCGTCGCTTCGGAAAGCGAGCAAAGCACGCGCCATACGCACGAACGCTCATAATGGCACCGGCCACAAGCTCGTTTTTGGAAAGGTCTATATAAAGCGAGCCATATGTGACATGATTGTGCGACGTGTGCCATCGAAAGCGTCGCTGTGATCGGCCTTTCACGATTGGCCGAATGCTGAGTATGACGTCAGCAAAGGATTTCTCATCGACGGAAATAAGAGGAATGGAAGAACTTTAATTCTGACGGTGTTGGCAGTGTTGGTTTCAGAGCACTATGATTTCAAGCTTCCACCATACTCATTACAAACACCATCGAACTTGTTGTTCGCGAGGTAATGAGGTCACGAGAGGGAACCATAAGAGGGCGCCACCAAAACATCTCGCCGCTAATAGGAAGAGATAAGGGGCATCGCTGACTGAGTGGGCTAGCGTACGTGGAGCGAAAGCTCGCGCTCCAGAACCCAGGGATCCTGGGTTCAATCCAGACCCCTGCCTGTTTCGATCTGGATGAGCATCGTACCGGCGTGCAGTCGTGTATCACTACTGCGTGGTGCACGTTAAAGAAACCAGGCTAGCGGTTGTACTGCACTGGCGAAATTGCTCCTCTACAGCGAGTTTCTCGTCGCAACTTTGAAATGGCTGACCAACTACACGCTGCATAAATATCCACACAACCCCAATTATTATTCAATATGAGCCGAGCAGTACACCCGGTATAACCCATTTTAACGAATCGTCAAATCAGTTCTCCCACATTTACATGTTCCAATATTTTGTACAAAACATAGTGTAGCGCACGATCGAAAGCTTTCTCCAGGTCGATCTGGAGCATAGCCACTGGGTCCAGATCCTCATAACATAATTATAATAAACTTCTTATGATGTGAATGTTGAATATAATGTATCTGCCTCTAATTCCACAAAGTAATCTCCGACAATCTCACAAAAAAAAAAAACAAAAAAACATTCTGTAATCTCCTTGTTAAAATATTCATTAATACTTTGTGATCCACGTTGCTGAGTGCTATAGGCCTATTGTTTTTAACGCTTTCTTGAATACCAGCTGAACGTATAGGAAAAGCGAAGGAGAGGAGAGAACAGAGACACACACTGCTGGACAATCAACTTTTTAATGAAAAACTTTCTTTTCCTCGACACAATCCGTAGAGGTAACCTCTTCTTCATCTGTCGGATCTTAGATATAAAAACTTCCTTTTCATCGACACTTTCCGTAAAGGTGACTTCTTCTCAGGCTTGTGCAAGATACTCACTACACTCTGTTTCAGCTTGTGTTGTACCACAGGAAACGCTACAAGCGCGAGCTCCTTGCTCTAAAGCACATGTCGGCGGCACACGCTCTCGTGCACCAAGGGCAGCTGCCAACGCCATGAGCTCGCGCTTCTAGCCTTCGCTGCGGTACAAGATAGGGTGAAACGAAGTATAAAAGTATTTAAGTTAAGCTACTGAGTACCACGAAAAACAGTAACTGAGTAGAGTACTAAATACTCAAATTTGTAAAGTATTTGAGTAAAGTACAAAATACTCCAAAAAAGTAACTCATTACTTTAAAGATACTCTCAAGTTACAATTTTCTCTGCAATTCATTGTCAAGCACAACTAAAGTTAGAAAAAATTCTTCATTCCAGCAACTAGGAATCTCCTGGAAATCTCTTAGCTAGACTTTGGCTGCCACTCAGGCTTCTAGGAGGTCCCAAGTAACTACGAATGAAACAAAAATAAAAAATGTTTTTCTTTTATACCCTCGCTATGGCGAGGACATAGGCGAGGGCAGCGCGGGGCCCGTTCGCCTTCGTAGGGAGTTTCTACACAGAGGCTCGCCTCCAACGCTCCCCTTGTGTCGGGTGTTCATTTCCGCTTCCCCCGTCAGTGCACTGGCGGTGCCGTGCAGTCGGGGGTCGGGGAGTCCAGGCCAGGGGAGAGTGGGCGCCACCGTGGTGGGCGCCGGCGGTCATTCGTGTTACCGAAGACAATAGCGAGTTTTAGTAGACCGTGTTTCCCCCTCCGCTAAGCCCCTCCGCTACCCCGAACTCTACAACCAAGGCCATCGGCACGCAGGCGCAGTGGCGGTTTGTTCGTAGCGGAGGGGGAAACACGGTCTACTAAAACTCGCTAATGCTGCGTATACGCCGCGAGCGATGGGCCGCCGGATTGGAGCCGTGTAGTCGTGTCTTCTGAGTCTTGTGTGCGAAGAGAGCCTAGGGGAACGAACGAGCGGTGTGTGCGACTGCGTGCGGATGCAAAGGCATTTCTAAAGCTGGAAGGCTTTCTTTTATAGGTTTTCACTCCATAACATAGAAAAATAAACTCCGGTTTACTGTCGACTCTTACCAGACACTTGTAGAACCCGCCCTCAATCCGACACAAGTGCCGTCCCTCTGGCTTGTAGCCTTGTACACATCTTATGCTTTCACCCGCATGCCCTTCTGCTTCGGAATCTCTGTTGCTCTTGGGCTTGGCCACAAACAAATTGTAAGAAATGTGCTTTGACGTTTTGCCCAGTTAGAAGACACGACACACGTCCGCTCGGCTTGAGGCTGCGACACCTGCTTCTCCGTGTCACCTCTTTCAGCAGAAGCACGGAAGTACACTGTATTACCTGGCACGAAATGTATCTGCAATGGCAGGGCGCCTAGCCAGAATAACTGGAGTTCAATATTTTCCAAGCTTCCCGCCTCTAAAGAAAATAAAAAATAGAATGTAACTTAAAAGTAACTTTAGAATGAGTACAAGTTACTTGAAAGAAGTATATAAGTTAGAGTACTAGATACTGACGTTCGAAAATATTTGCAAGATACCAAGTTACTCACAGAAGTATTTAAGATACAGTAACTTGTGTAGAATATTTAAGTTACGTACAAGTCTGCTTCTTCTTCATCAGTCGGATCTTAAATAGAACGCATTCAAATGGTCCCGACATGGTTGCTCCGAGGGGCCACTCCCCGCAGATATACTTTTTCTTTAGGAAAAAGCGCAACAGAGGCGGCACTTACGCATTCTTCACCGGTCTCTTCAGTGGCCAGCGACTCGAAGATCTCCCTCCCAAGCTGTTTTTGGTGTCGTGCTACGACGGTGACGTTTGAGAAGTTGGGAGAACATTTGCATTCCCGACAATGCGCCGAAAGGTGGCCAGCCGGCGTTAGTGCGGCCACAGAGGCTGCAGGTTCTCTGGCGCGGTCGTCGATACACCTCCCCGTTTGCCCAATGTAGCATTTGCCATATGACATAGGGATATTGCAGGCGACTATTTTTTCACATGGGGCGTATGGTGTTTTATGCGCGGTGCCGCAGGTGGTAATAAAGAAGTAATAAGTAGAAATAAAGTAATAAAGAAAATAAAGAAGATAAAGCTGCCTGAATGCGTCTATAAGACGCTTTGCAGCAGCAGTGCATGGGCGCCGCCATAACCGACCTTCAGTTTGCGTTCCCCCTTATTCCGTTCGCTTCACTTCATCATTACCACAGCAGGAGAGGTTATTGCCATTTTAAGTGTTATTATGTCCTTCTCCCCAGCATAGGCCCTTGTGGAGACTCGTCAACGCCCGCTTCAGTGGCTCGGCATCTCGGTAAGACAAGAGAAGGTCAGCTATGGCGGCTCAATTTGGCGCGCGCTGAAAGCGTCTATATAGGACATGCCTGGTCAGCATTTCGTGAATGTAAGAAATTTTTCACGAGGCATAAACGTTTAAATTTATTTTCGCTGTAAGTCGGAGCGCAGCCGACATAACAATTGTCAATGAGGCCGATCAAGCAGAGCCAGAAAACGTTACGTCACGGAGCTCGACGTCTTTTAGTGCGTTTGTTGTCACCGGTTAAAGCAATCGAGCGCAAACCATGCACCATGGCCTTGCGCTTTTAGCATGCGTGTTTGTGCTTGTGTACATTGTAGTCTTTGACTACATTTTGACTTATGATCAAAGAATCAATAGCAGACTCTTTTTTCAAGACGTGTGTTCAGAGGGGCGCTCTATTTAACTCATCATTTTTATAATAGCTTGAATAAACTTGATTACCGATTATCTGACCTTATAAATAACGACCCCAATATTCTTAAAATTGTACGCCGAAGTCGAAGAATCCGCATGTGTAAGAAAAGAGTAAAAGCCTATTTTTAGCCCACTGATCTAAACTTAAAAATTATTCCGCGAGGGGGTAGCAGATCGCAAAGTGTTTTTTATAGTGCTTTTGATATGTTTTCATTATTAATTAAGTCTATTGATAATTTTACACACAAAACATATACCAATGTCTTCCATGTATCTTTATATATATTTTCTCTTTTAATGCAACAGAGTCATGGAGAATATTACACTAACGCTGACATTGTATGTTAATTAATGTGATCTCAATGGTGTCGATGTGAATGATTTATATTCAAAATTTTGCATGACGTTGATGTTAATTATTGTGATTACGATGCTTAGCTAATGCGAATTTGATTATTTTTTGTATAATTGCTTTTTATGGTCACACTGGTCTTGCACAACGTTGACTGCTGTAAAAAGGGGCTGAGGGCCTCGTTAGAGGACGTTTTGTGTTCTTTTGCCACGGCCCTTCAGACACATGTATGTCTGGAAACAAAGTGTATTATTACTATTAACTCATGCACACTTGTTGTCGTAATACTAATTTGTATACTTACAACATGTACACGGGAGAACCGCCAAGCGGTCTGGATCATCCAAAGTTCAGTGTGTTTTCACGTTCCTATGGCCGTCTGCACGTTCACGTTCAAATGGCAAAACACCGTAGACCGTCTTCTGTTTTCAAATTATAACAAACCGCCGACCAGATAAAGTTATATGCGCGCTGTCTTCACAATAATTGCGATATGAAATAATCATAAGCTTCGAGAGACTTAGAAACTTAATGAGTGTTCATGCTCAATTGACTCAGTGTAAACAGTAGATACAAAGTGATGTCGAACATTGTAACCGGTAGAAAACGCCGACCTTCTTATGACTGATTTACATGATTCAATTCTGCTTAAAACGATCAGTTTTGACGTCGAGCACCGCAGTTTCCATCTACAATTATTTTGCAGTACGAGATACCTCGCAACTGAAAATAGCGAGCAGAATCTCATTATGGATCTTTAAGCCATTCACAAAAGCTATGCGATGCTAGCGGGAACCAGGTGGAGCTAGTGCCATAACACTCAGTTCAGATTGAACACACGTTCGCTAGGTCCGCATTCCGCAGCTTAGAATCTATGTGAAGGCCCTATTAGGGGATTTTCGAAGATTGTGCAGTGCGGATTGCGGGCAGACTTGCTCGTAAAGCCTTACAACTTACTTGTAGTCAATTACATTTTATAGACATTTTGAAACGCCTCCAATAAATTTCTTGAGCTGTAGCAATTTTGTAATTCAAACACTTTTTTGAGTAATGAGTTACTAGTAATTCATTATTCCTTTTCACTCTAGCTGGGCTTTATAAACTCAAAGAAATCTCGTTCTACTAGAGGCACTAAACCAGCATGCCTGTGAGGTTCCGGTTCATAAAAAGTTTATTGAATTAGTCAGCCAGGTATACAGCGTTATATTTATTTTTAATTTCTTTTTCGGGAGTACCAAGCAGCGCTTGCAAGGCCTAGACTCTAGAGGGTTAAGTTGCCGCGAAGCAATTGTCTGTTCTGAGTATCTCTATTTCTGGAAGGAGTGGCAAGGCACTGACGTTACTTAGACAATCCTTCCAGAAGATATGTGCGGATAGCGGACCTGCTGCTCCCAAAGAATGACACTTTTTATTTATTGCAAATAAACATATGGTTTTACTAAGAAATTTGATGAACGTCATTGAAAGCAACTATACAAGTGAATATTCGAAAGAATTTAAGCGCGTGGTGCGCTAAAGTTACCACTCATATAACGGGCGCAAGGCGGGTAATTCAAAAATGCACAAGAAAAAAAAAAAAAAAGACGCGAGAGCGTGTTGAGTTTGGACGCATTTTTGTGACTGAAAAACCAAGCACGCGCACCACATCTTTGTACAATTGGCTAATTCAGTGGTTGCCGATGACGCTTAGCATGTATCGAATTTGAGCGGTAACACCACTAGCTCGGCTGCTACAGAGCAATATATTTATTTTCACTAATTCAAAAGTGAATTAACAAGTTCTAGTTAATCTCATCCTTTATCTTGGCGAGCATCCTCCTATTTATGCCCCCTGTCCATACTGTGACCGCCTTATTGTAGCTTTCGAGGCTCTTATTAAAAAAATCTGAACCCTTTAAAAAATGCACCATATCTTCCACCGTGAGCTGGAGCTAAGTATGTTGCTATGCTCATAGAACGTAAGTCTGGATATGGCTGTTTGATTGATAGGTCGAAATAATCTGCAATTTTTTGTGTGTCTGTAATGTGTGAAAAAAAATGTAACGCGGAAAATAATCTAAATATACTTTCCGGTAATATTTATTACATTGAGCAGGCTGTAATTGGTAACTATAATCAATTACATTTTCAGTAAATTAATTTAAACTGTAATCAATTCCTTTTTTTAGTAATGCATACAAGACTGACTGCATGCCCCGCGGGCGTATGCTCAGTCCGTGCTCAAAAGTCATCTTCTGAAATCGTTCTATGACGATAAAAAACTCATAAATATTCCCATGTGAGAGTCTTATGGGGGATACCATGGCAGTTAAAGCAAGCAAAATTATTATCGATGTGCAGAGAAGGCTATCTCAGAATTTCGCACTTTTCCAACATGCCCAGTCTCCACGCACACTAAGCCTAATGGCTAGTTTCAAACGTCTTGACTTTGTTTCATCTTTTTGTAAATTGAAACTTGCATACACCCTGGGAAGTACAGTCCTACCTTAATTTCACACCTACACGAGATGGCTCGTTTTCGGCACTTTTTGTGCTATTCTAGGGCCTACTGGTCAAATGGCGTGGCGAAGTCTTGACTCCCCGATCACAACCCAGACTGTCAAGTTATCTACCCAACGTCCCCGAATGAAAGCCAACTTTTTTCTGAACAATGTCGGCGTGTAAATATGTAGGTTTGGGGGAATGTCACGCTAAAGCTTCATAAGGTCGAAGTTATAGTTTAACCCTTTGCCTACCACGAAAATTTAGAAAAAAAAACGATTTGAAAATACCGAATTCTTTTATGTGCCCTATAAATTTAATATGCAACAAAAAGGCCAAAACAAATGCCAAAATATTTTTTACATGAGAAATCTTTGAACACACTGTAAAAGAAAAATGGACTAAAGTTCCGCTTCACTGCATTACCGCAGACAGTTCACATCACCTTGCACATGGACGTTCAGGCCGGGCGTAGCAGTTGTGCAGACAGTTCACATCACATTGCACGCAAAGTGAACGCAAAGCGTGGAGGGGCTGGAGGGGGATTTTCCACGCTGATTCTATACTCTGTTTCACCTTATGATGTACATCAGGAAAGGCTACAAGCGCGAGCTCCTTGCTCTGGGGCACATCTCGGCGGCACAAGCTCTCGTGACTTAAGAGCGGCTGCCAACGCTATGAGCTCGCGCTTCTAGCCTTCGCTGCGGTACAACATAAGGTGAAACGAAGTATACTCCATGCCGACATGATGTCCTCATTGAAATCGGAGTCGTTTGAGCTCAAATCAGTAACTTAGTTGCATTGCTCTCACTGTTCGATGAAAGATTCATTTCCTCGTCCTGTGAATCTGAAGAGCTTGAAGTCCTCGCATTCTTAGACCAACCGCGTCAAAGTTGACTGTGTCATGTTGCTCTTGTGGTGTACTCACACAAACGTAGATTTTCTCCAGGGAATATACGTCATAGTAATTTGAGGTTACGTGACTCACGTCACCGACTATTGGTAATCCCCATGCTCTGCAGAGGGCCGAGGATAAACTGTTCATTCCCACAGATTGTCCATCGCTTCGGCGAAAAAGAAAGATGGCGTTCGATTAGTTCGTTGATGTTTGTGAAACGCATGGTGGATGCTTGAAGGCGCTGCATACTCAACAAACAACGTCCAAGTTGACAGTCCGACGGTGCTTTACGTCGATGAGAGAAAAATAAATCCCAATATCAGAGTGTCAACCTTGTCGCTGTTGGTGAAAGAAGCTGACGACTTCAAACTTCTACCACTCTTTTTATACACAAAATCGAATTTTTGTTCGACGCCATAATATTTTCTCGCCGGAACGGTGGGACAATCCCCAGCTCTTGGCGAAGTGGCGTAGTATGGGGATTAGAAAGCATTCGTAAATTGGCGCTCGTGATTTCGAAACGCGATAACGTCTGCCAATTTCTGTGTATAAAGCCTTTTTTTTTTTAAATACACCGTAAGTAATTTGTTGTTAGATGTTTAGGCAGTGGGAACTTGAACTATCCTAAGAGGTGCCTGATGTCTCCGACGTAGGTGAGAAATTTAGCCCACCGGTATGATGCTCATCGAGATCGAAATGGGCGGCGGTGTGGTTCGAGTCGATGATTCCTGCGTTCTGCAGAGCAAGTTTTCCCTCCGCGTTAGTCTCCTGGCTAGTTTAGGTTTGAAACCCTCATTCAGCAGTTGGAAGAATAATGGCCGTTTTAGAGTTAACTAGAGTAACTGTATATGCTCCGCCTTGCGGAGCAGAGTACGGGAATGGTGCGTACAGGGTGGCCATGTTGGATCCAAGGCCGCACTGCGGGAAGCGACCGTCGCTTTTGCAAGAGCCCCGGCTGCGCGAGCTACGCGATCGTCCTCCGCGTCGTCTTCTTCCCAGACTTTGAAACCATGCTTTAAAACATCGCTCGCGTTTTAAAACAACGCGATTATACTGTATCCAGTGATTACACATAATGTTGAATGGTCAAGGAACCTTCCAGTTCCTTCTATATTAGTGTAGCATGAATATTTCGTAAACGCAAAGCGAGAAACATGATCCGCCCGAAACTCGGCACCTGCAAGGTCGCTTTCCCTTACAAAGGTCGGGTCCAGCTCGGTGCACGTGACCGCTTCTCCGCCAATACGAAGTTGGCGGCGACTACTAATTGACTCATTGATAAGTGCACCACTAAGGAGGCGTTAAGCTGTTGGTGGGTCACTGAAAATAAGAATAAATAAATAAATAAATAAATAAATAAATAAATAAATAAATAAACGAAAGGGAACGCGATATTCTGGCTCTGCAATCAGAGCTTATACGGTTACTCCAGAGTGAACAGGCACCATCTTCTACGGCCTTTGCACGGGGAGTAGTTGCTCTCAGCGGCGGTAACTCGAAGGGGTCGCTGTCACCTTACCGCTCCTACAGCGCTTTAAATCCTTTTGAGAGGCACCTCCTCATCACCGTGTATTTCTCTTTGCTCTGGTGTTGAGTTGGAGAGGTTTCTAGAGTAATTATACCCACAGGTCATGAGGTCGGACTTATAAGAAACATCTCTTTTTCTTCGTCTCCTAAAAAAAAAAACGAGTTTGCATTAGAGAGTTTTAGTAGATCGTTCCGATACCTCCGATACTGCCGATCACGATACTCCGCCACTGCCTCCCTTGCGCATGCATAGTATCGTTATCGGGGCTATCGGAGGTATCGGAACCATCTACTAAAACTCTCTAGTGACAAGCATTTAATTATCGTAAGCCGAAACTTACTTCAATCAGCTCACTACAGTTATTTCAAACAAGTATTTTCAATCGAACACATTTCCAATCGCAGTGGTCGGGGAACAGTTGTTCAAGATGGCACAGGCGGTGTTGGGCATGGTAGTGTGGTCGCACCCCCACGCGGCTAAAGAAGTTTCATTGCTTCTAGGCGAGAATGAAGGCCGCAAGGAAAACCGCTCTTTAGCCCGGCCATAGAGGAACATGGCAGGGCTGCCTGCACCGGGCATCTCGCTTGATTTTATTTCGAAGCACTGAATGCGGGCACTTGCAAGAACAAAAGAAAAACGCGAGGAAACTTCAGGACTTGTGAACCTGGGCCGGCTTGCTAGAACAACGTCTCTACCGAGACTGGGTGAAAGAAAGCAGTGTAAAGGGTGGGGAGCGCGAGCGTCTTGAGACGCAGCTTGAGTCTCGCTTAACTTATGCGCTGGCTTTGAAAGTGCTTTCTTTCCTCCAGTCTCAGCTGAGACGTTCTTTCTAGCAAGTCGACCCTGGCTGCTTATCATTCGTTGCAAAGGACAAGAATCATGGTTGGTGTAAAGCGCAAAGTGGAAACTTAGAGTCGTTGCATTATTAAACCATCACCATAAAAGTTGATCGTCGAACATTATCATTTCAATAAATGAAATAAAAATTAATCTAAAGAAAGACGATCTAGGGAGGGTTTCGCCCATGTGCAACGCCTTGGATAGCGCGCTCCACGAGAAATGGGTTTATTAGACCATCTTCCTGAGCCTCAGATTTGAGTCACGATGGCTGGCTGTTTGTTGCCTTACCGTGAGGCCCAGTCACTTCGTTTTGGACATTACACACTCTGTAAGTTGTCTACGAGTAAAGTAACGTTAAAACTTAAAATCTAAAATCCCTGCATGATGGCGGACAAAACAGAACCGGCCCATCGTCATTATAGATGCGGCGCCGCAGGCCTTCATGGTATGGGCCACTTGCTTTTCTGCGGCGCCGCGGTTCTCCTGAACCAAAATAAATAATAATATGTTCAAAACGTTTTACTGTTCTCTGGGGTGCCTTGGCTGTGGGCCTTGCTGTCGCCAGTCGTCGTCCGAGTGTCAGCGCTGTCCATGACCGTTCCTTGCCCGTGCCTTGCTGGAACTCTCGTGGCGCTGTCACGAGCGCCGGGCCGCCGGCCACCGCTCCTGCCCCCTCGCGCGCCGTCGTCCTCCTCGGCTTCCCACACTTCCCCCCCCCCCCTCAAGGCCCCGTCTTCGGGGTGGGGGGGGGGGGGGGGGGGGGCGCCGGGTGTTCACTTGTCTTGGCCGAGGAGTCGTTCCATCTCGGCCATGATGGCGTCGTCGGAAATCGAGGGGGACGGAGGGGGCTGGTGGACGACACTGGCCCGATGGCTTGGGCCGGAAGAGGTGGTGGCGGCGGATGTTGTGGGGGCCGTCGTGGTGGCGGGTGCGATGGCGGCGGCTGTGGCAGCCGGTGCGGCGGCACGGTTTTCGGGAGGCCGGGCTGGCTGGACGGAGGCCAAGGCAGCCGGAGCCAGAAGGTCCGGGCGGCTTGCCCTCGGGGTCTGGACCGCTGCCGCCACGTTGTCCGGGACGGCACCCTCACAGGGTGCCTTCAGCAGGTCGAGGTGAAGTCGACCTGTTTCGTGGGTCTCCAGGTGTATTATTGGGACCCCGCACAGCCAGCAGGTGTCAGGCGCTCCCAAGACCCGTGGCGCCGCCGGCTGCGTGTGGCCACGGAACGGGAGTGGGACTTGGTGGTTGGGCTGGCCAGGCGTTGGTCTGGGTTGGTGCTTCCAACGCCGGCGGGAGACGAAATGGACCGCCCCTTCTTCCTCCCACGCCGTTCACGTGGCCATGGTGTGACAGGGGGGCCGACTCCATGCAGGCAGGTCCCCCCGTCGTAGACGGACCCGCTCCGTGGTGCGAGGGTGCCGTCGCGGACGGCCCTGCCTCGTGCCGCGATGTTGCTGCGGACGGCCCTGCCCCGTGCCGCGCAGGCCTGCCTGCTGCCGGGCTCGCGGTACCTGCGGAGCCCAGGCGGCGTTGGCCCGCTCCGCCATTCGGCCACCCTCGGTGTTGACGCCTCCCTGGGTGGCCCCCCCGAGGGTTTGGTCGACCGGACCAGTGGGGTCCAGTCGCCCCGGGGCCTGGCCAATACGGTGGGCCTCCCGGGTATGGCCCCCTGAGGCGGTTTCTCCAAGGAGACATCCTGTGTAGAAAGAACACTGTCAGAACACCGGAAAATCATCACTTTCTGTGGCCGAATGTGGCGGCGGCGGTAGTTTTCATTAACTATGTTCCCCATCGCGACGGTAATACCCCTTCAAGTCCGCGATGTGAACTGGACCCGACTCCTCGTTTGAATCACACCGAGTGAGTTTATGAGTAAGCCGTGACATTCGCGTCTTTACCTCATAGGGCCCTTCCCATCTATGAGCAAGCGATGCGGCGAAACCGCTAGCTGCGTTACTCAGAGGGTGGGTTCTTCTCAGGACCAAGTCACCAACTTTGAATTCCAAGTGCCTATGGCTCTTGTCATACTGCGCCGCTTGCTCGATCCTTGCGGCATCAAGATTCTCTCTAGCATCGTGCAGCGCCCCAGACAAGTGGCTCGTTAGCTGTTCCGCGTACCTAGTGAGCGGGCGTCCTGGTGTTCCTTGGTTGCTCCGTAACTCATTCTCCAGCGGAGACGGTGTCTCTTTACCCGGGTTCAGAAACGCTGGCGTGAAACCTGTCGATCTGTTCACGGTATTCCGAATGGCAAAACCCATCTCAGCGATGTGCTCACCCCAGTCTCGGTGTCTCTCCGTTAGCGCGATCAGCATGCTTTTGACATTCCGATTCACTCGCTCAGTGATATTGGCTTGGTGATGGTACGGTGTTGTCCTCTTGTGCTTTATGTTCAGCGCCAAGCAGGAGTCCACGAACACTTTACTAGTAAAATAACTAGCGTTATCACTAATGAGACACCTGGGTGTGCCGAAGCGTAGGAAAGTATCTAGTAACTTTTCCCAGATCCGCTCTGAAACCAGCTTCCTCAGTGGGTACAGCTCTGCCCACTTTGAAAAATGATTGATAATAACCAAGAGGTACTGGTTTCCCAGCGGACTTCTCGGCAGTGGGCCGATGATGTCGCAAGCGACGATCTCAAACGGGTAGTGACTCTCCACCGACTGCATCAAGCCCGGAGGCTTCCCCCCTCTGGGCTTCGCTTTCTGGCAGGCTGGACAGCTGCGGGCGTATCGGAGTGCGTCTTGCCTCATCCCCGGCCAGGTCGCGGCGCGGCATAACTTATGAAAAGTCTTGACCTGCCAGAGCCGACTCGTGGAAGTACCCGATAAACCTCTTCCGTAGCTTCCTCGGAATCACCACCCTGAAGGGAGACTCATTACCCTCCACTTCATAGATCGTTGGGATGTAGCCAAGCAATAAGCCGTCTTCGCCCAGCAGATATGAATCAAATTGATCATTAACTCGACCGCCAGCCTTCCCGGTGTCGACCGCAATTTCCGCCAGTTTACCCAACACCCGCTGACAAAAACCATCTGCTTTCTGGGTCTCGACAAGCTTTTTCTCGCTGATCACTTCACCCCAAGCGACGATCCTTTGCTCCTTCGTGGTGCGCGCTAAGGCTGCTACGAGTGCCGGTTGCTTCGCCTCCTCCCAACCGTCCGTGAGGGACCTCACCCCTGCATCCGGAGACATTCTCCTGTTCTTCCCGCGCTTCTCGTTACACTCTGGTTGCGTCACCTCCTCCCAACCACCATCCTGGGGCGCCCGAGAGAGCGCGTCCGCGACCTTGTTGGTCGATCCCTTTCGGTACTCAACCGCGTACGAGTAGCGCTGCAAGGTTAGTACCCAGTGGGCCAGCCTTCCCGCGGGCTCTTTTAGCCTCTGAATCCAGGTAAGTGCTGCGTGATCAGTCTGAATAACGAAAGTCGTACCAGCAAACATGACGGCCAAACCCTCCTTTTCCGTCACGCTGTAGTTGCGTTCCGACGGTGTGAGCGTTCGACTAGCGTATGCCACAGGGCGTAATTGTCCATCATGCTCCTGTAGCAATACTGCTCCAACACCGTAGTCACTCGCATCAGTCTGCACAACAAAATGCCGATTAACATCTGGTAACCGAAGGCTAGCGGTGTTTGCTATTGCCCTCGCGAGAGAAGAGAAGGCAGCCCCCTGCTCTGGACCCCAGACCCACCTCGAGCCTTTCCGGAGCAGCAGATTCAATGGCCGCGCCAGCTCCGCGCACATCGTGATGAACTGCCGGTTAAAGCCAACCATCCCCAGAACCCTTTGAAGGCTCTTTACATCGTGCGGTGGTGGATAATCGAGAATGGTCCTCAATTTATCATCGTTCGGCTTCAAGGTACCGTTGTCTACGACAAAGCCTAAAAGATTTACCTTTGAGGCGGCCAGCTGCACCTTTTTTGGATTAATTGTTAGACCGGCCTCACCCATTCGACTTAAGACGATCTAGAGTTGAGTTGGGTGCTCTTTGAACGACTTGGAGAATACCACAACGTCATCCATGTAGGCCATGGCGAAGTTAAATTTCGCATCACCCAGCACGATGTCCATGAGCCGTTGGAAACTCGACGGCAAGTTCGACAACCCAAACGGATGACGCGTAAACTCAAATAACCCCCTGTAACAGGTGAACGTTGTTACGTAACAGGTGAACAACCTGGATCTGGAGAAAACCCCTGCTACGATCCAGCGTGGTGAAAACCCTCGCGCCTCCAAGCGGATACATTATAGACTCAATAGAGGGAAAGGGATACGCGTCCCTTCTAGTGACCTCAGTAAGTCTTCGGTAATCAACGCAAAGGCGCGCGGTGCCGTCTTTCTTTGGCGCCAAAACTACTGGAAACGCCCAGGGACTCAGCGATGGCCGCACCGCCCCCGTGTCCAGCATCTCCTCGAGAGCCGCGCCTAGGAGGGCCCGTTTATGTACGCTTAGTGGTCTAGGATTACACCCCCACGGCCTGGCCTCTCCTGTATCTATCCGATGTTGTAAAACAGTCGTAAGCCCCGGTCTCTCAGTAAACATAGCTGCGTGTTGGGACAAGGCGTTCGCTAGCATCCGCCGTTGGTCGGCGGGCCCATCGAAAGACGTAATTATCATTTCGACGTTCCCGGGCACGACTCGCGCAGCTAGTACCTGCTCCTGATGTGACGCAGCGAGCGAACGTTCCATTCCCTGCACCAGAGATGATGGGGCAACAAAAAGAATTAGAGGGGAAAACGCACTATAACGATACCCGTTGTTCCTCAAGTCCAGGATTATGCCCTCACGACAGACGAAGTCCTGCCCCAAAATAACAGGAATTGACATACCGGGCAAGTAAACGAAACGTTGCCTCCGTCGTTTGCCGTCGAGGCCAAGGTGAAGGCGCATCGCCCTTTGCGCTTCAGCCAATCCTGTCGCTAAACGCAGCGGAGTTACAAGTTCCCGCGCGAAAAGGTTCCTGTTACGGCAGTCCTCATAGACAATATCGCCAATTAAAGAAAGAGTAGAACCGGTATTAATTAGTTCCGAATATTCTCTACCACCGATCTCTACCCGCACTTACTTGCCCCTCTCAGGTGTCGTGCTCTGAGCCCGACAAGCCGACGGGGCCATCGCCACGCGGTCGCCGGCCACAATTTCCGCCCTGTCGGCACACTGATACTGAGCCTCGGCAGCGGCCGGCAACCTCGACTCAGAGGACCTGATTAGTGGCGCCGGCCTCTGGCGTTTCCCTGGAAACCCTGAGAACCAGACGCTACTCACGTGCAATGCCGCCTGATGTGCCAAAGACGGCGACAGTTGTAACACCTGACTTGTGGCCGGTCGTTACGCACAACCTGTCTATCGTTACCCTCACGCGACACTTCATCTATTGCAAACCAGGGTGAGTCATGATTCCCGCGACTGTCGTGACCAGTCGCGCCACCACCGCGGTGGTTAACCGCCGCGCCATCCCTACGCGTCTACACCCGGGCCGAGTTTGCGTTGGCTGCCCTGCGCCTTTGCTCGTAAGCGAAGGGGTCCAAAGTTCGGGGCATTATGGCTACCCCGTGACCGCGCTCCGCAACGGCCGTATACGCCGTGCGCGACTCGATGTGAGTGTCTGCGGCGCGTCCTGCCCACGCGCATCTTGGCTCTAGGGACTCCTCGGCCCTCAGAGGGGGGTGGTACTGCAGCTCAGCGAGCAAGTCCGCTTGGACCGTTCCCGCCTCTCTGGCAAGTGCCTCAGATCCGCGAAATCCCGTCCGCGCAGGTAGGCTTTGGATCTAGGGTGACATTGCCGTATCGCTCTAGCTACCTTCTCTGCGTCAGACGCGGATGATTCGGCCATCGAGTAGAGCTCTTGAAGCGCGCGAACGTACTTCACGAGGCTCTCGTCGGGGTGCTGAGTGTGATTAGCTAGTTCGTCCCTAATCCGCATCTCATAATCAGGGGGCGAAAATTCCTCACTAAACCGCGTCCGGAAGTCCGCCATCGATAGAAACGGTCGTTGCAACCGTCTCCAACGCGACACGTCGCCCGTTAACACGATCGGCACGATCTGCACCAAGGCACTGAGGCTCCCAACGCGGCTACATACGCATCCAAGTCCTGTAAGAAATCGTGGACCGATTTTCCGTCGAAATATCCCGCGCAGGTCGGCGTCGCTATGGACAACCGCGGTCGGTTGAGAGACGTAGGCGCGGCAATCGCGACTCCTGGAGCCGTCGCGATTTGTCGCGAGAACGTCTCCATCATCGCCGTCATGGCGCGCATAAACTCGCCCATGTCTGCCGCGCCTCCAGCTGGAGCTGGTGGTAAAATCCCAGCATCTGGAGATGCTCGCGTACTAGAGCCTTCTCCGGCCCCCGCAGCGTCAGACACTTCCTGAGTTCTGCTCTCCGACGAGCCGTCCTCGTCCCTATTGGGGGTCGACTTCGTCTTGGGGGGCATCGTTAACGTTTACTCTTCTACACCACGCTGAACGCTCAATAGATCTGTGTGACTCCCCGGGATGAACGGAACAAGCAGCAGACCAATCGGGCCCCACGTTGGATGCGCCAGTTGTGTGGGTCGCTCTACTAAACTGCTGCCCAATCGGTCCCTGCCTGGTTCGCCCTCCCAAGAAGTCACACGTGCAAGGATATGTTCAAAACATTTTACTGTTCTCTGGGGTGCCTTGGCTGTGGGCCTTGCTGTCGCCAGTCGTCGTCCGGGTGTCAGCGCTGTCCTTGACCGTTCCTTGCCCGTGCCTTGCTGGAACTCTCGTGGCGCTGTCACGAGTGCCGGGCCGCCGGCCACAGTGGCCGGCCACCGCTCCTGCCCCCTCGAGCGCCGTCGTCCTCCTCGGCTTCCCACAAATTTCAGCCACCTTTCAAAAGATGGTTCAAGTGTGCGTCGTCTTCCACAACACAAGTTATTTTTAATATTTATGACAATTAGTACGCTTTAAAAAAATTACAATAATGAAAAATGATTCGAATTAGAAGGAGAAAAGCTATAATTAAAGAATCGTTGTTTAAATAGCTGTCCTCTTTTTGAAACCGTTTACTTGCTTACAGAGTCGAGCTTCAAAATAGCCGGGTGATTCAAAAATTTTAAACAAATATTAAAATGAATACAACCAAACCAGACTTACAGAGAACCAACCAGCCCAGTTCCTCTAGCATGCAATTAAAAAGAAAAGGAGATCAGACGCCAGAACGCTGTCTGAGAAAACCAAGAAAGCGTGAAGGAAAGTTTTCGAAATTTTATCACAACCAAGTGGTGTTTACAAAGAAACTGCTGGCGTTGCACTGCTAATATTTTTTTATGCTGTGTTCCCATGTTTGCCAGGAGCATGCACTTAAACGTCGTTGCTGTGTAATGATGTGAAACTGAGTTACGACTCTTCAAAATCGCATAAGAAAAGCACTTTTAAAATAAATATTTAAAAAATGTGAGGGTGATAATTAAGAAAGAAACGTACGAACCGCACGAGGCCTTCATTTATTAATAAAAAATGAGAACGCAACTTGAATGCATAACAAGTCTAGAAACTTGGAATGCGTAGATTATGTCTTTGAAAATATTAAAACTTGCACCTTTTGTTTTCTTATTGTGCATTAAGTTTTGAAAAAAATGAATATCACAGTCTGCACTAAAACAGCGACACTTAATTGACTATTTATTTATAAAAAGAACGAAATAGGTGGCACGCACACAGGCGCGACATTTGCACCGCAAACAGGAGCGTTTGCACAGCTGCCACCAGTATTACGGTTGAGGCCGTGGGACCGCTCCAAGATTTATTTCAAGCCTCTTCATCCTTTTTATGCGCATGAAATTGGATCTTAATCATCGAACGGAAGGCGAACTTAGAGCAGTATTTTTCCTGTAATTCTATGTTCGCACTACGAACGCAACGCGCAGATGTTTCATAACGCCCGCAAACCTAAGCGTAATAAGCGGAACGAGTTCGTTCAGACCACGATTGCTTGTAGTTTGAACGAAATCGTTCCGGTTCTTGCGCTTACGTTTGCGTGTGTTACGAGAGATGTACGCGTTGCGTCGGTAGTGTGGGCGTCGGTAGTGTGAGCATAACATAAGGCTAGGTACACTTAGTTTCGTCTCCTCATGTAGCCGGTCACGTGACCTCAAAATATTTTTGCGGCTATTTTATCGGCCTGTTCAGGTACTCAAACTGATCAGCAAGCCGGCCCAGGGGATGACTGTGTATCGCAGATGAGGCGTCAACGATGCCAATATTGCTCCTTCCAGAATCAAACGAGAGGGGGATACGAGAGGATCAAACAAAGGTCATTGTGCAACGACCCATGCTGCGCACGACCAGGCGCAATGACTGTACCTTCCGAGATACAATTACGCTCCGTCGATCGCTTTGCAGAGGGAAACAGCGTCCTCGATTGGGCTGCCCTCCAAGATCATAAACATTAGCCACGTTCGCCGGGACACGTTAATTGGTGCGGGGCAAGAGGGAGGGAGAGAGGAGGATTTTTCGAGCACGTTTTCGCCGTTTTCCGAGCTCTGAGGTTCCGAGGCTCCCAGGCTCCGACTAACGACTCGATCCGTGCAAACACCGTTTCTGTCGGAAATCGCTGGCCATTCCAGAGTGCACGAGAGCGCCTTTCCACGTATAAACCACGCGGCTGCCCTCGCCCTCCTAGCGGGGTCTGCTCGCCCGACGGGATCTCGCAATCCGTGGTGTCGAAACAAGGCGAATGAGCTCAACTCGGAGCCCTATTTTAACAGAAAACAAAGGGATCGAAGTCAGCAACCAGTCTCTCGATTTGTGTCCACTACTTTTGGTAATTTGGCGGCTGCTGAATTCATTGGGCGCTGATCGACCTAGACCTTTTTGTATCGTTTTCTGAGGCTGCTAAATCTTTTATACTTTTTCTGTGCACTCTAAAGACTGAACCCCAAACCGCGTTCTCGGTGTTTGTGTTGTGGTGTGTTCGCAAGACAGATCTCCGTTGAAAATCGAGCACGTCATAAAGCTGCGAGGAGGAAAGGGCATTCATTTTCATGAACGTGATCGCGACTTTCGGGGCCTCATCGAACAAACGATAGGGGGAAAAATCATAAGCCATTCCACTCTGTGAAGGTGGATGACCAGCGAAGCTGTTTAGCACAGGACACAGACGTGACACAAAATTTTGAGCAAAGGTACGAACATATTTATTCTCTTGATCGGCGGTCATCGTGACGAAATATACGCACACATATTTATTGTTGTCTTGATCGGTGGTCATTATTTCGCGTGGACGACTATCGCCGCCCCAAGGAGCCTGAGGAAACTAGACACGCGCGACGGGACCGCCACCCGGCGGAAAGTAGACACGTGCGACGGGACCGCCACTTCAGGAGAGAGGAAGGCAAGGAAACTAGGCACGCAAGCCGGGGGGGGGGGGGGGGGCCTTGGAACGACGACAGAGAGAGGGCGGTGCGTGCATAGACATGGCCGACGCGGGTCGCACAGCGGCAAATCTTTGAGAAACCTTTATTATCCACCTGAGAGTCTACTGATCTTGAAAATGGTGCCTATTGATAACCAATCTATTGAATAGACCTATTTCTAAATTACACAAGCATCAAGGACAATGCAGGCAATGATGTTCCACGTGCCGCACGTGCCGGCGTCTGCAGCAGTAACTGTTCTAAAGCAAAAACCTAAGACAAATGGCATTTTGCACACGCGTTCGTCAACGCTTTATTTTGGTTATTTACTTCGAATCTTTTAAACGGGGGAAGGCATGCGCGTGCCGCGGGTGCGGTGGTGCGAGCGTAGAGTTTTTGTTGACGCACATGAAAAATCCCCAGAACCGTAACCATAAATAACTTCGCCGTAAAAAAAAAAAAAAAAAAATAAAACAAAAACAAATTTGCCACGACCGCCACAACTCGGTGGCTAATTTTCACTCGGGGTACCCTTATCTCCCTGCAGGGTCACTGACGGGTAACGTTGCTGACGGTATGGTCGTTTTAGAATCGCAATTCGCGCTCACCCGCCTGCCCACCCGCCCGCCACACGCGGCGCGTTGGGCCTTGTCGATGAATGTGCGAGAAAGGACGGTACCGTTAAAATTGACCAAATGCGCCTGTGCACTACGCCTAACTTGATACTTCTTTTTGAGCCAGATGCACTTCAAACTGCCTTGCAGTGTGCCGAGCCTGTTTCGAGAACAAAGCGTTAGGGCGCAAACGAGCTGGTGAAGGTTTAACATAATTTCAGACAGACCCCTGAGACTGGGGATGAGACGAAGGACAACGCAACACACAGAGTCTCAACAAACAAACAGACTTTGTGCGTTGTGTTGTCCTTCGTGCTTTCCTCAGTCTCGGGGGTTTGTCTAAAATGATGTTAAACCTTTTTTTTAGTTTCTTAATATAAATCCTTCGCAGAAACCACCGTTTCACTCGCGTTCAACTCTCGCACATGTGTGCGATACTGAGTCAGCTTGTCCGATACCACGTTTGGCGACAGTACTTTGCTATTTGATTGCTCGCACTATAATAGATCTTGAAATGGTGTTAGGTGGAAACGTCAAATTGTACCCGTCCTGGGTAGCGGCGGCTCAAATGTTCGACGAGCCTCCCAGTGTTTCCCGAACACTGGGTCGCTACCCCCCCAAAGATTCAGCAGGGGGTCACAAAGAGGCTCCCAAACTTGAAGAAATGGGAACTTGTCTTCTCTTCGGTGGGGTCGATGACAAAAAATAACAGGTCGCAACACAAAATCTAACTGGAACTGAGAGGTGCGGTCCGCCCTTGTTTTGAGAAATTATGCTCTAAAAATTGAGCCCAGGGTTTGGCCATTAGGAACGGTCATTTCTACGGGCATACGTGTTTTCGTTTTGCGATAGTTTCTAGACCAGTCGCATCAGTCTGACTATATTAACTGGCAAATAAAATGTCAGAGTCAAATTTGTGTGTTTCTGTTCATGCACGGAAATCAGAATGCTTGTGGCATCGCGAAAAGCCGGGTCGCGACACGTTATTTATATTTTGGTTGGGCTGCAGGGTAGCAGAGTTTGGTGTGCATTTTAATAAGCATTAATTTATGGACACTGCTAATAACAAAGTCAGCGTATATCTTATTATTTAGAGTGTTTTAGATGTTCCTTATCTCATGAAATGTGTGCGCAAGAGCTTGCATGCATAAAATGTTTTTTTTTTGTTTTTTTTGTTTCAGTGGTGCGCGTGTTCGGTGGACACACCTTGACAGGCTATCTATTGAAGTCATAATACATCCAGAATTTGTCCATTACACTTCCCTCCTCGCCCGTTTCGAGTCGATGATATCCCCACCCCTTCGACTGCAGGCATGAAAGTAGCGGGTGATCCAACAAGCTTGCAAATGAAGGAACTGCTGTCGTAGATGGGCATTATCGCTGTGTTTTTTTATCACAGAGTTCTTGACCTGTTGCGCTCATGCAGTCGTCATCAAATTCTGACGTTGACGGTGCTCGAGAACTTCGATAAACAGCACGGTTTTCTTTGCTTGCTAGAGGATGAGGCCCTTTTCTTTCTCGCTCTTGCCGAAAGCTGCCTTTCTAGGGGCCGCTCTCTGGTTTTTGGAATTTTTGAGATAAACGGGACAATCCGGAAACTTGGTACGATTGAAGAAAGCGTAAGTAAACAGGAGAGGCGGTGGACGTTACGCATATTTCCCTGCTAAATTTAGCGGGAAAGTTTAACTCTCGTGACGTCAGGTGGGACGTCACCTGTCGTCACACGTAACGCCACTCAACCCGGGAAAACTTTTCCGCTAAATTTAGCGGCAAAATACTTCCTCTGAATTTGGCGGGAAAATGTTCCCGCTACATTTAGCGGGGATATTTTACCCTCGTGACGTCGCACGTAACGTCACGTCTGACGTCACATGTGACGTCACGTGTGACGTCACGAGGGTAAAAGTTTCCCACTAAAGTCTGCGGAAAATGTTTACGCTAAATTTAGCGTCACGTAACGTATAACGAGATGTCACGTGTGACGTCACGAGGGCGAAAATTTATTTATTTATTTATTTATACATACCCTCAATGCCTCGGGGGCGTTATAGAGGGGAGTGGGTCAGTACAAGTGGTTTTGAAGGGCTAGTCGGAATCGCGTGGAGTCGGGTATGGTAACTATGGCGTCCGGGAGGTCATTCCAGTCCACAACTGCTTCAGGAATGAGGGAATGCTGGTGTGCTCAACTCGATGACTTGGGACGGGCGATCTGGCATGAATGGTTCAGTCTTGATGATATGTAGGTGGGCGGGTTTAGAAGAGACATTTTCAAGAAAGGTGTGTAAAGGACTTTGTGAAGAAGAGTGAGAGACGGGAAATTCGACGGCGGGAGGTAAGTAGACAGAGGTTAAGACGAGAATTTATTGATGTTAGACGTGAGGTACGAGAATAGTCATTAAAAATAAAGCGAGCAGCACGGTTCTGAACGGATTCAATGGAATCTGTTAAATATTTTTGATGAGGATGCTAGATGGAGGACGCATATTCTAATTTAGGCCGACCGATAGTGGTGTACGAAATGTGTTTTAGATTTTCAGGTGAGGATCTAAAGTTTTGGCGAATGTGACCTAGAGAGCGGTTTGCAGAGGATATAATTGTTTTAATATGAGTATGCCATGATAGATTAGGTGTGCGAGTCATGCCTAAGTCTTTGTATTGGTTAGTATAATCAATGGGGACAGTCTCACAAAATGTTGCGGGAAAATTTCCCCTCTAAATTTATCGGAAAACGTTTCCCCCTAAATTTGGCGTGACGTCACACGTGGCGTCACACGTGACCCTTCCCTCCGTACCCTCCCCTCCCCCTCCTTGAGAGCTGCAAATTGTAAACGTCTTTCTTTCTTTTTTTTTTTTTTACTTTATTCTTGCTCGCGGTGGAAGAAGAGAGAGGCGTCTGAACGGGCCCCGCCTCGCTGCGAAACAATCGTGGCGAAGATTCAAACGCATTTCTGACAAGCTCTATGAGATGGCATCAATTGTCTCGGGCTCATAGTGTCACTGGATAGGTTTTCAGAGTATCGCAATCACAACAAAAGAGTCTGGCAACGCTGCACAAAATCCTCCATGTTACGTCCAGAGCTCGAGACGACGAGACGACCAGCCGTGCTGCTCTGGGAAGTGTGCGGTTTGTGTTTACGGATTTTAAATGTGTTCAAGTAAAAGGAACAAAATTGTTGCCGAGAAGCACCAAGAACAGCGTGCGAACACAGTTTCGTGCTATTATTGCTTTTTGGCGGCAACACGGACGCCCGGAACCGTGCTCGTTCGCGGGATGTGTTCGGCGTTACGGCTGACCAAAAGTGCAACGACGCTATCAAGACTCTAGTGATATGTCGCGACACAAAGAAAATTGTTTTCTTACGTCTCGCGCCGGAGGGCTTGATCGTCGATCTAAGCCACCCGTACCTGGGTTGGCGCCGCTTCGGGAAACGACAACGGTTCGTCGGTGAGCTTTTGTTGACATCGGAAGCTTGTGGTTTGCATTCAACGACCCGAAGACTGCCGGGCACAACCACTGTGGGCTATGTAATAAAGCCCATTCACATCGCCCCGTTTTCTTACGTTACGCTGCGTTACGAAATCTTGCGTACAAGTCACCGGGACATCTGTGCTTCATATTGAGTGTGGCTCAAAGGAAAAACCTGGCACGCGACATTCGAAACACGAATGTTTCGGTGACTTTCACATAACGTAAGAGAATGCAAGGAAAGGTGCAGTGTGAATCAGCTTTAATCGGTGTTTCACATTAGCCCGAGCAGAGTGTAGCGCGACAGCTTGTTGTCTAAACATGTTTACATGAAGTAAAATTATTTATGCTTTCAGAAATGCGATCTTGTGGGTTTAAAGTTCGTTCGACTAATGTTGTGTAAAATTGGGTTGTGTGTATGTTTATACAGCCTAGAACTTGGTCTGCTTCAACGGGCGACGAGACTCCCAGCTGTAAATGAGCAATTTAGCCAGTGCGGCACAACCGCTAGCCTGGGGTCTTTAACGTGCATCACGCAGTAGTGATACACGACCGCACGCCG
Organism: Ixodes persulcatus; assembly: GCA_013358835.2. Taxonomy (NCBI): domain Eukaryota; kingdom Metazoa; phylum Arthropoda; class Arachnida; order Ixodida; family Ixodidae; genus Ixodes; species Ixodes persulcatus. Next base: position 337,834 of record JABSTQ010009785.1, on the reverse strand, counting down.
GTACGATGCTCATCCAGATCGAAACGGGCAGGGGTGGGGAGTGAACCCAGGATCCTGGGTTCTGCAGCGCGAGCTTTCGCTCCACGTGCTCCGAGCTGGTGTGCGCTAGACAACTCGGCCACCGATCCCCCACAATGTTGTGTAATCACTTCTTGTACCGTTCTCGGTCTGCATTTTGTTGAGGAATGCTAAACAGCGCTTTCCCAAACTCTGCCCTATTGCTGGAGCCCTTGGCGCAGCACCACACCGTGCGCAGCACCCAGACATTTATCACCTTATCGCTCGATCCCGCTCAATCACACACACAAAAAAGAAAAACGCTCCCAAATGCAAATTCACCGGAACTGGAAATGCCATAAAACACGGAAGTAAGTGGCGCTGGTGTAGTTGGACGCTTCATGGCGGCACTTACGTCCACGTGACCAGAATTGGCGAATGCGAAGGCGAGCGGCGAAGGGAAAAGGAATACGGTACTCTGAAAACGTATCCAGTGACACTACAGGCTCAAAGCGGAAGCTCGAGCACGGTGGGCTCGGGGCTTGGGGGATCAGGGATGTGACATACTTCAATTACTGGGACTTCCTTCCTTTTACTTTTTTGAACGTGTCTATTCTACAGACTCGCGATTTAAAGCGGTTGCTCCGCAGAAATACCTTAATGCATACGTAGGGAGTCAATGACAGTCACTCGAGACCCACTCGTTGCCACGTTTTGAATTGCTTTGTTCATAATTTCGCTGATGTGCAAAAAGTGTTTGGTCTGCAGTGCATAATAGGCAAAAGATTTTGCGATATGTAGTGCTTCTAAGGATGCACAACTCTATCTCTGGTGACGTGCAATACAAGGAAAGTTTCGCCAACTTCAGGTGACGGACCACGTCCGTGAGAGACATTTCGAAGCTGATATTGTATATAAAAAAACCTAGACGGCCAAATACAATGGAAACGTACTGGTGAGCAGCGAGCACTGCACCAGGGGTTTCTCCAGAAATTGAAATTAGGGGGGGGGGGGGGGTCTAAATTTTTAGGGGGGGGGGGCCAGTGATAATAGAGGAGTCATTGCGAATGAACGGGGTGCCTTCAGAGAAACAAGGGGGGTGCACCCCCCCCCCCCCCCCCCCTAGGTGGTGTGTAGGGAAATCGCAGCACTGCACGACGCGCATTTGCAAAGAACGCTGTACGAACCAATCTAAAAGAAACGGAGACGAAGTACGAAGAAGGAGACAAACAGAAAAAGGTCTAAATTGAGACGTTTTGTGTCTGTCAGACGTCAGACGTGACGTCACGAGGGTAAAAGTTTCCCGCTAAATTTAGAAAAAAAGCTTTCCGACAAAACTAGCGGGAAAATTTTGCCCTTGTGACGTCACACGTGACGTCCAGTGTGACGTCATTATGGAAAACGTTCCATAATGCAACGAGCGGTTACGCCGACGGCGACGCCGCCGAAACCGGAAACGGGTGCCTAAAGCTTCGCTCTAAAAAAGAAAGACATATCTTACGGTTCAATGCTGCTGGCCGTGATCCTTCCCCAAAAGGAGGAGGCGCGGTGGCTCCGATGGGACGACGGATATTCTGTAGCCCTGTCGCACAGGGATTAGCGGACATCCGAGGTGCCAAACACCTGACTTCAAAACCCGACGACGTTGAATCCCCTCCTCGGAGAAAAACCTCTGTTCGTGCGAATACACCATACCGGGTAATTTTGCCGACCTCTTTGTGAGCATGGCGGGTACTCACTCTAAAGCGTGAAACACATAGTAAGATTGAAAATCCGCGCCTTCACGTCACAGCGTTAGCGACGGCTGCTATGGTTACGCCGCTCGACGGCGCTACGCGACGCGATTTGTTCTCCCATGTGTTTCATGTTTAAAAGGGAGCCGACACGAACCCATCGGTTGAACGTCAACTTGCCTTTTTCTTTCTCATGGAGGCGGTATAAAATTTATCTTGAAAGCTAAAGACTTCGCACCGCTCGGAGTCTTAACCGTTAACGAAACATCTTCAGACAGTTAAGATGAGCGTTCACAGTAACGCATATAACGGGAGCCATTTAGTTTTAAATCACAATTTAGTGGCTGTATACCAATAGTTAATTTAAATAAACGTAGCTGACGAAACGACTTATGTTCCCTCCAGACACTTATGTTCCCTCACCCGCGGCAACCGTCCAACGCCCTTCCAAGGGCTGGAACGTGCAGATCTCGTTTCCTCGAGTACCCGGGGCTCACAAACGACTCTCTTGGCCGGGACGGGACTTCATGAATAAATAACGCGCTCCGTTCGGCGTTCCCGAGGCCCCGGGGTCCGTGTACTAATGGCCGAAACGCCGCAGGACGACGATGTGACATATGGCTCGGAAAACGTGGCCCACTTCATCGGTCAGTCCCACTCCCGAAAATGCGGCGTGTGCGCGCTGAGGCACCGAAAAGGGACCAGGGCCCGATCAATATGCCGATGGGGCTTCGGTCATCGCGGACTAACGACGCATCTAGGTGAATGCCGTCCGGTTCAGGCAAACAGGAAATCTCCATATGCACTGCGGTGGCCGATTTGCGGAGGCACGCTCCGAGGTAGCGTTTGTCTGCTCCGTAGACGTATGCCAGAACGGGACATTCAAGTGAACCAAGCTCGGAAACGGTGGACGGCTTACCCGGAGAGATATTGAAGTGTTTTTGTTACTTTATTATAAGTTCCGTGTGGTCCATTTGCTTGCAGTGACTGATTTTGCCTTTTATCATTGTGTTGGTTCTAACCTTGTTTGAAAGCAGATCGTGCGACAAAAACAACTCTTACGAAAAAAAATTGCGAATACTAATTACACAGAAACATATTGGCACAAAATTGTGCATGCGGAATAGGAAGTCACCGTTTCTGAACACATTCATTTAGGCTTGAATTCGTAGGCCGGCTTACGGTCTACTTTATACAACTCACAAAAATTCTAACGTTTCAGGTTTGAGAACAAAACTACACACAAAAAAAAAAAAACTGAACTGGCAAGTGTTTTCATCCCCAGGTTATTACAGGCACTTTTCTATTGACGAATATAGCACACTCCCAAAATGCTTAATTCATTCATTCAGCTCGTCTTCACGAAATATATGCTCCCCAGAAAACTGGCAGCCATTAAACGCCACCTATACTCGCCATGGTCACAATATTCACACCCATCTCCCTTCTAGCGCCGGAGAGGAAAGCAGAGAGGAAACCAAGCAAAAGTGATGATATCAGTGGTGTCAGATGATATTTGCTTGCCTCTAAGCCAACGTTACAAGATTAGCTCATAGGCGCTGCTTGTACGAGTAGTACTCACTCTCTCCCCCCATGGTTGGCTTCCCGTCGTTCGACGCGCAACAGTTTTGGGAAGACGTCTGCTACGGTAACTGCAGTGTATGCTACAGAATACGCAGGTTTCAAAGCGCAGCATCTGTAGGCGACGATTCACCGTGTTCTATAGAATACTGTCAAGACCGGTTATAACGAAGTCGGTTATAACGAAATACCGGCTACAACGAAGCGATCGCGATTTCCCATTCCCGTTTGCGCTTTTTCAATGCAGTTGTGTCTGTTTTTAGCGAAGGGAATTAAGCGTCTCCCGCGGGTATAGTGAAAAAAAAAAAAAAACCTTTAGTGATAATTAAATAAAAAAAGAACGGAAAGTTTACTTAGTTTTGGACCGCCGCACTTTGCTGCCGCGGCCAACAAGCCACCCAGAACAGGCTGCAGAAGGGCCGCCGGCGGTGGTCTCTTCAACGTCGTCTGCTCCCCTCTCTTTATCTGGGAAGCGGCTTTAGCGCATCAGACGCGGAGAAGCCGTAGTGGCATGCCGACAGGGCCGCTCGGAGCGCTAGCGACAACCTTCCGGCGGAGATGACGGAGAGAGCCTAGATTTAAGAGAGGGAGCAGTAAGTACGCCTGCATTTGATTGTCGCTTGGCCAGTGTGGCGAGGAAACTGGGCGGAGAGGCAGACAGGTTTGCACAGGGTGAACGCTTTTGAGTTTGGACCTCTTGCATGCTGCAGCTCGTTTCGCAAACGCGGCCCGCAAACCACGTGACCCCGATCGAGCAGTTGCCCCATCTCCTAAATCTAGGCTCTCTATACCGACGACAGACAAGCTTGAGCGCGAACTCGGTGCCGTGCGCGCTTCTTCCTTTGCTTCGTGGTCCGTGTCGGCGTTTGGTCGGTGGGTCACTCTTGCGCGAAAGTCTACTTCGCTCAGGCACCGATTCGGCGAATCATCGCCACTCAACGATGGAGAGTCCCGGCACCGCCGGCACCTCGACGGGGAAGGCGAAGGCAATCTCCTCGAATCAAAAGCGTGTCATCCTGGACGGAGTGCGCATAAACGTGAAGAATGCCGTCCACCGCCGGCGTCCTCCGCGGGGCCGTCGCAGCTGTCGACACGGTCCGTACGTAGCACGATCTTTTTAGAGCGCAGCTCTTAGGCGCCCGTTTCCGGCTTGAGCGGCGTCGCCGTCGCCTTCGCCGTCGGCGTAACCTCGCGGTGAATGATGGGTAAATTTGCCCGCTAAATCTAGCGGAAAATTTTCCCCGCTAAATCTAGCGGAAACTAGCGGAAAATTTTCCCCGCTAAATTTAGCAAAAACGTTTGCCCGCTAAATTTATCAGAAACAATTTCTCGCTAAATTTAGCGGAAATATTTCCCCGTAAATCTAGAGGAAAAGTTTCCCGCTAAGTTTAGCGGAAATTTTTCCCCGCTAAATTTAGCGGAAAATTTTTCCCGCTAAATATAGCGGAAAATTTTCCGCGTTAAATTTAGCTCAAAAATTTCCCCGCTAAATCTAGCGGAAAATTTTCCCCCTCTAAATCTAGCGGAAAATTTTCCCCGCTAAATTTAGCAGAAATATTTGCCCGCTAAACTTAGCGGAAAAAAATTCCCGCTAAATTTAGCAGAAATATTTGCCCGCTAAACTTAGCGGAAAAAAATTCCCGCTAAATTGAGCGGAAAATTTTTCCCGCTAAATCTAGCGTAAAAATTTCCCCGCTAAATTTAGCGGAAAATTTTCCGCGTTAAATTTAGCGGAAAATTTTCCCCGCTAAATCTAGCGGAAAATTTTCCCCCTCTAAATCTAGCGGAAAAATTTCCCCGCTAAATTTAGCAGAAATATTTGCCCGCTAAACTTAGCGGAAAAAAATTCCCGCAAAATTGAGCGGAAAATGTTTCCCGCTAAATCTAGCGGAAACATTTCCCCGCTAAATTTTGCGGAAAATTCCCCGCTAAATCTAGCGGTAGATTTTCCCCGCTAAATCTAGCGGAAAAATTTCCCCGCTAAATCTAGCGGAAAAATCTAGCGGAAAATTTTCCCCCTCTAAATCTAGCGGAAAATTTTCCCCGCTAAATTTAGCAGAAATATTTGCCCGCTAAACTTAGCGGAAAAAAAATTCCCACTAAATTGAGCGGAAAATGTTTCCCGCTAAATCTAGCGGAAAAATTTCTCCGCTAAATTTAGCGGAAAAGTTTTCCCGCTAAATCTAGCGGAAAAATTTCCCCGCTAAATTTAGCGGAAAATTTTCCCCGCTAAATTTAGCGGAAAATTTTCCCCGCTAAATTTAGTGAAAAAAATTCCCCGCTAAATCTAGCGGAAAATTTTCCCCTCCCCCGAGGTCACGTGATCCTTCCCTCCAAAGGGTCACGTGACCCCCCTCAAGAACACGTGACCCTCCCCCCAAATGAAGGAGAAGGGGAGGGAGGGGGAGGAGGGAGGAGGAGGAGAAGGTGAAGGAGGACCAAGAGGAGGGAGGAGGGGAGGAGGAGTAGCAGGGAGGATGAGGCGAGGACGAGGGACGAGGGGTATACCTCCACTCAGTACCCTTCCCTCCTCCTCCTCAAGAGCTGCGCTCCAATTCGGCGTTACAGGCAGTTGCAAACGTCTTTCATTTTTTCGGTCGGAGCTTCTCGCAGTTGGCGAGAAGCGGCTCCGATCTATACTCTGTTTCATACTTAACGTGCAACGCTGTCAAAGCTACTGGCGCGAGCGTGGGGCTTGATCTCGTTGATTATTTGCACGCGTTCTCGCGCAAACAATACCATAGATGAAGCCACATGCTCGCGCCAGTAGCTTTGACAGCGTTGCACGCTAAGTATGAAACAGAGTATAGCAGAGGAAGCGTGCAGGGAAGCCTCGACCGCTCTCTGCAGGCTCGATAAGCGTGTGCCCCATAACAACCCGTGAATCTTTTTGTTTCTTTTTTTTTTTTCATGTTAATTGTATGGGTATATACGAAGAAGCGGATATAGCGAAGTGATTTCCGATTCCCGTTGACTTCATTATAACAGGTCTTGACAGTACATAATTTTGGAGCGAAAATCTATATGACGTTATAAACGACGGGAGGCGGACTGAAGGGAGTGAGGAAAGGGGGAGGGGGTATCTCCCTCCGTGGGAGTTCTACAACTGAGATAGTCTAGCAACGCTGCTCTAAGATGTTGACGATTACGTCCCGACGCCTTTGACTATTAACAGATGGCATAGAGATTCCTCAGATTCCCTGCCGAAACAGCTGAATGGTATTCCAAAAACAAAAGCAGTTGGTCTTTATTACTGCCCAATTTAAGGACAATAATTGAATTCGAAAGGACAAGAACAAAATATATACCCCCCTCCCTTCCCGTACCCCCCTTCCCCCAAGAATGTAACGACAAAACTTACGTTCGCCAGCAAAATGTAGCTGGCTTGCGTCTCCGTAAATCCTCCGCTAGAATTAGCAGGACGAAAGCGAGCGCTCCAAGTAGCACCTTAAACTTTTTATGTAACTAAAGATGCTGGGGATATACTCGTTAAACACAAAATTGAGCTAAAAGTTCGCAGTGTGCGTTAATTGGAGTTCGGCGACAAACTGGGCGTCATTGTCCCGAGAGTCCTACTAAGCGCGCTCTGTAAACTTCGGCCCCAACTTTTGTATTAAACGACTCGAGGACACCAGGATGCCGAACATGTGGCAGCAGGCCAACCACGTTCGACGAGATTTGTTGGCATGACAACGTTCGACACGCTTTTCTCTTCAGTTAATTTCGATCCAATCATTGCGCTACATGTTGGGGTATCTCTTTACGAGGACGCCCCTTGTTTGGCCTCAACAATCGCAACATTGTGCTTGCCATATCTGAAAGTAGCATTAATCTGAGTTCTTTCTCGTGCTCCCTCCTATTCTTTCTCCTTCTTTCTGCTCTTGACATTTTTTTTATATCTCTCTGCCCTACTCTGCGTTCCATATCAAGCTTACTGAGACCATAACCTCGATAGCTCTGTTTAAATCTTTATTGCTTCTTACACACACACACACACACACATACGAGTATGTATATATATATATATATATATATATATATATATATATATATCAGGGTTGCGCAGTATCGCGATAGTCTTTCAGAGATACATTTCGTATCTGTATTTCTGTATCGAAATACATTTGGAATGTTTCTTTGTATCGCGATACAATCAGGATGAAATGTATTTCGTTACATTTCTTAAAAAACACTCCCCCCAAAAGAAAAAAAAAATACTAGACGAAATTTCTTCTTTTTTTTTGGGGGGGGGGGGGGGGGGGGGGGGCGTTCAGGGTCAAGAAGATGCTGGGGTATTGTTACTATGCTGACAAAGGTTTCTTCGAATTCTCCAAACTATTTTCGTATGCGTCCTCTTCTCTCTTCTGAGAAGTGTTACGTAGTCGGAGACTCGAACTAGGTGGCGTTTCAGGAGTGGAGTCAGAGCGTCTGCTGCCGCAGGTCCCAAGGTAGGGATTCCTTGAGTCATTAGTTTGCTGGCATCCAATGCTCGCTGCTAACCGTCTCTCTTGACTTAGCGTACACAGGGTACCCAGCCGGCAAAGCTGAGTCACAGTCCGTTGCAGCACGAGCCTGGCGGTGGTTGACTTGAAATAGTAGGATGACTGAGGCAGTGAAGTTCAACAGATATCAGAATGCGGCTGCGCCCGTAATATTGTACGGCTCAAGGGTACGTCATCAGTCAACGTGAACGCGACCCGCTGCTCTGGTGGTGATCTGAAACCCATCAAGGAGGCCAGACGTGGCCTCGCTGTGCCGACCCTAACTTCGTACACCTGTGACTCGTCTTGAACGCGCTGTCTCTCGGAGAGCTCGCACGTGTGCCGACAATATCAGGTAGCAATCTACGAGGGTCTGTTTGGATTATGCTAGGGGAAACTTGAGGGCTGCAATCGATGCGTCGGTGGCGGAGGGTTGGCAGGAAGGACCGTCACAACAGGGATACCACCGTATCGTTTTTTTTCAACCGTAACAGAAGATAAGACATGTGTTCCAGGACGCTTCAAGTGGTTAACTATTCTCGAAAATTCCAAATGACACTGTCTGCACGAACATCAACTAGGACACCTATAACGAAAGTAAGTATTATCCTTTCATACAGCAGAGTGAGTAAAGTTTAATGTTCAGTCACACCTACCGATAAAAAATACCAGTTCATTTCATCGTGACGTCACGTGATCAATGTTGAAAGGGGCGTTCTTATTGGACAGGGGCGTGGTGACGTTTTGATTGGATTTAGGGTGACATAGAATGTATTTAGAGGTCGAAATCTTTTCGTACCTTCGTCAGACAGACAGGATGTCAGGGAAGGGACCGCGGTCAGTCATTGATTGAATATTTTTTTTTAGCCCATTGAAGACCCCTCGTCGTCCGAAACCACTACCTTGAAGGCAAAGTGCCAAGCCTACGGTAAAGAACTTTCGGGATCAAAAACTTCCACTTCAAGCTTCATCTTAGTTGGCCTCTCAAACAAATGGGAAAAATGTAATGCAGTATCAGTATTTCTGTATTTGTATTTCTGCCCTCTCTAAAATGTATTCCTGTATTTGTATTCCAAAGACTTTTTGCCTCTATTTAATATGTATTTCCGATACGTATCGCGATACATTTTTACGGATGTATTTTAGTATCAGTATTTTAGCTACTATTTTAATGCATCCCAGTGTTTGTATTTCCAAATACATTCTTGAGTATGTCTGCCCAACCCTGCCTACAACGAATGTACGTATTGTCCTTTCATACAGCAGTGAGGTAAAGTTTCATGTTGAAGGACACACCTACGTCACATGACGTTCACCGTGACGTCATGTTATCAATGTTGACAGGGGCATCCTTATTGGACAGGGGCGTGGTGACGTTTTGATGAATTTAGGGTGACATAAAATTTGTTTAGAGATCGAAGTCTTTTCGCGTCCCTTGTGCAGACAGAGAGGATGCCAGGGAAGGGACCGCAGTCAGTCCTTGATGGAACGTTTTGTTGATCCCATTCAAGACTCCTTGTCGTCCGAAACCACTACCTTCAAGGGCAAGTGCCAAGCCTACGGGAAAGTACTTTCGGGATCAAAAACTTCCACTCCAAACTTCGTCTCAGTTGGCGTCTCAAACAAATTTGAGAAATGTATTGCAGTATCAGTATTTCTGTATTTGTATTTCTGCCCTCCCTAAAATGTATTCCGGTATTTGTATTTCCAAATACTTTTTGCCTCTATTTAAAATGTATTTCTGATACGTATCGCGATACACTTTTACAGATATATTTCAGCATCAGTATTTTAGCTACTATTTTAATGTATCCCAGTATTTGTATTTCTAAATACATTTTTGAGTATTTCTGCCCAACCCTGATATATATATATATATATATATATATATATATATATATATATATATATATATATATATATCGAGAGAGAGCGAGAGAGAGAGAGAGAGGGAGAAATATCGAAACGCAAAATGCCAAGAAGCATTACCGGCAAAAGAAAAAAAAAGTACTTGAGACGATCGTTTGGAGTTTTACAAAATATTATTCATAAAGCCAGTCGACGTTTCGGCCTCAGATAGATCGATAGATCTGCCGTGGTCCAGAGTTAATTCATATGTATATTGATAGCCTAATTTGCTTAAAGTTACGAAGTCTATTAAGCGACTCGCCATATTTATAAGAAACGTCGACTATTATTGGTTAATTTATTTTTACGTTTGTCCGTTGTCATAGAACACTGTACATGATGTCGATAATCTACTTTTTTCCCGTATGTTTCGCAGCAAATAACAATTAACGTCCCAATATTCATAATCGAATTTTAATGCACAGCAGTGTTAATGATGTTTTAGGCAACTATTTGTCTTCGGGAGTAAATATATGTCAATCCGGAAAAAGGTAGGCAGTCATTGCTAGTCGTTTCGTTTTAACAAGTTTATTAACTCTAGTCGGAAGCAGATTTGCAGAACGGATCAATTGTTTACTTCTTCAGCCGTAGTGACAACCCGGGTCACGACGATCGATCGTCCCTTTCTGCTGCCCTGCATGCCTTTTTGGTCGAGCGAACCTGTGTTGGTAACTCCAAAGGCGAAACTTTAATTCTCTGTCTTTCGTTTTGCATTTCGACCAGAGTGTCGCGTCAGTTTTCGCTGCACCCTTGAATCAGAGGTAACTCCCTGCTTTTCTCCTTCGCATCTTCTCCGCTAGTTGGCGTCGCCTCCTCTGGAGTTGCGAATAATGACGTTTGTCTAAGTATTCGCGATAAATACGTCGATGAATGCACGTATATAATTCAGCGCTTTGAATCTTGAGTTTGTTTGTGCCACCTAGCCTCTCTATCTGGAACTTGATAAACCGCAGTCCACCACAACATGCGCAACTTTTATTCCTCGCACCGTAGTGCCGCAGTACATTTAAGGAAAACCCGAGCTACAGACACCGACATCACAAATTCCAAATTCGCTCCAGCGGGTTTGGATATCAAAGGAAGTTGAATACCGCCGTGAATTCATGAAATTACTACATTGTATTTCTCGTTGAATATTTCAGGGAAGAAGTTGTACTGCGCTCATTAAATGCACCTTTATATCCGAGACATCAGTTGCCGAAAACACAGTGAGGGCGCAGGCGGGCTGCTGTAAGTTTACAATTTTGTTAAAACACTTGTGACTGGATGAGAAAATCTTGATACAACTAAAGTAGAAAACAGGGAAAGAGGTCAGTCAGAGACGTCGAACTTCTTTCCTTTTTTTTTAAATTTATTTTACGGTGTTTTAACAAAATGGTAAACATCAGTTGTTATTTTAAGGCAATCATTTCGTCTTCTCAAAATTTGTACAGAAATTTCGATTTTAGTTGTTGTCGCCTAGCTGGCACCGAAATAAAACACCGACTATGGATTCCCGGTTGACCGGTGCAGATCGCGGTCAATGTGCTCGCAATCTGACGGATTTTCATTGCGGAAAAGGCGCCGCCTAATCGAAAGTTCAGTTGCAACTCTAAAGATCTCCAGGTTGTCAAAATGAATCTTAAGTCCTTTGCTGGGGGTTTCAGAAGCCCTTCGTTGGTTTAGCACGTCAAACCCTCACCTTTGTTTGTTTTAGTTGTACTCCTTTACGTGGGAAGGTTAAAGTGCTTGACCACCGGTGATACATACCGGGGCCTGTCAACTTAGTTCCGATTCTGTCGAGCTCTTCTGCAACGCATGACCATGTGAGCACCGAGGAAAAGGTACAAAGCGCGACATAGGTATTACGAGCGAGCGTGGGGTTTGTATTTTTTTTTCCTCCGAATTTAAAGGTTGCCATTAAAATTTCTAGAGTGGGTGGAAATTGTTTATTTGTGGCACTAATCTAAGTGATAAACTTTCGTGTCCAAACAGTTGAGAGGCAGACATCAAAACTCTTATAATTGAATGAAAAGGGATTATTTGTGGCTTTACCGCAAGTAATAAAACTTAATACCCACCAAGTAAAATGGTCAAGTCAAGTAATAAAGCCAACTTGATACCCTTTCCAAGTAAACTGGCATCGAGCATTGATGTCGCGTTTGCACTAAGAGCATTTCACAGATTACCTATTTGTTGTATGCAATCACGCCTTAAATATTTGTTTGACGGCAACCGGTTTGTGCAGTATTCACTGAAGCGCCATATGCCGCACCTCTCAAAACTTGTTGCTTACTGAGCAAGAACGCTAAAGGTGTGCAGTGAGCAATCTTTCAAAAGAGAAATCCACGATGAAGTCTCTCTTCGCAGTTCGATATTTCGCACACACGCGAACGGAACATGGCAAAAGCAATGCAAGTATTCGCGCAGAAAACAAACGCCACATGTGCACCATTTCCCAATGTGCAGAAAGGTATTCCCAACATATAATGGATCTCCAGCAGTTTCTCTCGCGATGTACTTTTCATACCAACAAACGCGCGAAAAACAACTACAACAGCAACAGCAACAATAACTTCTTGCGGCGTTCCGGCAAGCAGAGGAAAAGCTTCGCTTCGGCGAGTTCGGTGTGTTGTGCCGTCCCAGGGATCTATTTCCGTGGAACGATGAAACGAGAGGTTTTCTGCGGAGCTCTGTTTCGGCGAGATCGAACTGCGTCCGATGATCGCTCAAATGCGACGGCAGCCTCCATACGTACGAGAACCACTGCACGCCTGCAACAACGTTCTTCGTTCTTGGCAGGCGTGTCTGGGGTACACGAAGACGGGCTTCACTAGCGGCCAATCAGTCAGACTGCTGGCCCTCATCACATCTTTATACGTTGCGGTTGTTCAGCGAGAGGAGGGGAGGGAGGAGGTAAAGGGAAAGAAATAGAGAGGACGGCGTTTGTCATACGGAGAACGCAAACGACGTCTCGCACCAGCAGAAAAAAAGAAAAAAAGAGAGACAGAGAGCAGGGAAGGAGATGAGAGAGTTGAAAAGAATGAAGAGGAGGAAAGCTGGCGGTCCATTAATCACGCACACTGATACACAAGGACACACGCACACACGAGCGATGGGCTCCTTTCCCTGCTTGGTTGTATATTGGTTGTATAAAAGTTCAAAGTATTATTAAGAGTGAGAGTTATGTCAAGTATACCAATATAAAGTCAAAGAGGTCACTAGTTACTCAAGGTAATAAAGATGTCAATAATGCCGATATCAACTCAGTTCTGAGAGTAATATATTGGGGAAAGATAAAAAGTAATGACTAAGGTAACTGAGTTAATTTAAAGTCAATTGGGTGAATAGTAACACGGAGTAATCAAAGGAAAAATCAAAATCTTAACCGAATTTGTATGTAGTCGCATTTGTGAATTAAAGTTCAGTAATCGACTAAGTAGTAAAAGTTTTGCTTCCATAAATATATTTGTGTTAATAATAAATACCTATAGAACCAAAAAGTAATCAGAAGGTAAAATGAGCTTCTACCAAGTTTTATTTTTGTCAATAATTCCTCGAAGTGACCGAGAGAGTAATTAAACATGTTTGTTGAACGTTTGTCATGTGAAATGTGTTATTAGCAGGTCGAATTACTTATAAGTGCAAGCTATAGGTCCACTAAGTTTTAAATAAAGTCAGATGTGTCAATAACTGCGCAAAGTACTCAAGAGAGTAATCACAAACTGCACTTGCAATTACATCATCTGATTTGTATCAATTATAAGTCGAACTAATAAGAAAGACTAAACAAAACGTCAATTCAGCTAAATTAAAGTCCAGTGCGCCACTGATAACTCCAGGTTACCAGAATAAAAATGTACGTGTCAATTGAGCTCCGTGGATCGTGCGACTGGTAAAACCAAGGGATCGAAATATCAGTTGTCTCCAACAAAATCTAATTATATAACCAATCTGGAGAGCAAGTCGTCTGCTTCTTAAGCTGGAGTTGCGGTGACGTCAGAACAACCAGCTCTGATTGGCTGATAAAAAACAAAAATAGTGAGTAGACCTCAAGGCATTTAGCATTGAGGTCCGCGCACTATCTCTTCAATCAGAGCTAACCACAGCCCGGCGTCACTCTGGCCTCACCGCAACTCCCGCGCAAGAAGAAGACGACTTGCTCCCCGCATTACTCTAAGTTATCAAAAGTGTAAGTGGAAACGCGACCTCTCGAGACAAATAAGCGCAGGTATTTATTGTGGATCAAATTGACTGACGCCGGGAATAAATTGGGTAGCGCTGGAATTGAATTGGATGGCGCTCGAATCAATTTGAATGGCACTCGGATGAAATGGATCGTCGTTTGGATTAAAATGAGCGGGACAACCTGTAGAGTAACGAAAGCCTCCGAACGCCCCACTCTTCCTCCACGGAACGCCATCGCATTCGGACGGCGTCAACTCATTCAATGGAACCGAGTCCGACGCCGACGGTCCTTCGACGCGTTGATTGGACACGAGGCCCAGCCGAGCACTGACGTAGCACTCGTATCCAATCATTGTCTTCGCTCCATCTCACTTTGATGACCTCAGAACCTTAGAACACGGGCTTTGATTGTTCTGGGTGCTGTTGGCTCATCTCGGGCAAAAACGTTAGGAGGCATAATTTGGTATTCGTCAATGGCATTTTTGTTTAAACGTGAAAACGCGCCGATGTCGCGTTTACGCCAGCAGTATCGAGCAGTGTACATTCCCTTCCAGTATTGGTGATTCTCGAGTCGCGTAAGCAATCTAAAATATTTATTAAAACGAATAAAAATACTTTAATATGTTTTCGGCGGGTTTAGCTTGGCAGGTCCCTGGAGAAAAAAACTCGCGAGTTTTTTCGAGCGGTGGAAGAAGGTCAATGGAGCCTGAGGCGCGGTTATATCAACACCTCCAAAGAGTACGCGCCCTTTGTACACGATAGTAATAAGGCCCCAGTGTAGTTTTCGATCCGACGATCAGGCACGACGTGCGAGGTTTGAAGTGCACAATGATCGCGATAATCACGATAAAAGAATTAATAAAGAATACAGTACCCTACACTGTTAAAAATGCCTGCGCGTCCACTTACCCGCAAAACACTCAAAGAGCCAATCTCTGCGATCTATGAAATCAGCTCAGCGAATGCGGAGGCGGAACATCTGTTTAGACCTCAAAATTAAGTCTGCGCTGTGGCATTACGCAATGCAAGCATGACGTTTTGCATTGCGTAATGCTACAGCGCAGACTTCATTTTTAGTTCTAAACGGATCTTCCGCCTCATCATTCGCTGAGCTGATTTCGTAGATCGCAGAGATTGGCTCTTTGAGTGTTTTGGGGGTAAGTGGACGCGCAGGCATTTTTTAGAGTGTAACTGCTCAGACTGTTTACAAGAACCACTGCACCACAGAGATGTTGGCATTTTTTTTTTTCTAAGAACGCGTGACTTCCAGAGTGTATTTTTAATCGAAGGGGTAGCGTGCAAACTTGTAAAAGAAAGCATATAGTGTAAATAAATGTAGCGCAAAGTTCTCTTTGTGATAAATCATAACTATACAAAAGAGCACCGCTCAATCAGGAGTGATATGTATGATCTCTTTTCGAAATTATTATTTCCGCGGAATACATGGCTGACGCAGTATAAGTCTGGGTCCCTCTAAAAACCTTAATGATTTCAATAAAATGAACAAATTCGGAGGATTAAAGGAGCAAATCAAATTGTCCTGGCCGCAGGAACGGAAAAAGCTCAACCTCAGCATGTTTTTTGGAATGGACGCCAGTACTAACCGACACCTTCTTCGCACGAAGGCGGTCACAATGGGCCTCGGGGTCTCGAAACAAAAACGTTGATGTCGAAATGAAAGATCATTGTTACCTATGAAAAAACGTAGAAAAATATCAATAATAGGCATTGCAACAAGCAAACAAGCGTAGAAGTAGGCACGGGAACAACGACGAATGACAAAAAAAATGAGTAATAAAATATTAAAAATGTTACGAGCAAGAAAGATAAATGAAGGAGAAAATGAAGAAACAACAAAAAAGATTGAAATAAAATTATAAAAAGCGTGAGGAAAAGAAGATATAAAAACACAGCACAAAACACAGCACAAAAAGAAAACAATTGTGTGTAGCTGTTTGCTGGAGCAGAGCGGTTGGACAACCGGCGGCTCGAGAAAACAAAAAGCACAAAACAAATAGTGAAAAGAAAAAGAAAAGGAAAGGAAATCACACCAATAAGAAGTGGTAAAAGAGCAGATAAGTACTTCTAAGCAGGACATTTGTTATGTTTTCACCAACAACATACACACCGGAGAGTAATTTTCCCTGGTATCAATAAAGAATAGCGCGAGAAAAGAAAAAGATTTTAAAGAGTTTTACCCCACTCAGCGTGGAGCAATTCGTAGCGTTGAGCTTTCTTTCTATCTTACGCTACGTTTTGCAGTAAAGTAACATCCTAATGCAAACAAACTAGAACGCAAAAAAACAGGAATTAAAGATTTTTGACTGGCTAAAAAATCATTATTTTCAATCTGCCATGTTTAAAAATACATCTAGTGATAAAGAAGCACAATTTTCTAGCTACAGTGATTTAAATCAAATTAATCTGATTTAAATAAAAAAAATTCTTTTTAAATTAAACAAATTTGATTTACTTAATTTAAATAAAAATCTAAATTTTTTTTTTTCTACTCTACCACCCCCAAATTTTGAAGTTCGAGTATAGAATGGTATCACTAGCCGTTGTCCCGTTGCAACACCCCGAGAGGTTGCAACATCGGCTCAAAATAGTACAACTTCGGTACTCAAAAAAAAAAATAAATAAATAAAGGTCAGTCTAAACGAAGGGAAGGGGCAATTTTTTATAGGACTTATTTTTTGTGTTTATATTTTCAAACAAACCACGCTCTCCGAGTGCCTTGCAGTCGCAAAGTAAGGGGAGAAGGAAACGTTACGACACCGCAAATATTTGCTAAGGCTAGCACCGGACGACTATATGAGCCTTGATATAGAACTCTTGAGCCCCCCATTCGCTACGAAGGCCTTCACACCATTTTAATGTTTCACGTCATCCCCCTTTTCTTCTTCATTTTATGACAAGAAAAAAAAAAGTATAACAAATTTAAAAAGCTTTGAAGTAAAAAAAAAAGAAAAACAAAAATGTAGTTAATCTAGAAAGAAATCGGCAGACTTGTGCTTAAAAAAGAAAACGAAAGTAAAACATGCTAATCTTCGACCTCACAGTTTATGACCTCACAAGCCGAAATAAATAAAACCCAACTCGCCCCGGATGATACTGAAACTAAGATGTCTGGGCGTGCGCTTGTTTTATTGATTTTTTTTTTTTTTCAGGCCGAAGGGTTAGGCAAAAAGCTGCGCGTGTGCTCGAGCAGCATTTAAAGTCTTGCTTCAGGAACGCAACTCAAGACATCACACGCGCTTCTACTTAAACACAGAAAGAGTCAAATACACACAAAACCAATGCGTGTGAAAAAAAAAAGAAAGGAAAAAGTGTGACATATATTTATTTTTGTAACCGTTTCTTTTTCTTGTGCCCTTATTTATATGCTTTTACACGAGACGGCATTGACTGTTTATAACTACATTAAAACTGCGAAAGAGGCGACGATGCCATAAAACTGGCACCCCCCCCCCCCCTTTCCCACCCCTCACCCAAAAACACACACACACAGACACAAAGGTTTGCCGTAAACTTGCAGGGCTGAAACGCTGCTTGTGTGTACCTATTTCGAAACTGCACGGGAGCACCTGTGCGTGCGTGTCAGCGCGCGTCGGTGTGTGATCCTCGAACGTTTCTTGAACTTGGCGTATTTTCCTTCATCAGCTTTCGCGAGTCCATGCATAAGCGAAGTTCGTGTTACGACGCACTATATCTATGCGGCAAGCGGCATAGAAGTCTGAGAAGACTTTTTGTACGCTGCGGAAAAGTCAGAAGGCCAAAGCGGGAAGAATGGTAATAATAATACTAATACTAAAAGAAAGCGTCGGGAGGATCGGCGGTCTCAGGATGATACGTCCGACCGACGGCGAAGGGCGGGGGCGCTCGCTTGACAAGTAAATCCTAGGCCTGGAAACAATCCAGGCGCATATTTCACCGCGAGGCCATGGCCTGTTTCTCCTCTTTGGGCCTCTGCGGGCGATCCTTTGATGCCGCTCGCGCTCGTCTTTCCCTTTTCTACGGAGGTAGCTTTGCATCGCTCCTTGGTCTTTGTTTCTTTTTGCTCTGTACGAGCCACTGCGACAAGTCGACGTCGCTGTTTTGTTTATTTTGGCTCCTTGAAACAATGGCAGCATGCGCAGTTTCACTGACACCCTTACTTCCGGAGGGAAAGGTTTCTGTTTCAGAAACTTCAAACTCAACTCTAACCTTTTCTGTGCGTGTTATTCTTCGAATTTGTACATCGTGCTGCATTTTCCGTCCACTGTAAAAATATGTGTTTTTTTTTACATCCTCGTTTTGCTTTTGTTTTTCTGTCTAAGGGCTTTAGTGAATGTGCAAACGTCCACCTAAGTGAAATACATAAAAAAAAAAAACGAAATATGTCTACTTCCCCGCTCCTGCTGTTGTTGAATCGATGTTTTTCTGCTTTTAGTAGTTTTACGTGTTTTCAGAGAAATTTTAATTTTATTAGATAAATAAAGCGTTTTCACTGTTTGAGGAAACAGTGGAAAAATTAGTCCACTGAACGACATTACGGTAAATAATAAAGAGCAAACTCAAGAAGGGGAGGTTAGTTTCTTAATAGAGGCCCCTCAAAAATCATAATCAGCGAAAATAGGCACACAATAACAAGTTAGAATTGAGCTAAAATGGGAATTCCTGCTAAGAGTTTTCGATCTACGCGTTTGCATATTTAGACTGTGACACGTTATCATATTTAGACTGTGACCCGTCCTGATATTTACACGGTGAGGTGCTGTGATGCGTTGCTGCCGTCTTTAGTTTAGAGCGCAGCTCTTAGGCGCCCGTTCCCGGCTTGAGCAGCGTCGGCGTAGCTGTCGGCGTCGCCGTCGCCGTCGCCGTCGGCGTCGGCTTAAGCGCGCGGTGCATTATGGGAAATGTCCCATAATGCACCGCGCGAGCCCCCCCCCCCCGGGTCACGTGACCTCGGGGGGAAGGGGGGGGGGGGGTCACGTGACCCCTCAGGTCACGTGACCCCCCCCCCCCCCCCCCCCGGAGGAGATTGAAGAATGAGGGGAGGAGGAGGAGGAGGGGTAGACCCTCCCCTGAGTACCCTTCCCCCCTCTTCCTCAAGAGCTGCGCTCCCATTCGGCGTTACGGGGAGTTGTAAACGGCTTTCACTTTTTTTATAGCTTTGTTTTTCTTACCGAGCTTCAAAGAAATAAGTGTCTTATGCACGAAATTGTCAAACTATGTACAACCGTTGATTCGTAACAGCATAAAAATCCATCACACTTAAAGACCAAAACATAAAACATAAAGCCATCACGATTTCACTTCGAGGTAGTGATGGGCCGAACTTTTTCCGAATCGAAAGTTCAGGCGCCGAATCTTGGGATTCGCCAAAGCCGAACTTTTGCCGAGCTTTTCTTAATATTTGGAAAAGAATCGGCAAAAATACATTGTTACCAGACTTCGTTGATACTTCGTTTTTTTTTTTTCTGTCGAAAAAAGGTTTTTTGTTTCTTTTTTTTAACTTAAATGCAACATGAAATACATATTGACATGGTTATTACTAAATAAGGTTATATTCTACAAGATAATTGTATCGGTGTCGTTTCTGTGTGTTTACTGGCAATTTTAGTGACTCCTCGCAGAAGTGGCGTGACAACGAGGTGGGGCAGAGGCGAGCGTGGCGCAGTCACGAATCACGCTACGAGAGTTTCGGTTTTGAGGCATCATCAGCGCAAGCCTGCATGTGTGTGTACATTGTTAAAATGAAGGCAATAACGCTGCGTTCTTGCTTTCTCTGGGAGTCACCATTTTGTGCGCGAAAACGAATGCAACGGCTGCTGAGCCTTCACCAGAATAGATAATAATAATGTTGTTCGATTTGAGTCACTTGACGTCAGCTTTGCATGAAAGTGTGCGTCCCATATTCGCAACGTCTCGTTTTTAACCTATAAAATGCCAGTTTCTGGTGTTAGGACACACACAAACGTTTCGGAAGATAGGGAGAGTTAGGAATGTCGGATGTGCAACGTCGAGCATTATAGTTCTGTGTTTAGTTTTATGCAGATACATGAAAATCGCGAAATAACACAAATTGAAAAAAACAATCTTATTTTGTTTTGGAACACACTACTCCCAAGCCGAAAACATAATTGTTATAATTGCGAGGAGTGATTTAAAGTAATTGTCGGCCAATGTTTCAATGTTTCAGAATGCATCGCATCGTTTGTCACTTGCGCAGTGGACTGCGGAAATTACTGGTTGTATTCTTGAGGCAGAAAATATTAAAGAGAACCACACTCGCTCACAAACGCACAGTTACTGTGTTGCCTACTCCACACCGCGCCGTAATCGCTGGTTGTACTACACTGCACGATGGTAACCGCACGACTGCACGGCGTCCATTTGCAATCCATGGCTCCGTCGCGTTCTCGCGCGTGCGCAGACATCTGCCGAATTTTTGCCGAATCCTTGCCGAACTTTCCTTCAAAAGTTCAGCATTTGCCAAACTTTGCCGAATCTGAAGTTCGGCAGATTCGGTCCATCACTACTTCGAGGCGTCTCTACTGCCCTTTGATTGGCGCGCACCTCCTTGCCTTCCGATACGCCAAAGACGACATTTTGGAACACTGGCTCGCCGTACAATCACCGACAACATAAAAAAAAAAAACAGCAGGACGTGGCCGAATTCTGGATACCTCATCGTCGTTCCGCAACCAATAGAGTTATGGCATTAGCTGATAAGGACACTGAAGAACCAACCACGACGCAGGGAGCAGGCACGTAATTAGTCACACCATGCCTTTCTTGAACTCTCTCGGATTACAGCGGTTCGCTCTGATAAAAAGAGGCCGTGCGATAAACGTTCAATTTATCCTAGCAGTGTGTACGAGTCATTTCAACGAGTATGCTTCTTGCGAGGTGACCTTAGGTACAAAAATGTTAACTAGACGAACGCATGTATAATGTTTCATCGGGTAAACTGAAAACCTGTTGCCGAAACATTTTTTTTTCTGTTTGCTTTTGGAAATGTTTAGTTGACTTTACTCCAGGTTCGGGCTTGGAAAAGGTCAGCGCCCTACTTTGTCTCGGATGATTATCAGACGCGTCAGCGTTGAGCAATGACATGGTCATTCCCCAGGATTATCAATTTTAGACTTACCAACGTACATAGCTCCCAGGATGTTCTTGGGTCCACCTTATAACTCGAGTCTTTTTCGGCGTTTATTTTTCGTCAAGGTTTTTTGTTTACTTTTTCCACTCACATGGTAAGTGATTTACTGCGGGATGACCGTTAGAGATCCAACGTTGAAAGTTATGCTGCGCTGGTGAAGTTGCTTTTACAACCACAGCAACAGGTTGACACATTTGATGTCCGACATACTTCAAAAATTTCAGTCATAAAAAGAAAACGAGATTTTTTATGAGTGGTAATTTGTCTGGGGTGTCCCAAATGAAAATCTCTATCTACCACGCGTCCTCCTTGTGCCACACGTCCTCTTTAGTAAATGGTCGTACGCTGCAATGACGTCACTACCAAGAACAGCAGGAGCTCCTCTAGAGTCGTTTTTCGCGAGCACTGTAGCTTGTCACTGAGATGAAATTATGCCCATGGTTGAGCTAGCAACAATAAAGTCTAGGCGAAAATAATAATGGATCCCCTCCGTTAAAGGCCGTCGACACAGAAACGCTAAACGCGACAGGCTAAGCGTGAGCGGCAAAGTTGACGCTCACGGGAAACATTTTCAGCCGCATCCGAGTGTTTTTCAACGCTTTTGAGCGGTCGAAGGTTTGAAGAGTTCGCGTCCGTCGTTGGATTTAGCTTCTTTACGTGTGCTCGAATATCTTTGCGAAGCGGATGAAAACGCCATATTCGGCCACCAAATTTGTCATGCGCATTTGGCACTTATCTTTTAGTGTGCGGACAGCCCCTTAGACGAAACGTCGTTGCTTTACGACTTTATTTACCCTTAGAAAAATTATCAATGAGATTTCATTGATTTTCTAATGTATTCTTATAGAATACAAAAGAAAATCATTTGAAACTCAATGGTAATTTTTGTAAGGGTACTGCGCTTGCTCACTCGCCTCGCTTCCTTATTTTCCCTGAGAGTGTGAAAAAGTACACAGGCGTTTTTTTTTCTTTTGTGGTCTTTTATTTGCCTTAAAATTGAGCAAACAAACCAACAAACCCAGCTGTACTAGTAACCCAAATATCAGGTCAATTTGTTTTTCGCGAATCTATCGAATTTACAAGTTTGGTATTCACAGTATTTTTCAAAGCGAAAGTCTCTACTGGCAAGAATATCAACTAATTGCTAGACGTTCTATGTTGTGAAACGAATGCTTGGGAAGCTCGCTCCAGCACCGGCCCAGCAGCACGAAACAAATGCGCGGCATACTCTTTTTTTCTGTAGTGCCTGCTCGACAGGCAAGTCCGCCTAACAGGCAAGCCCGCCTGCCAGTGACGTCACGGCACTGAAAAGGGTGGGTAGTTTTTTTATGTTCACGTTCATTTGAAGACTTCGCAATGCTAAAAAGCATTCCGCAAAGAGTGAAGGCAGGGAAATCATAAAATATAGTTAATCGGGGTAGCTTAAAAAATCGCCGAAGTTCCCCTTTGAAGAACGACGACGAGTATCCTTTTCAAGAACGCATATTGCTTCGTGGTTCGTTCTTCGGGGCTCTCGGATGTACGAAGTTGTAAATTCTCAAATTAGAAATTCGCTTAATTATATGCAAAATAAATAAATAGACGTCACCGTGGATTCGATCAACACCCGAACGTCCCAACACACACGAACACACATCCACACAGGCAGCGCGACACGCGCACACCAAAAGCGAAAATTTCGAACCACTCTTCTGGTCTTTCAATGTTCTTTCGTAACGGGAACAAAGCGGGCTCTGTACACTACACCGAACACGGTAAGTACACATCAGGCTCGCGGGGGGGGGGGGGGGGGGGGGCAGAATCGCATTCCCCCCGAAACGGATCCTTTGTCTCCCGACGGCGTCGCCTAGCACGTGCGCTGCCTACGGAGCGGCACATCTGAAATTCCGGCGCGTTCGGCGCGCGCACCTGTCCTTCCCGGGCATTTCACGGAACATCGACCGCATTTCGGGGGCCAGGCAACGCGTCGGGGGAATGGCTCTCCGTTGGAGCAAGGCCGAGCCTACACGCAACGCGTCCTCCGCCGCCGTATAATCAAAAGCCCGAAATCATCGAACCGGCGTCCCGCAGCCAAAATACCGAACCACCACCGAAGCCGGGGGGGTTGGCAGGCTTCAGGTAAACATACGTCTCCCGTGTCCGTGATATGATGCCTCCTTCCACCTCGGATTTTTCTCCGTGTTCGCTCGCATTTTATTCCCCCCCCCCCTCCTTTTTTTTCTTCTTCTTGCGGTGCCAACACCGAAATTTCATTTCATCTCGTCGCCTCGTCCCTAGCCTTACCCGCAGGCTGTCCCCATCTTCCCGGATTTGCTCCACCATGGCTCCACGCTCCGACAAGTGCGTCCGTCCGTCGGTGCTCCCCCACGTACACGCAACGCGAATACACTGTACACAAACCGCGGTGAAAACTGTGGCGCTTTTATTTTTTCCCCTCGTGGCAAAAGAAAAAAAGAAGTATGACGTTGGAGAGCCGGTGGGGGGGGGGGGGGCCGGGGGGGGGGGGGGGGTTGTAGACGACGGGTGAAAGTAAAACTCGGTTGGCAAATAAGCGCGTATGCTGCGTATGAGTGCGCGTACACGCTAGCGTTTATTTGTGCGGTTGTGGACGTGCGCAAGCGCGCTTGTGTGTGCGTGTGTTTGGGGGTGTGGAGTACTGAGCGCGCAGAGAGGCTTTTCGATGCCGGTGGAGCGCGCGCGTCGGTTGCCTGGAAGCGGAAAATGGGGTTAGTTCGGACGGCCGGCGGCCGGAGAAAAAGCAAAACGTGCGCGTGTGCCGGCCTGCTTTTGTGCGCTTAAACCGCGTTACGCGTGGCGCTTACGAATGAGGGCGCTGCTATACGCTATCTGTGCACCAGAGAGCCGAGATTGAAGAGAGGGTTCAACTCGAGCCGTGAGTTGCGTTTGCAATTGAATGGCGGGACGTCTCCACCGGAGATTGGTCAGAAGTGCGCATGCGCTGCGCTGTCGCGTGGTGAGGGGGAGAGCAGGCGGAAAGGCAGAGACATACGAGCAAAGTTTCTGGCACCTCCTCGCAGCTTGTATACGGAGAGCAAGTCGTTTGCAGTGCTTTTTGCGCAGGGGGTTGCGGTGACGTCGGACCGACGCCGAACTCTGATTGACTTTGATTGGAAAGGATAGTGGGTAGACCTCAATGCTAGATGCCTGGAGGTCTACCCACTATCACCCGTGTACACCAGGCGCGAGTATGGCCTGTTTAACCACCGACTAGCGACGTCGTCGACTAAAATGATCACCTGGTGAGCGATAGTCGCCGCTAAGTGAGCGCTTGGTATTCACCGGTCGTGTTTAGGGCCTAGTCGCCCCGCGCGACTAAGAAGTCGACTAACAAATCTTAGTCATGGGGTGTGGGCTAGTTTAGCCGGTGTTTAGCGCTAACGAAGCACTTACTGTCTCGGAACGCTGGAAGACACATGTAGAAAGAATTGAAGGAGCAAATATTGTGTAAATAGCCATTTTCAACGGCCAGAGATACCACTAAAAAACGCATTTACGGGCGCTTCCATACTTGTTTATGTTGCTGGCAATGCGGCTTCCGTATTTCTTCCTTGCGTCTCTTTTAATTTTTCTTTGTAAAACTCTGTCTCTGGCAATTAGTCTCTTATTGTAACTTTTTTCTTCCTGATAAGCATTAAAATATTAGTTTTTATACGATAAAATACCCATTTGCGCAGTGGCGTTTAAGTACGCGTGCGCGTGACCTCTCTTTTTATGTCACTTCCGCTTCTTAGCTCTGACCAGATAGTCACCCACTCGCTTCGCGCTCGTGAGTACCGCAGAACTAGTCGATCCTTACTAGCTAATTTTTTTTCTCTTAGTTCGCAACTACTTAGTCGCGATACTAACTTTAAAACAGCGCTAGTTAGTCACGACTGATGAATACGGGTGTATATCAGTTTTTTTTTCAATCAGTCAATAAGGGCTTGGCGTTCTGACATCCTCACAACCCCTGTGCACGAAGCAGACGAACTTGTGCTCCGCATTGCAAACGTGGCCCATAAACAACTTGACCCAGATGTAGCGGTTCAAAAATCGCTGTAATATATAAACTCTCTACCGAACCACCTCTGTCATGACGCGTGGAAACTGCGGCGCTCATCCAGATATGCCTTCTGCTTCTGACCACTGGTTGAATTAAAAACAAAAAGTCTCGTTTGGTGTAGTTGTGTGGCTTGTCTTAAACCTGCTACTAGTTGCTGCCAATTTTTTTTTATTTTTTTTTATTTCGAGAATTAACGGTCGTTCATTTCTCGGCACTTGCGAGTATAGATTCAAATGAGTCCGTGGATGTGCTCGCGTTTGGCACGATCAGGAAAAACAACAAAAACTATTGTCTCGTTGATGGGAAGTAACTTAAACTAAAAGCAATCAAACACAAGAATTGACCTACAAACACGAATGTTAAATCTGCCCCCTCCGGTGTTTTTATTTATTTTTTTTTTAATTTTGTATTGGCGATTTCAGTTTCGTTTTCGCCGCCATGTGCTCCGACCTATCAATCTGGACTCGAATAAACAGCTTCGCCTATTTTCTCTATCTCCAGACTCCGGTTACTTGCTGTCACCACAAATTACCACCTTACTTACCTACCAAGAGGTAAAAATTGCCATGACCACTTGGTTTGTGACGGTTTAGAAACACTCACTTTAGAAAGAAATGAAAAAAGAAACACGTCTACCTAGAATGATTTATAGCTCGAAAAAAGAGACTATGGTACGGCCATGGTGGATTTTTTTTTTATTTAGAGCAAAGCAAGCATTTTATACGATGGAGGCAAGCGGTGATGCCGCGGACTGGTACGTACTAAAGTTGGAGTAACCTTAGTGCGATCAAGACATCTTCGCCAGCCCTGCTGACAGCCGCCTGTAAACGGTAGAACGGTTTCATTCCAGGGCTCTGAATCAAAATGATCACGTGAGAGAAAAGGCTAAGTATAAATAAATAAAGTGTTTAGGTAACAAAGTACTCTGCACCAAGTTTATTTTCTTTAAGAATGATTGTGACTATTTTAAATTGATGTTGGGAATATAGTAATAAAGTTGCGTGACAGGCTTCACCAAATAAAAAGCCCCCTGATGTACGAAAAAAAAAATCAGATGGCCTTTTCGGTTCTTTATATTTCGGACTTATTTTAGCTTTCTTGGTTTTTCATATTATTTGAGGTAATTAGTTGCTGCAATCTGAGGTGATCTTTTAACTACACAGGCCTAGTCCATCGTGGAAAGCAATGTGCATAGGCTCATATGGCTTATGAGTATCAGCAATCCTTAAAAGACGCACATCGGATGTACCGTATACCTGTACACCCTATTTATTTAGGAGAAATAATAATAAAGAGTATATGGAAAAATATATGTATAAGTTAAAATAGCGTAAAAGATATACTTGCAACAAAGCGTACTGATCCCCTATAGATAACTTCCATAAATCCGTCACCGCGCGCGTTGCATTCTGGGAACCTGTGGGCCAGGAGCGGAGCTCGTATAGATTTTGCTTCCCACTGATTCCCACAATGCATAACTTGGCATTACGCCGCGATGAGGCGCTTCGAGTTGTGCAATAAATCTATTGTGCGTAGTTTTAGTCTAATTTAGACACCATCTGGAGGTAATCAGATATGGTCTTTACCACCAGTTGGAATCAAAGTAAATTATTGTTGGAAAAAACTAGTAAGAGCTGAGGTGTTATGAGATATAAATGTGCAAAGCCACTGCGGCCGGAATATTATAAGTACGCCTCCGATTACTCTCCAGTCGTCACGGTCGTGGTATCTCAGATGGAGGATCCCAGGAAATTTACTTGCGGCTCATACAGTGAAACTAAGTTTTGGTGTTGTCACTTGTCCAGCTGTTGGTTGGTCAAACAGGCTTCACGTTCGCAAACGCCACTGGACGCTAATACAAACAAAAAACGATATTACAGGAAGGTCCATTGGTGGATTTTTGGATTCTTAAGGAATGCGTTAGCATCACCCTTGAAAGCGCCCCACACTTGCCCCTTTTGGGAAATGCTAACGCTGACCCCTTCACTTTTCTCTTTTGACTTTATCTTTTGGCTTTCTCTTTTGCTTCCTCTATTTCTTGCTGCCTTTTTTTGGCCTTGTTACGGGGTCAGTATTAGCGTGTTCCAAAGGGGAACGTGTATGGCGTTTCCCAAGGGCCATGCCAACGGATTCCCTAAGAATCCACCAGTGGATCTTCCTGTAATTGTTTTCATCTTTTTTCTGTACTCTGCCTGTCAGAGTAGGCCGACGCCCTTGGATACAGTCATCCATATCACTCGTGGAGAGAACCGCATTCGTCGTTTTAACTACACACACACATCACAGCCCACGCACCGCTACTACGGAAACTCAGAGCGAAGGGCTATCGGCCACGGCAAAGCGGCAACTGAGCACGCCCGCATTAAGCGCGAGACACATGCGCGTCAAAACTGTCCGATCCGACGTGCGAACCGCCGGAACGACGTTCGAGGGCGAGGGTTTTCGTCGCACCGGAGCGTCGGATGGGGCCTCCGTCCGGCGCCGGCGTGCGTCCAACTTGCTAGATATCGCCGCACGGCTGTCCGAATTTCGGAGGGCCGCAGCCAATGGCAGCACGGATGGGGCGAAGGTCATGTTGTCACGTGACTTTCGGCCCGATCGGGCGAGGAGGCGCTTCGTGGTTCGGGCAGTTCGGGGAAGCGGATCTCCCCCTCTTTTACAACGCCTACACACACTGTGACACACACATGTGGCGGTGCGCGGTGAAGGAGATGGACGCCATCGAGTTTTCTCGATGGCGTCCATCTCCTTCGTCCTTCTGGGACCGATCGAGGCCGTCGAAACCCGAATGTACTCCGTTTCACCTTACGATGGAGAGCAGCGGACGCTATGAGCCATTCCAATGCCATGTGAGTGTCACGTGAACTTCGGGAGAGACGCAGCAATGCGCGGTGTGCGTAGTCACGTGATTTGTACGCAGTGCTCGCTTCGCTGGGATGGCTCCTAAGGTCCGCTGCGGTCTATCGCAATTAAGTGATGTTGAGCAGAAAAGTAACCTCACGGAAAATCTCTACACACGCACACTTTAATAGAATGTAATAAAAATATTATGTTTGTTTTAAAGTCAGAAAAACCAAGAAGGGCGAGGGAAGTATTTTAGTTTTCTAGGCTAGGTGGCGCGAGCTACCGCCCGTTATATATATAGCCATTAGCATTCACTCATCCATTCGGTAGAGGGATACCCGAAACTGGGCGGAGCTGAACGGAGCGACGCAACGACGCGTCGGAAACCATGTGTCGCGAACCGTCCTGTGCGGCGATTCGGAGCAGCCATCTTCCCGACAGTTCGCACGCCGGACCGGACAGTTTTGACGCGCATGTGTTTCGCGCTTTACACCACGTCGCGGCACAACAACTCCTAGATAACGAAACCGTAGTGCTGAATGAGATGGCGTCATCAGAGAAGGCCAACGCTGGGCACAGAATGGACACGACGATTGCGTCAACGTTCGGCTCAAACTTGACTTCAAGCCGAGCGCTGACGCAGTACTCGTCTCCATTTCTCCAATCTGTGTCCAGCGCTGACGTTCTATGATGACGCCATCTCATTCAGCACTACGGCTTTGCTATCTAGAAGGTGTTGCACGGTGCCTCCTCCTGTCTGGCTCCGCGCCAGCTGGGAGCGTAACTTTGAGGAAAACGAAAGGGCTCGTTTTGGCGAAAACCCGGCGGTGTCTGTCAGTTTTTCAGCGCCGGTGAGAAAGGGACAGGTCGACCCGTGCTGACGTCAGCGCGTCGAACCATTGGGAGCGTCGCACACGCCACTCCGCTTCTGGTCAAGAGATCCAACGAGTCAAAAGATCCAACGAGTCAAAAGGTCCAATAATGGATCTTTTGACTCGTTGGATCTTTTGACTCGCCAGACACGAGTCAAAAGATCCAATGTGGGTCAAGAGGTCCAACCAGCCAAGAGATCCAACGAGTCAAAAGATCCACGGCGAGTCAGGAGGTCCAACGAGTCAAAAGGTCCAACGAGTCAGAAGGTCCAATAGTGGATCTTTTGACGCTTTGGATCTCTTGACTCGGTAGACACGAGTCAAGAGATCCATTGTGGGTCAAGACCTCCAATTACTCGAGAACTGTCGCTTCACAGTGCAAAGGAGTCACGGAAAGCCGCTCACCACTGCTCCCCTAGTCGCTGGGAGGCGTTGTACAAGAAAGATCAGTAAACGATTTTTTTAATAAGTGCATTAGTTTTCGTTTAAAAAAAAGTTGGAACAGATTTAAGTTTGATGCGCCACTCAACTACGTACTGTTTTCCGGTTTGCGGGCTCGAGGGGGGCACCCGGAGACGTTCAGTTTCATGTCACTGTGGCTATGGGGAGTGGGGAGCGCTTTCCTTCGCTTCGGGTAGATGGCGCCTCTAAAGCTTTGCGTTATAAAAGTCGAGAATATCAGGCTTTTGGCGCGTCTGTTCACGTTTTCACGAAAACATAAAAAAAAAAAATTAGCCTCAAATTGAGCAGACACTTACTGAGCTTGCTAACTCAATACACTTTCAACCAGTTCACGTCATGCGCGTAGTTTTCTTGGCCTACAGAAGAGGCTGCAAGACAGAAAATAGTCCCTTTTCCTCTCCGCGATTTCTCCGGACACTCGCGACATTTTAAAAGCTCAAGGCGTGTTTCTTGTTTTTTTGTTTTTTTACTTGTGTTAAGGTAAGCCAAACAAAAGTGACACGACCGGATTCTTTGAACATTAAAATCATTTCACGGCCCCTTTAAAGGGGTCATGAAACGTTATCGGGTTGGAACGTTCATGACTTTGCCGGTTCGTACTGGTCCACACTCTTAGAAAAAAGGGTATCGATAGTCCTCCCTTAGGGGAGGAACGGTCTTGTAACCTATGTTCCTTCAGAAAGAGAGGAACTTTCGTCCCTGAAGCAGGGGAGCAAAGTTCCTCCGTCGCCTGCATCTCATTATGGCGGCCCTGAATCGAGCAAATCGAGCTCAATAAGGCTTAACGAGGACGCTACGTCTCTTGTACGGGACGAGAGGAGCAGCAAATAAAAGCGTAACACGAGCTTTCCGCGAACTGTGTTTATTTCCGAAGCCAGATTCCCCCCACAGGTACAGAAACTTGCGTTTCGAAAGCAGTTACTCAGTCTTCTCGTCGACAGCACTGCGATGTTAAACGGAGACAACCGATACCCAGTTACTTCGCGCACTTTACGTCTTACCTTTGGTGTTCCTCGAGTCACTATTACTTCGTCAACCGCACATCGCGGAGGAACGGCAAACCCAATCCGCGAAACCAAAAGCCGCTCTAAAAAGAACTAACTCGAAGCCACTGTTTATCGCGTAGCGTGAAAGGTTAAATCGCTTGCCACTAGATGGCAGGGTCAAGCAGAGTAATTGCAAGTAGCTAGGCTAGGTGGCGCTAGGTACTGCCCAATTCATGTTCTACAAAAAAAATATTTTTATTTCTTCAGCCCACCATTGCGCTTACGGATCTTCGGGAACCTCTCCTTTACTCACATTACACATACTACAAGCACCACGTGAACATACACTGAGCACATACACTGCACATACAAACATCAATTCAACGGCTCACTAACCCGAACGCTACACCCGAGCTCTGCTTTTCCGTCTTTTATACTGGTCGTTTTGGACGTACGGAATCTTTCGGTGACTGAATAAGCAATAAAAAATATTCCCAGCATGTTGATTTTTTCCTAGCAATGTCATACATTTGACAGTATTTTGAATGACTCAAGGGATGAATCTCTTATTAAAAAGCGAACGCTCGATCATGCCGTAAATATTTGAAATCCAATAAATCAAGCCGCTCCAATGCGGTTCGAAGCCATGAGTTTGTTTCCCCGCGCGGCACGTCGTAGCCTCTATTTCTATTGTAGTGTTTGTTTTTCTATTTGTGCTGTTCGCGCAAGGCTGCAATTGCCGTCTTGAATTAATCTCTGTAGAGCGGATATTCACTCAGCTGGAAGTGATGCTTCACGAGCTGAGAGATCGCTTTTCGATCAACTTGAATGCAGTCAAAGCCCCGACTTGCGGCAGGTGTTAAGTGTACGGAGCTACGCCGTGGCGAGCTCGAAAACTTCTTGCGAGCATCCCAGCGCGCCACTTTGAGGGCAGTTTCTCCAGGAACCGGAGTATATTTATACAACAAAATAAAGGATATAGCTTTTTTTTTCGATTTTACCTGCTATTTTTTTAATGCTAAAATTCCACACTGTAAATATACGTACTTTCCGTCATGATTTCGTACTGTTCAGTCCTTTCCCCAGAGCGCAATCGCTCTCGGGCACGAGACAACCGACAGTCACATTGGCCACTGTACGATAGGAGCTTACTGTTCAGACCAGCGTTCCAACATGACTATCCGCACGTCGATCGATTGCACCTAACCCCTCAAGTGGTATTAAACTTTTTAATGTAAAGCGGAATGTCAACCTGCGACACCCCATCCCGTCCGATCACGGCCCGACCAGCGGCATCAATGTCCGACAGTTTACGTCATCTCATCTTGTTGTTACACCACTGATACGCGAACACACGGTCACATCGGCGATAATTCTAGTCTTCTGTTCACAACCCACAACACTGCCATCACGATGTTGCTGCTATGTTGCTGACACGCACAAATACAGAACCACGTTGAACGCCGGTCGCACTCGGCATCGGAAAACAGAACCGAACTCAGCAAGAAAGGCGCCCAGGCAGCCGGCAGCAAAACCTGCCTGTCTTGGACGCAGATCCTGCGATTTCCATAACGTCGAGAACGTCGACACAGTTCCACGTGGTTTCGCTACTGTAGTTCCGCGTGAGCCCCGCAATTCGGAGACGGCCATCTTTCCCAGTGTACGTGGCCGACGTGGCGCTGCTGGCACTGCTCCGGAACTTCGCCGTTTCTAGCGGCTTCGTTTGCTCGTTTCATAAAATTAGTGATAAAAACGTCAATGCAACCGAAATGCTCTGCACGTTTGGACTAGAAGACGGAATTACAGGCGGCCTTCACTACCGCTGAAGCTCAATCAACTCCACAGCATTTATTAAACAACGTGCGCGACCTGCTCGAAAACGAAACCGAAAGAAGTTGAGTCGGGAGGGCGAAAGCTTTCTCCAGTCTGCCTGGAGAAGGAGGAAAATGTCTCGTTCCTCCCTCCTTCTCGTGTCCGCTTGGGGGCGCGTCAGTAGAAGGGAGGAACACGCGCCGTTGCTACTTTTTTCCTCCATTTTTTTTTAGAGTGCAGGCCTGGCACAAGTATACTCGCACAGACCGTCACTGATTCAGAAACTTCTTTGTCGCGGTGAAATTGTGAAATCGCGAAGATAAAAAGGGACGATTTCTTTCACTCTTGCCTTTACAAAGCTCGATGACGTGATTGTGGAATCGAAATCACCCGCCTGATGTCAGTAAAGCGAGGATCATGCATGGATTCGACACGAGAACTACGTGAGCACTCGACTTCAGCTCGTAACAATCAATGCCTGGGCGGACACTCGGGTAGTGGCTCGTGTCGGGCAGGAGATCGAACTATAGGGGGCGCTTTATCGAGCTTGTTGTCCCCACAGCCCGGTGTTTACCAACACAGCATAACAAAGAAATTGAACCTGGCCGAGCACGGTCTGGGCACGAGCGCTTCGCTCTGACCAGTGCTTTGGTCGCACGAGGAGTGGCCTTCGAATCGTCATCTTCGATTTCTCGGATCAAAAACAAACAAGAAAATACGGTTTGTTGTCCCCACAGCTGAAGCGCACCGCTAGAGGCGTGACTGTTCGATCTCCTCCCCAATACTTCGTTTCACCTTATGTGCGAGCGAAGGCAAAGCTGGAAGCGCGAGCACGAAAGCTCCGTGCGTTCAGGCTATGCTCGAGCGCGCGAGCTGGGGAGAAATGCAAAAGGCGCTGGTCTCGCGCTTCTAGCTTTGGCTTCGCTCGCAGATAAAGTGAAACGAAGTATAATGCCCGTGTCCCACTAGAGCGACAGACAGAGACAAAAGACAGCGACAAGCCTCAAAACCATGCAGCGTGCTCGCGATGGTACCTTTGGCAGGCGTTTAGTCGTTCGGTGTTCGTGAGGTAAGCACGAGAGATTGCAAGCCTGCCAAAGCTACCCTCGCGTGCATGATGCTCGTGTTTGAGCATAGCCTCCTTTATTCTACAAAGCCTCTCAAATCGCGAAAGACTCTGGTTTGAGGCTTGTCGTTGTCTTTTGTTTATGTATGTCGCTCTAGTGGGACACGGGCATAACCATCTCTGAGCTCAGCACGCTTTCTCTACTTTGTCAATCCCAGCACGTGGGTAAGATTAACGTTAAAGCTCGTGCCCCACTAGAGCGACAGACAGAAACAAACGACAGCGACAAGCCTCAAACCAGAGTATTTCGCAATTTGAGAGGCTTTGTAGAATAAAGGAGGCTATGCTCAAACACGAGCATCATGCGTGCGAGGGTATCGTTGGCAGGCTTGCAATCGCTCGTGCTTAGTTCACGAGCACCGAACGACTTAACGCCTGCCAAAGGTACCATCGCGAGCATGCTGCATGGGTTTGAGGCTTGTCGCTGTCTTTTGTTTCTGTCTGTCGCTCTAGTGGGACACGGGCATAAAGGTATAAGATAGGCACCAGGCCACGTGGCCACTTGTTCTGGCTCCGAGTTGAGGGGATGAATGATGCTCATATTTCTCGAATTTTATTGGCGACTGCCATTGCCTAGAAAGAACAACCAAGACAAGTTTATTCAGTTATTAACGTTAGGGAGTGATTCTAAGTACTATTTAGCAAAAGTAGAAAAATCGTTTCAAGCCTCCTTTAGGATGCGCCTTAGATGGCGACTTCAAAGAGAGGAACTCCCGATAATTCATCGGTTATTTTCGTGCAGGAAAGATATCGAACTTGGCCAATCTGAAAGCAGTATATGACGAAAAATAATTCAAAATAATAGCTTAAAACATTTTTAAAGGTGGGTTGATATATGGTAAACTTATCCTTTCTAATAAACGTTTAGGTTCGATATAAGATATATTGAAATTTAAATTAGAATTTGATAAGCGGTTGCTGTAATGGAACATGGGATGCAAGGTTCCAAATATGTCGCGAAAATGTGGAAGGTACAATGTGTTCTTTTTTTCTCGGCTTGATTACGTGCGAATAAAATAATTCAGTTTGCACGAAAAAAAAAATGACTAGGTGCCGTACATTAAAATAAGTAATATATGATTTCCGTGCTAATGCAGACCAAAAACAACAACAAGAGAAAAATATATATACGTACTATTGCGATACATGGAAAGACGAATAAAAGTGTGCGTGGCTTTTGATCAATGCGCTCAACCTGAACACGAGCCAGAGAAGCTTGTGCATGCAGAGCAAGACAAGTGGTAGATAGGGTCCTTCTCCAACTCTGAAATGCCTCGAACACAAAGGTGTTCAAAACGTCGCGCGGGTCGAGATGTCCCTTGACGCCCTCGGTTTCAAACTCAGGCTGCAGTCCATCCTTAGGTGAAACGGATTATAGCCTGGGGTCTTTGGGTGCACCACGCAGTAGTGATTACACGAACGCACGCCGATGCTGGTTATCCGTACAGCGTGGTGCCATTCAGCAGTCAGGCTGCACTGGCCGGCAAGATACTGCGACATGTTGACCCTCTGGATGACTGCCATACATTACGCTGTCCAAATGATCCGCACAACCCTTCCTCTCAGTTGAGCTCATGCTGCGCGTATAGACCTTTTCTGTTTCCTGTCGTTTTCAGTCACGTGGGTTCCGTATCTGGTATGCGGGGCGAAAAAATAATAGAACGTTTGAACCTGGAATATGCGAGAAAATATAGGTGAGGCAAATCAAGAATGTGTGACAATCACGCATTTTTCGTAAACACCTTCCATCTGCGGCGAGAGATCAAAAAGATGTTTTACCGCATACCAGAAGTGACGTTATTCAAGATGGCTGCGCGCTTGTGGAAAAGGTGTATAAGACCAACGCGCTGTTTCCATACAAGCCCTCACGAGGTGTGGGAAAAGGCGCAGTTTCAGCACGAGGTGTGGGCACCGCACGTGCGCAGAGAGTGCGTCAAGTGGACCGTCTGCACGTGCGCAATGCCGATAGCAGCACCACCGCAGGGGCAGGACGTCAGCACCACGTGTTGTTCTATACGTGTCGTAATTCAGTCACCGATTGACTGTTCGTTGATTTCTAAATTCGAGAAACAACCTACGTCCCCGCGACCGTGCGGCGTGCACAGCTCCCGGGAAATTCCTGTGTTAATTAAGCATACCGCACGAAGAGATGGCGTTGGTCACCTGCCGATTGAAATGGAAAGCGCACAACGCCGTGACACAGCCAGCCATTCAGGATCCCAAAACCTCTCGTCCCCGAAACCACTGTATCCTCTTCTCTCATCTCCCTCTTTTTTGTTGCTTTGTTATTAGACGAGGGATCTCATCCCGCCGCAGTGCAGTGACCGTCACGCCCCTCCTTGTTACCCGAAAGCCGTCATTCATCGTATATTTTTGCTTTTCTTTCTTTTCCCGCTCTTCTTCAAAGCCCATCCCCCTTTCTCGGTGATCGGGCAGAGAGTCAAGAGGTCCAACGAGTCAAAAGGTCCAATAATGGATCTTTTGACTCGTTGGATCTTTTGACTCGCCAAACACGAGTCAAAAGATCCAATGTGGGTCAAAAGGTCCAACGAGTCAAGAGATCCAACGAGTCAAAAGGTCCATGGCGAGTCAAGAGGTCCAACGAGTCAAAAGATCCAACGAGTCAGAAGGTCCAATAATGGATCTTTTGACGCGTTGGATCTTTTGACTCGTTGGACCTCTTGACTCGGAATCACGCCACTCTCTCCCCCTTATTCTTCTTTTCGCCCCGGCGTTGACAAACGAAAGACGCCGCCGGGTTTTCGTCAAAACGAGCGTTCTAATGCTAACGCATGAAAAAAAAATATTTTCCCGCCACAATGTGCGAAGAAAGTAAAAGCGATAGCTGAAGCACGGTCGCGAAATACGGGCGAATTGGTGCCGTCCCGTTCCCGAGGATGGAGGTGCGACGTGGTTAATTTTCATAGCCGTCGTGGTTGGCGTCGTGGATGCCACTGACGACCACCACGAGTGCTCGGTGATCCGTGAAGTAAGTGGGTAAGCGCGGTGCAAGTTTCTAAAACCATCCAACGTTACGCGTAGCAACTGTATACTGGCGGTGCGGGATTGCGTATACGCCAGTTATGTCTAAAAAAAAGTGTTTGAAGCACTGACAGGAAGACTCTCCCTTCGCCGCGCCGTTACTGGCGGGACGCCAGGGTTCCCCATTTTTCTCTCTTCCCGCGGCGCGGCCTACGTAAAGACTCGACTTCCCTGGCCTCACGCTAAGAGGGGATAGAAGGATTTTCCGTAGCGGCGACGACAGCCGACGGCATAGAAATCTCTGGAAGTTGTCGACAGTAAAGATTAAAAAAAAAAAGACGCTTCATACGCTTAGGTCCCTACGCTCGCACACTTTTACCACCTAATATGATCACTCGAGGCGTCGAACACAAGAGCGTAAAAGGAATGAAGTGGCAACGACTAACGGAAAGGCGGTATACTCCGTTTCATATATGATGGACCTCAGAGGATGCCACGAGGCACTCGTGCGAGTGTCACGTGACCTCCGGGAGGGGTGAAGCGGCGTGGGGAATACGCATAGTCAACGGACACGTGCACAGACCTGGATTGGCTGGGATGGCTCGTAGCGTCCGCCGAGGTCCGTCCTAAGGCGAAACGGAGTGTAGGTACGGCCGACCGTCCTCTAAAGCCACGGTCACGCTGCTGATACATCATAAAAAAGACAGTTTGCAGACAGTGCCCGAGGTCTTTCTTGCATTAAGGTCCTGCCACAATCGGTCATACAACAACGGCCTGCGGACGTGTTTTCAAGCATACGTATGCATAAAGCGAGTATCCTTCGAATATGCTTCAGCCTTGTACCCAGATAATTCTGTACTCATGTCTGTAGACCGTGTCTTTTGTGTATACGAATTGTGCGACTGCGGCTACCAAGTGGCTCCGTAAAAGAGGCTGCACCAATTCTTCCGACCAAACTTTCCCGCGCCACAAGAGCGCTCGTTAAGGGCTCTTACCGCCCGGCTTGGGCGCGAGATCACAGCGAGCTGCCAACAGGCAGCGAGAAAGAAACTCGGCGCATCCAACAAAAGCGCGGGCAAATCGTGGCCGGCAACGGAAGTGGGCGAGATGAAGTAACTCGCCGTGCCGCTTGGTCTTGCGCGTTGGGCACGGCGGACGCTCTCGCGGGGAGTTCCGTTACTGCGGACCAAGCAACGGTACCGAGCTTTGGGGCACCCGGGAAGGCTCGCGCGTTCTCGTCGATTGCTGCGGCGATGGGCAAGAATACCGGAGTGTGTAACGTCGACCTGGCATTGGCCGTATCAACTTGGTTACCTCGTGGCATTCACTTTCTAAGTGTTGAAACCGGGCACTTGGAAATAAGTGTATGTTTCGTAACTAATAATAGTGAAGTATTCTCTCTTCCGTACGGGATACTCAAAACTAATATGGTTATGCGTTTTCAGCCCGCGATTAGAAATTGGATAAAATAGGTGCCCTAAAAAATATTTTTGTGGGGTGAATTCACCGCCTTTATCCAGAGTTATCATTGGAAACACAGTATATGAAAAGTTTTCTGCGGCGTTTTTATTTTGGCTGTGGCTATGTAAGTGCGGCATAATTATGTGTCCGCTCTATTTACTTCTTTATTTACGTGCCCATGACCTTGAGAGTTTTTATTCGTGTGGCCAGAAGAGCAAAGGCCGCAGTTGTCAGCTGAAAAGGAATAGTGAAGAAGAGGCGAATAATAAGCTGAATATATCTAAAAATGTATATATACTGCGACTGAGTCAGATTTTTTATCTATTAATAATATTACGATGCTTACCCATACACTTCACTAAGAATAGTAGACGGGACGGCGCCATATAGCTTAAAATCGCTTTTCTGGTTATTTCACTGCGTGATTTTTCTTTAAAAAAGGTGCTAACGTTTTCGGTTTTCTTTTTAATAAAATCTTAATTTGAAAGTTAAAAGGCGGCTGAATCAGAGTTTCCGCGCCGCATTAGCAGAAGTTCTAAAAAGCAACATGAAAAAAAAAGAACTTGCAGCAAATGGTGTTTTTCGGTATTATTCACTAATATCTTGAAGACAACGAGACATCTTTCCAATATACTTAATAAACGCGGTTATGATACTCAGAAACTATATTTAGTTTACGCATCTAAATAAAAATACATTTTTTTTTTGTGTGTGTCCCAATGGACACACACGCCCGCGCCGAGCTTTGAGAGTTCGCGTTAACAAATCGTTAACAAAATAAGCTTCGCGAAATAAAAACAAAAACAAAAAACCTAACAAGGAAAACAACATTCAAAGAACATTCGGATAAAGGAACTACTGCAGTTTGAAAAGGCATTAAATAGCGAGCAAAGCAAACCTGAAGCCGGGCTATGAATTTCGGAGATAACAAAATGGCGCTTTCCTTCCTTTAGTTTTCCTCACTCCGAGACATTTTCACGGCGTCAAGCGCCGTTAAAAAGTAACCCCCAGCGATCGTAAGAATTTCACGCATAATAAGGCGGAGACACCCAGCTTGCGTTGACTGCACCAAACGACACGTGCCTGCACAGCCCTAAGTGCCGACGTACTTGGCCGGGGGGTACTTATATCCGACAACTCAGATGCTAAGCACAGCTTGATACTGTCGCCTTTTCTTACTTTCAACAAAACCGTTGAGAGAGATTTCGACGAGTGTTTTTGACGAGTGTTTTTGCTCCGCCTGTTTCTGTGGTTTGTTAAAGGTAATTTTTAAAGTGTATCGCACGCAGGACGGAAAAAGGCACCGAAAAATTAAATAGATAATATTTATTCGATTTAAATCAAATACATTTTATTATAATAATTCTAGTTAAAACATAATGATTTTTTACCACTAGATTTATTTTTTAACGTGGTAGATTGATGGTATAATTCGTCCGATCCCTGATAGCAATGCGAGAGAATGAATTACTGTAGATTTAAAGTACAGTTTAATCAAGAGCTTTTTATTGCTGTAATCCCCGTCCGACTAGAACAAAAACAACTTGATTTTCTTAGTTGAGAACTTCATATGATTTTTATTTGGAGCTCTGACCACGTTGCAATAGAAAATCACCTTTCTAGTTCTCATTTTTTTTTTTTGAGTTCTGATTTTGTAGCAGTTGAACGTTACGTGACGTACGAAGTGGAATATAGAAATCAAGCTCAACGCACTTCATTTGCTAAAAACGCACTTCTTTTTGCTTGATGATTCTTTGATCTAATTATGCATCAAGTGCAGATAGAACAGATAAAATAATTGACAATCCGAAAAAAAAAACTAAAACAAATTCTGGAATTGTTTTTTGCGGAAAGCGTTTGGTCTAAATCACCGTAGAAAAACTTGCGTGATTATGTGAATAAAAATCATGATTTAAATGATATTGATTTTTATTTATTCTCCCACCTGCTCACACACCATGTTGCTGAAAACAACAATTCCACAAAGTGTCTTCTAACAAATTTGAAACCCGGAATTTTTATAGGGAGTTGTCATATTGGAAGCTTTCAACTTTCATGTGTTTTCCTGTCATGTATGCGCCGTGTGGTGCACTGAAACGTAGGATAATTTTAGATTATATTTGCTTCCATTCGTCTACTACCACGTTACGCTATATTAAAGGTACTAGATAGCTACTTGTTGCAGCAGTTACTCATTTTCAGTAGCTTTCTTTTACAGTAAATGAAAACGTAAATGATTACACGTAACACAAAAAAGGTACATCCGCCAAAGTGCGACGTTGAGGCTTTTTCGGCCTAATGTACTTTTATATAAAATAGAACTTCAGATCGCGTAACTCTAAAAAATTCTGAACTATTTTTTTTAATTGTTTATTTGAAAATCGTTATGAGTAAATTATATTCTGAAAAGCAGTAAAATTGAGTATTTTACTTGCGCATAGTGAGCAGTTCTTGTTGACGAACAAGAGCAAAAATAT
Organism: Ixodes persulcatus; assembly: GCA_013358835.2. Lineage (NCBI taxonomy): Eukaryota > Metazoa > Arthropoda > Arachnida > Ixodida > Ixodidae > Ixodes > Ixodes persulcatus. The sequence continues at coordinate 297,735 of JABSTQ010009785.1, read as the reverse complement.
CCAGGATTTTGAAATCAGATGTGTGACCTACATTCTCGCCCAGATCTAATGCCATTCGATAAAATCGCTCAGTGCGCTGCGCAAATCAAAAGTTCGCAGAGAAACGCTTTGCATATATTTTCAGACTTTGTTTTTCGTCCCGGAAGACCCTTGTAAAGTAATCGGTTGACATCGTCTCCCCCTTCAATTTAAAAACAACAACAAGTGGTTTTCCACCTTGTTCTTTTTTTTTTACTAATGTTGATCTCATTAAACAGTGCAAGCACACTGAACTCACCAGCGATATCAAGTGTCCCGGAAGTGCTTTCGAAACGTGTTGCTCTTCTGGTTCTTGGTCAGAACACATTGTTAGGTGTCCTTTGGCGATCAACACGGGCTCGCGCATGTTTTTAAATGCGAAAGCATTAACTGTCCGGCAGTGACTATTTTGACGTCCACTGTCAAAAAAAAAATTAAAAAAAATAATTCTACGTTGCTGACGTCACTTTCGCAAAAGGTCAAAATAGTGCGTGCCGAGCGCACTCTTTAGGTGGCCAGACGAGTCAAAGTCGCATTTTGGAATACTTGCCTGCCGCATATTAAAATGAGAGCCCCGTATTGCTTCACGGTCTTTTGGGACAAAATAAAGGGTTAGTACCGGATGGAGTCCCCTTCTGCTTACGCAAACCGCGACGATATTCCCGAATCGCGCAACGCGGGAGGAGGAAGTGCGACCCCTCGACATTCCTGTAACTTGAGACGGTTGCAGGTTAACTGCCAAGACGGCGGAGTCAAGCCGCTTCCTCGGAGGAAGCGCTCGGATCGATCGACGCGAAGATCCGGTGCCGCAGTGTCGACCGGGCCGCAGGTAGAGAGAGGAGCGCAAGCCCGGCTTAGACGCTCTCTCGTCGGCAGCCGACGCCGCCTCGCCATGCCGACGCAACGGGGAACGACCAGCTACACCTCGTTGCGACTTAGGGTGGACCGCAGAGGACGCTACGGGTCCTCAAAGCCAATCGAATGCCTCGTGATTGTCACGTGACCTTTCATAAGGGGCGCGGCGACCTGCGAGGCAAGTAGTCACGCGTGATGCGCTCACTGTGACGGATTGGCTGGGATGGCTCGTAGCCCTCCTTGCGGTCCGTCCCAAGGTGAAACGGGGTATAGCTTGCTGTCGTAAACTTATCTCCATCCGGCCACGCAATTAAGTGGCCTCCTTTAGTGGCCGCGGAGATTCTCTTTTTGGGCTTTTGTGATGCTCGAGCAGCGTCGACGAGATCGCCTTGATGAAGCCAACGCCGCCCAACGAGTTATTGATGTGCGGATGCACCAATAGCGCGGCAATTGCGGCAGAAGGCTCTACAGGTGTTCTTTTATCAACGTGACGTTTGGCTAGGTGAACTTCGACGGAGCTTAGGCTCATACCTGAAGATAAGAAAAGAGAGTTAGATAGTGAATCGAGTTAAGAAGCTGCGAGTCCATCGAGCCGTTTGTTGAAGGTGCGGCACTGTGAAGTCGACTTTAATGACACGTCAGCCGCTGCAAACAGCACGAAAGAGTTCCCTCCCCATCTCATAGAGCGCACGTGCTTCTAGCGATACCTTTAGCCCTACTCAAAATGTTCTGTTCCATTTAAAATCTCCAGCGAGTTGTAGGGGTGCTGAATTCACCAATTTCTTATATGTTTCATAAAAAAATGAAAGCCGTTTACAACTCCCTGTAACGCCGAATTGGAGCGCAGCTCTTGAGGAGGAGGACGGAAGGGTACTCAGGGGAGGGTATACCCCTCCTCCTCCTCCTCCCCTCATTCTTCAATGTCCTCCGGGGGGGGGGGGGGTCACGTGACCCCGGGGGGGGGGGGGGGGTCGCGCGGTGCATTATGGGAAATGTCCATAATGCACCGCGTGAGCCCCCCCCCCCCCCCCCCGAGGTCACGTGACCCCGGGAGGGGGGGGGGGGCTCGCGCGGTGCATTATGGTACATTTCCCATAATGCACCGCGCGGTTACGCCGACGCCGACGCCGACGCCGCTCAAGCCGGAAACGGGCGCCTAAGAGCTGGGCTCTAAAAAGTGAAAGCCGTTTACAACTCCCTGTAACACCGAATTAGAGCGCAGCTCTTGAGGAGGAGGAGGGAAGGGTACTGGGGGGGTGTCACGTGACCTGGGGGGGTCACGTGACCTTGGGGTGTCACGTGACGTCGGGGGTCACGTGACCTCACGTGACGATGACGATGCCGATGACGTCATCAGTGATGATGACGATGACGATGCGGATGCCGGTTGACGTCATCAGTGACGTCACTGATGACGTCATCAGTGATGATGACGATAACGATGCGGATGCCTGTGACGTCATCAGCGATGATGACGTCATGGGGGGGGGTCACGTGACCCCCCTCCCCGAGGTCACGTGACTCCGGGTGGGGCTCGCGCGGTGCATTATGGGATATTTCCCATAATGCACCGCGCGAGTCCTCTCGGGGTCACGTGACCTCGGGAGGGGGGGGGGGCTCACGCGGTGCATTATGGGACATTTCCCATAATGCACCGCGCGGTTACGCCGACGGCGACGCCGACGGCGACGGCGACGCCACTCAAGCCGGAAACGGGCCCCTAAGAGCTGCGCTCTAAAAAGAACAGGCTCGATTACCCTTTTTTAAGATGTCAAGTGCCAGCACGCACATTTTGAATAAAGTGCACGCGCATCGACACTTCAAACAGATAAATTCATTTATGCTCTCGTCGTGGAAGCACTCAATGTTGCATAACGAATTTAGGGCCATATCATTTGGTATGACCTCACGAACTCATCTCACGCAGTCATTTCCGAATTTGGAGTCATATTACGAATTCGGAGTCATATTCAGAAATTGGAGTACAATCAAGAAGACACTGGCACCCCTTCAAAATCAAGTTGTGGTTGTGAGCGCGTATGAGTTCTCCAACGCATGGTAGTTGTCACTATGGATTACAAATTCCAAGCTCGGGCTTCACGTCCTCAACACGGAACATTACACTTGGTTCCTCAGATAGTGCCTTAAATATAATATACTTTATAAGGTATTACCTTAACCACATCCCGGTCTTAAGATCTTTTCTTAGAGGTTGCGTACGAGCTCCTTGGAGAGAGTTATAATTATGCAAACCAAATGCACGGATACCCGACTGAAATTGTTTAGGCGCTTCGTGCTTTCTCTGCATTCTATTTTTATAACTGCTATAAGTAAAAAAAACATGACATGCTATGTGGAATCATCATCTCTGGAAAGCTTTTGACGACGCACGTATTTTTGAATAAAATTTAATTAATTGTTTTAGGATTAACTACAGTTTTTCTCTAAGTGTGAAAAGCGCGTAACTAACTAATGTTTTTGTACTCCTTAATGTGAAGTTTAGTATATTTTTACTTTTTTTCGACGTCACTAACTTAATGCGCTCCCTCAAACATTTTCCAGGAAAAGAAAACCAAGCTTTTACATAAACTCAAGATCTTTTTGTTTTTATCAGTCAGTTTTTACAATTTAATTATGCGTTAAGGCGCCCCGTCCCACAATAGAGCGCAAATAGTTCTATTAAAACCCACATTTTTTTTCATACGGCGTTTTTCGGCTCAATAATTCGGCGAAGCGGTCATGCTCAAACGCTACACTTGAGCTCCAAATTCTAAATCCACTAAACAATCACAAAAGTGAGAGAAAAGCAACCCGACAAAAGAACCGTGTGCCTCGTTAAGCCTGAGTCTGAAACAAACTGCCACCAGCTTACCAGCCAGCCGCACCCAACTTCCAAGAAACTTTCGAATTTCAATTTCTATTCCCGAGTAGGGCGCGTTGTCTGCTCCCCGAGAGACCGCCGTTAAGCGCCTCAAAGCCTCACGTAGGCGGGAGGGAGAGCTTTCCAGGTATACACGCGGCTTACCGCTCAAGCGGAAAACAGGCACCAAAGTTAAGCACAACGGCGCGATTCTCTCTCTTGAGATTGCGTTCATGCTTAGAATGGACTTAGTCGGAGGTTGGCGCATTTGTATACAAATAAACACGTACGCACAACGATACTTTAAAGGTAGATCGTTCCTAAAGTTTGATAGGTGGTGGCCCGCGGAAGGAGAAATGGTGCGTAGTATTTTCGGGAGTATGCAGCACTGCCAGCACAAAGCGGGGATTCACGGCACACGATTGTCCCCGCCAGAGCGGTAGCCTACGCTGCGGTCCACGCAAATGTGAAACGGAGTTTTTACAAAGCGACGGCTTTTTGTTTCTCGAGTAGGACTAGGAGGGAAGGGCAACCGCGGCGCGGAGTGCGCGGCAGTCGGCGGACGAGGCGGAGGGAGCCCCTGCATCGATCGACGTTCGGCTTCTCCCCGTGCTCCGCGACAAGGCAGGTAAGGCGACTGCACGAGGCAGCCGCGGCGGCGTCCTCCGCGGTGGGCGCTCGGCGCTGGCGGCCCGACCGGGCGGCAAGCGCCAATGGCCACGCCGTCTCTTGCCGCCTCCGCACCGCAAGTCTCTTCTTCGCGGCGTCAGGTGGGAGACCGCACGGCGAAGGCGGGCACGAAGAAGAGACGTTGCGTGCTGGCGGGAATCGGAGACTTCATTCATTGCTGTCGGGAGGCCGCGGCACGAGTGGCCTTGCTCAGCCTCTGTCATTGTGCTACGTCTAGTGGCCGTAGTAGCGTGTAAACGGCAGGAATGACGGACACCCCCCCACACACACCCAGACACTCACAAAAATAAACGGCGTTACTATGCCACTCATTATAAATCCACAATCGTTTTTTCTGGCGTCACGTAAAGGAATGGGCATCCGTCAGCGCTCCTAAGCTTTGCGCCGAAAACAAAAAAATCAAAATTTTATGTAAACTCCAAACCAGCATACTCTTTGGGCATTGAGAGAATCATTGTTTTGTAGGTGGAGCCTATTTTGCAGTTATTATGTCGCAACAGATTATAATGTACCCTCATTTTCAGCCATAGACTGTTTACGTATCTCAAAAATCGTCTAGAGCTGGAAAACAAATTACAGAAGGACACTTAAGGACTGCTTACGTGAAGGAACGCGAAAGCATCCCTACACGCATTAGATTGCTTCAAGCACCGTGCCACGTCTTCTCGTCGCACACGGCGCTTCGGCGGGGACATCACCCCCCCCCCCCCCCCCCCCCCTGCGCAGTCGCTGCGAACTCCGCCGGCTCCACGCCTTCCGGGACGGTGCATCTGCGTTGCTGTGCTTTTCTTTGTGTTTTTTTTTTCTGAGGCGCCCTCGCTTTGACCTTGAGCGCCCCGACCATGTCCGTGACGAAGCACCTGATACGACGCGTCGCAGCGAATGAGAACGCATCGCAGCCATTTTAACTGCCGTTTATTTAGATGCCTGTTTTTCGCGGCCACAGCCAACGCCGGGCCGGGTGTTGCGCGAGCGTGGTCAGCCCTAACAGTCAAAGATCCGTACTTTTCGAGTGGCTATGCTAGGAGTTTATTGTATGTATTACGACAGTTTTGCCGAGAGGCTCGGCTTCGTCAGGAGATGGCATACATGTGAGGAAATCAGACTGCGCAGAGCAGTAAGCGGCCAATTCGGAGAAGTGTTCTGCTGGGAAACTACAACAAAGTTTATTAAGACGTTTCGAGCGGGGACCGCTCATCACCTAATCAAAAACGGTGTTATTTTTTAAGCTTCACAGATTTGTTTCAGATAAGCCGTGAAAGTTTTACTGATGCGGTTTGTGCAGGTGAGTTATACGGCCAGGGGGGGGGCATTATGTCGGTGGATAATGTTTGCGATAAGTCGGCTAATTAATTAAAATTCGTTATTTAACTTTTTAATTCGGAAAAATAGACATATGGTTCCAATTAGAAACTTAGAGAGCGTCATCGAAAACCACTAAATCAACTCTTTTTTAGAACGACCTGAAGCTCGTCGGAAACTCGGGGGCGAATATATATAGGGGTTATCCTTTATTTATGGATGCACAGACAACACGTTCAAGGCTCATTGACTGAAAAAGCAAGCGATTTGTATGGGCATGTAAAGACGTCACAATATATTATTCAGCTCAAAAATTTCGTAGGAGCGCGAGGTTTTACGCATACGTATAAAAAAGAAAGAAAAAAAAAGTTATTTTTGTTGAAGAACAATCAGCTTACACCGATTTACACAAGACACAAGCTATTCAGGCTTAGATAGAGGCTTTCCATCATTTTATTATGAGAAGAATAACAATTTACTCTGCCAGGTTTGTAAACAATCCGTCTTCTCTTATGTCGTCTTGCTTTTCTTGTTACGGTTTTAAGCTTAGCAAATCGGTTCACTAGTTTTGAAAGTGGCCAGCTGAACACAATACTTAAAATAAAATATACACACAACAAATGATACATTTACACGGCTGGACTAGCAACCGTTTACTGCCACCTTTTCTTCTTTTCCTTTCTGCTACAGTATAATCACGCTTTTAGAGCGCAGCTCTTAGGCGCCCGTTTCCGCGTATTCGAGAATCTAGTCAACTGTAGGGTGCGCGCTGGTTATGCAAAATGGCGGATAAAAGGAGGTCCTTTTCGTCGTCCAGCACGCGGACACCATACATTTTTTGCACTGCAGCGTAAAATTGGTGTTATATATGAAAGCAGAAGCAATTTTTCGACGGTAAAAACCTTCTAGTCAGTGCGTAGGAATGACACGTTGGAAGCATAAAATAAATTACTGGAAACGATGTTTGTTTCTATGCTGCCTACGAGAACCAAGCAGCGATAGCAGAAGACAGAGTCAAAACGACATCCTCTCCTGAGCTTCTGGGCGTTGCCACTACGCGGCGTCGATTCCGCTAAAGTCGCCAACAGCGGCGTCGGCGTCGCCGTCGCCGTCGGCGCAGCCGCGCGCGTTGTATTATGGGACGTTACAGACCTATTAACCAAATAAATTCCCCGCTAAATTTAGCTAAGAAACTGAACTGGTGTTGAGGTCATGTGGCGTCAGTTTTCCCGCTAAATTTCGCGAAAGAACCGACTTTGTGTATAAGTCAGGAGACATGAAGTCATGTGACATCATTTTCCCCACTAAAGTTAACGGGGAAACTGAATTGGTGTCGAGGTCACGTGACTTCAATTTTCCCGCTAGATCTTGCGGGGAAACTGAATTTGTTCATAAGTGACGTGACACAAAACCATGTGACACCATTTTCCCCGCTAAATTTAGCGCGGAAACTGCAACGTCACGGCTTCACAAGATGCATGCGTCTTCACAAAATACGGAGCAACTAGCCGAAAACGCTTCACGTTGAGACTAACACCCCACCCTCAAACAAAAACATATATATATATATATATATATATATATATATATATATATTGTGAGGGTGTTTTCGGTCGCTTCAAGAAGAAGACAAATGCCGGTTGTTTGCTGGTCGAGATCTATTTTAGCACGAGCTACCCGAGTCTCGTGTCGCAGCCCCAGCAGCGCGCAGTCCCACACACTGACGATTGCGCTTCCCACGCCACAAATGTCCCCTTCGAAGAAAAGGCCATCCTGGCCTTAGGAGATCAGGAAGGAGGGAGGCGCGGATAAAACATCTTGAGGCGGCCAACATGTACGATGTGTCGACCGGTGCTTCGACGATCAGATGGTGGGTTGACAGGCTCAACTAGGTAGTTGACCGGGGAGGTCTGACGAATGACTTTGTATGGGCCCTTGAACTTTGGGAGAATTGTTCACAGCGAGTTTAGTAGAGGGGACGGTTCCATTGAGGTGTTGAAGTATTGGTCGTATCCAGGGGTCAGAATGTTGGGCGGTTAGAAAGTTGTGAGATGAAATGGTGGCGAGAATCGAAGGTGGGACGGTGGTCGACACTTCCGCGTCGTGCAAAGTGCTTGGTGGAAGAGGGCAGCGTGAAAGTGCATCAGCATCATTGGGTTTACGCCCTGATTTATGTATTACCGCGAAGTCGTATTCCTGAAGACGAAGTACCCAGCGTCCGAGACGGCCGGAGACGTTCTTCATGGACGAAAGCCAGCAGAGAGCGTGGTGATCGGTTACTACCTTGAAGTGGCTTCCGTATAGGTAAGGTCTAAATTTGTTTATTGCCCACACTATGGAGAGACATTCTTGTTCAGTAGTTGAGTAATTGATTTCTGGTTTCGTTAGGGTTCGACTGGCATACGCAATGACCTGTTCTAGAGATGACTTATTTTGCTGCTGCTCCAGCACAGCTCCTAATCCGTGTCCGCTTGCGTCGGTGTGGAGGGCTGTAGCGGCCTTGGGATCGAAGAAGCACAAAACAGGCGGTGATGTGAGTATGGCTTGAAGAGAAGTAAACGCAGTTGAGCAAGGTTCGGTCCATACAAATGGGACGTCTGTTTGAAGCAGCCGATGCAACGGAGCTGCGACTGTTGCAAATGCTTGGACAAAACGACGGAAATAGGAAGCGAGGCCTAGGACGCTTCTCAGTTCCCGCACGGTTTGTTGGGCAAGGGAAATGGGTAACCGCACGAATTTTTTCAGGGTCTGGGCTCACACCTGCTTCGCTGATGATGTGGCCAAAAAGTTTCACTTTTTTGGCACCAAAGTTACATTTCTTGGTGTTGAGCTGAAGATCCGCATTAGTAAGGCACGACAAAACTTGGGACAGTCGAAGCAAGTGATCGTGGAACGTAGCAGAAAAACACAATAATGTCGTCCAAATAGCACAAACAGGTCTTCCATTCATGCCGCGAAGAACTGTATCTATCATTCTTTCAATGTGGCGGGTGCGTTAGAAAGTCCGAAAGGCATTACATTAAATTCGTAAAGTCCATCTGGCGTCGTGAAGGCAGTTTCTCCTTTGTCTTTCTCAGCCATTGGAATTTGCCAATATCCCGATCGTAGGTCAAGTAATGAAAAGTATAAGGATCCTTGTAAGGAATCTAGGGCGTCATCAATGCGTGGAAGCGGGTAAACGTCCCGGCGGGTAACTTTGTTTAGACGGCGGTAGTCAATGCAAAAACGTACGGACCCGTCTTTTTTTGGACTAAAACTACGGGTGATGACCGTGGACTTGAGGAATGTCGTACAACACCTTTTTGAAGCATCTCGTCAACGTGTTCTTGAATTATCTTACGCTCGCTGAGAGAAACGCGGTATGGTCGGCGTCGGATAGTTGCGTGAGTCTCCGGTTTCCATGCGGTGTTCTACCAGATTGGTTTTTCCGAGAAAGGGGATGCGTTGTCAAATATCTTCTGTATTTGTTCAATACAGTAAATAGCGGTGTTGTTCTGTTCTGGATAGCGATGATATCAATTGTTTTTCAAAGTAGGCGTGATGTAGCTGGCGGGAAAGGCGTTTTAGTCGACGTTGCAGTTTCCTGTTCAATGAGCGTGGCGACGGTTGCATTCTGAGTAGACCTCAGCGTTTGCAAGAGAAATCCGACCGGTAGAGTACACGTTGATTAGTCGTGTGGTGGCGGCGAGCGTAACACGCCCCAAAGAAACAGTGGCGAGTGTATAGGGCACAATTATTCCTTTTCCCAAAAGGGCTCGTGGTGTGGGCCATGGAGAACATCCCTGTCAAGTGAGGGGTGTCTTCACAGTAACACACCGACGTCTGGTGAGGTAGAAGGTCTAGATCTTCGATGAGGCGTAGCTGTGTCTTGTGCTGAATGCACCGTGTGAGCGTACGTATCTGCGTCTGTCGATAATTCTAAAGTTCTGTAATCAATGATCGCATGTGCAGATTGAAGGAAAGTCACAACCAAGAATAATGTCGTACGGACATTTTGGCAAGACTATGATTCTACAATGTAGAGGCGGTCTTGGATGACTATGGTGGCTGGGCAAATGGCAGGAGGCTGGAATCAGCTCGCTTCCAGCGCTGCGTAGGAACGAGTTTCTCAAAGAGTTTTACTTTGCGCAGTTGGTTGCATACGTCGATTGTGCATAACAGATACTGCCGCACCCGTATCCACAATACAGTGAAATGACGATTATTGATTGTAATGTCGAGAGGTTTGTGGGGGAACGAGGAGGGTTATATTGGAATAGAGTGCTTGCAGGTTTACCTCCGGAAACTGCAAGGATTAGTTTTCCGGACGAGAAGACGATCGGTGGCGTGCGGGGATCATTGGCGAGATTGACCGATGTCTACGACGAGGAGACGGTGATCGTGGTCTTTCGTAGCGTAAAGGTGAGTCTGGGCGCTGGTAGTCGTCATTGTAATTTCTGTTGAAGTAGTATCTCTTCGGCCATGTTTGAGAGGACTGGGAGTTGTAGTGTCTTTTGTAGCTTGGTCTGCTTTGCCAAGTGGCATTTTCATCGGCTTGACGACGTCGACAAAATCGTGCTACGTGCCCAGGAATGCCGCAGTAAAAACACGTTGGGCGGGTATTTGGTGTCGTGTACGTCCTGAACGATGATGGACGTTCGTAATTCGTGGAGGTGAAAGCTGCGACTTGTGGGATGTGTGATGAACCTTGGTTTGGAGTGGGTGCTAGCGGCGGCTGCCGAATCTCTTCGTAGGCGGGTGGTTGTGGGGTGGATGCCACTGGTGTAGCAAAGGAAGAACGGGCAACCTGAGTAAGTTCATCTCTAATAATGGTGCGCAGTTCCGCGGTGGGAGAGGTGTTGAGGGTTGGGAGGGGTCCAAAATATCGAGCGAGTTTCTCTCGGATGATGGTTCGGATAATGTTGTGGAGCAGATCACCTTGAGGCAAGGGAGAAATGGCCGCCTTGGATGTCGGCAACGTATCGGTGTTTTAGATCCTTTGCCGTCGAGCTGCCTCTAATGATTGACAGAGAGATCGGATGGAATTGACGTCAGCGGGAGGCTGCAGTACAAAAAGGTGGACTGCTTCTTCGGCAATGCCTTTTAAAACGTGGCGTACGTGGTCTACTTCAGGCATAGCAGGGTCGACTTTGCGACACAGGGTAAGAATATCTTCAATGTATGAAGTATATCCTTCCGTCGGAAGCTGGGCTCGAACAGTCAAGCGCCTGCGCGCAGCGGCCTTACGGTCCTCAGGGCGGGGAGGTGGTTGGTACCGTTAGCAGTGATGAAGAAGTGGACGTCATGACAGGAGATGTTGTCGACATACCTTGTGCTGGGGCTAGTGTCCGAGTTCGTAGCTCCAGGTTGGTCAGATGGAAGCGGAATTGAGCCGGACTTACTTTCCTGTGCAGTATGGGAAGGAAACCCCGGAACCTCCCCCAGATTGTGAGGGTGTTTTCGGTCGCTTCAAGAAGAAAAATGCCGGTTGTTTGCTGGTCGAGATCTATTTCAGCACAAGCTACCCGAGTCTCGTGTCGCAGCCCCAGCAGCGCGCAGTCCCGCGCACTGACGATTGTGCTTCCCACGCCACAAATATATATATATACATATATGTTTTTGTTTGAGGGTGGGTGTTAGTCTCAACGTAAAGCGTTGTCGGCTAGTTGCTCCGTATTTTGTGAAGACGCATGCATCTTGTGAAGCCGTGACGTCACAGTTTCCGCGCTAAATTTATCGGGGAAAATGACGTCACATCACTTGGTGTCACGTCAGCTATGATCAAGTTCAGTTTCTTCGCAAGATTTAGTGGGAAAATTGACGTCACGTGACCTCAACAGCAATTCAATTCTCCGCTAAATTTAGCCGGAAAATTGACATCACGTGACCTTAACAGCAATTAATTTCCCCGATAAATGTAGCAGGGAAATTGTGGGAGGAGGGGAGGGTATGGAGGAGGAGGAGGAAAGGAAGAGGAGGAGGGCAGAAGTAGGAAGAGGGGAGAGGAGGAGGAAGAGTAGAGGAGGGGGAGGACAAGAGGAGAAGGAGATGAGGAGGAGGACGGCAGGAGGAGAGGAGGAGGGACGTTCCCTCCGTACCCTCCCCTCCTCCTCCTCAAGAGCTGTGCTCTTGCCGCCGCCCATTGATAGGCCTTGTTCGGCTCAGAGCGTACAATTTGTATCCCTTGCCGACATTCTGTATTTTGTAACCTGTGAGTAACGCCAAAAAAAAAAAAAATATGGTACTCCCACTATGGGTTTTCCTGTCTTCTTTGTTGTTCGGACATGGCACCACCAGTAATCCGTTAGGATAAACTTCATAAAGTAATTGTGATCTTCATAATCCGTTAGGATAATATTCATAACGTAATTGTGTTATTATTTGCTTGAAAGCTCATAGCTCCTGCAAGTTGTACTTTGCTTCTGGTGTGGTTTCATTAATTCACTATTCTGTAGAAGGATTGTTTCGTGCCTACTTCGAGCAGTGAAACATTGTTTGAAAAGATTTATTGTCGTTTTTACTTGTGCTCTATTGTTCATTTCTAGTCGGTTTTGATTCTCTGCTGAGCAATGTGTAGAGTGGCGGGGCCTCGTCAGGTAAATCTGTTTACCTTTTGCCCCTCCACCTGAGACTCAACGAGTCCAAATAAAGATTATTATTATTAAAGATTTGCGTATCATCTATCGTATCAAACTATCAACCTTTTTTTTTTTCTTTTCAATCTAATGTTAGCGTGATTTTTTTAGGACGGTCGTGTGCGCCCTGATGGCAACCCCGCGTTTTACGTTCTTTGAATGTTCGGAGTCATAAGGTACAAACCCTTTGCAGGACCGAGATTGATAACGCCAACGTGTGTGCTACCATTTAAAGTGTAAAACCAGATCTAGGAACCCGACTAATTTCTCTACAACTAGTCTGTAGGTAAACTTAACGACCGAGAAGCTCTCCTCAAAGCTTCTCGTACCATAGTTAGGCAACCCGTTGCTTAGATACTCTATCTCTGTGTTACCAAGGTTTAAGAAGTCATCCCATGCTGCCTGGTTTAGACGCTCTTTTATTTGTCCCTAGCTGTCACTACCCGCGAAAAAGATCCATGTGTCGCAGCTGTATACTCCTCCTTTCCTTGATTACGAAACTGACTTGCTTAATTTTCAACTAACATATATTTCCCGCCGTCTATGCCCTTATCGGCGACTACTTGCCTGTACAGACGTTTATTTTTACCAAAACGTTGCTTTAATAGGTGTTTGCTGACCCGTTTGCAATTATCGATTGCGCAGCACATCAAATTGATGGCGTGCAATGTAATCATTCCTGCTGTCTGCTAGTTTTATTTTTGCGGCTGATATATTTATTGAATCTGCACGGTGAATGTTAACGCAGGTTGGTTGTCACCTTCACGGGCCAAATCTGTGTTGTAGAGTGGAGATATACGCTGTTGTATAACAGGTAAGACTACTTATCTACTGCCTAAGTATAAACGCCTTTCGCACGGAACTAGGAGTCTGTTCTTTAAACGGAAGTAAAAATCTCACAAACGCCTGTACTGTTTTCGAATATTTTTCTAGATTTTTTTTTAGTGTACGAGAAATACAATATATGTACTTTTTTAGTCGTTAGAAATGTGTTGTGTCTTCGTTGTGTAGTCAAAACGCATTGTTTATCGGCCAGACTTCGTCTTCCACAACAGAGTCAAAGAAAACAAACACACACTTGAAGTGTCAATGTTTCCCTAGTTACATGTGACGAGTTTCGCTGTTATTCTGAAGAATTAAAACTCCTGTTTTAGACAACACTATATAAGAAGCTTATTTCTAGGCTTCGTCCGGACACATGTCGTAGGGGCTCACTCGTGCTCTCCTCACTGTGGCAAGGAACAGGAAGACGCACAAAATTCCTGACGTGGCGGACATCCAAGTGATCCAACGAGGTAATCGTTTTCGGATAGTGGCAATATAGTATAGATTCGATTAACTGAACCCTCAGTTCCCAGGGGCCATCCTAAGATGAGGGCTTAACCGTTGTCGTTAGAAACTTTGCTTACGCAATTGAAATTTCGAACACGTTCTTATTGCGTCGAAATCATGAAAGAAATTTTATTGGGGTGGTGTGACTTTTTTAGATATAAAACAATGTTACATGTTCATATACATATTGCATGAAGGTCATAATCTAAGAGAAAAAAAGAAAGTAGAAGGCGCAATACACGTACAGGACAAGATCAATATAAAAATGTGAACGTATTCGTTATTTAATCATTAGTCTGATAATCTTAATCAACAATGCCGACGAACTATAAATGTTTATTATATGTGTTTGTTCTAGTAAAAAGTTAAAAAATCCCACAATATATATATATATATATATATATATAAACTATACAAAAAACATTCCCGAAAAACAGTTATTTTGAGACTGTTTTTCTTTTGAAGCCCCCTTAACGAACGATTCCGAGTCCCTCCAGTTCCATCGAGCTTCGGCAAAATACATACAAGGGCGTCCGCCTCTCTCACCATCCGCCCTTTTACTTCTCTCCAGCATTTCAGCCGCACTAAATACACGCACCCGTGTAGGTCTAAAAGCTCGACCTCCGTCCTTCTCGAGTCCCGAACGAGAGTCGGCGATTCGAAGCGACCGTGGCCGTTGCCCGCCTGCCCCAGCATGCGAGCGTATACTCTGGCGCACCGCGGAATAGCGCGCTGCAGCGAGGCGAACGGCGGGGCCGGCGAACCCAATACCCCGCCTCAATTACCGGACCCGTCCCCACTCGCGGTCATTTGGGATCTCATGATCGGGAAGCTCCGTTAATATTAAACTGCGCTCTTCCCGAACCGTCCGCACGATCAAAGTTTTACCGCCGTTCGCATCACCCCCGTGGGGGAGGGGAGGGTCGGGATCCTCTTCCTGCGGCCCGAGGAAAGAGCGCCGATAGCCGACCGAATTTCGGAGCTGTCTCTCGAGTGTGCTGGGATGGACGACGGATACGGTTCGTCCGCTGTTCGTTCGCGCTGCGCCGCCGCTTACTTTTTTCATCATCGGCGTTTGCGGTTTGAAAAAGTGGACCCTCCGGAAAATTGTTCGGAGGTGGGGGGGCGTCGAATTGCGAGCCGCGCCGGAGCCTTTGAGCAGAGTATGTTTTTGAGACCCAGCTATTGCGCGTTTCGAGTTTTAAAGACAACGTAGCCTTAATTTAAAACTTTCCTTTTTTACGTTTGTAGTTTTTTGCCGTTACTGCGAACCGTACCGGATGAACGGACGGAGCGACCGGGAACACTCACTCGCTTTTGGCTGCCGTGTTCCAGCACTTCAGAAATAATGGTTTAACTTCAGTGCGACCATCGGCAGTTGCTACCCGCAACAAAAAAGGTTTGGAAATCACTACTTACTATTTTCTTCTCATTCGGTGTCTGCACATGTTAGCCGCGCGACACTTTTAGAGCGAAGACGACACCGCGGCGCGTTCCCGCAGTTTACTTTGAAAGGGTACCGGCGGGTGCCGCATTTTACCGCCTTGGTTAGTGCCCTGAATAAGCTATTCTTACAACACCAGTTGCCCTAATAACAGCTTTAATGAAATCTTAACCCGACTGTTTCTTGCCTGGCGTAACAGTCACGCTGTGTACTTGGCACCCACAAACTATGAGTTGGCCGTTCAACTAAAACAATGCAAAATACTATGATTTCCTATGTTTGATGAGGAGACTCATTTTATAAAAAAAACGTTATTCGCTGCTTTGAAACCTGTTCTGTTACGTTTGTTTTAGTCGGACAAAATATTTTAGACCAAGACTAGAAACATGATATCACTGTTCTAAGAATATTTGTTATTCCACCTCACTCGGGTACAACCAGCATTTAAATATTTATGCCACACCCGGGAGATAACTCATTTCATTATGCTTTCATCTGAATATTCGCGGAAAACGAAAACGTTCGTTTGAGTGGGAAAGACACGGAGAACTGAGGCACAGTTATAATTAGGGAGCTTTAATTTACATACGCTTGCACACCTCAATCAACCGCTGGGACACTTAATTATGCAGACATCATAGATCGCATATTTTCGTAAGGGGCCGAAGTTGTTCGCAGATCCATCGATCTTACAAAACTAGCCGTGCAGCTTGTGCTCAATTTATTGACTAAGTTCAAGTTCCTCTTTCATAGAAATATCAACAGCACATAAAAAACAAAAACGCCTGAAATGAAAAAAAGGAGGTAACATAAAGCATGCGCTTTAATTGGAACGACACGCAAATTACGCCGGATGAAGCTCAATCCAACCAAAGCATATAAATATAAGTATAAGCTGAGGAAGATGTTAGGGCACATGTTAGCTTTTCCCAGTTTTTTCTTTATGTTTCGCTAATCGCTCTACTCAAATCAGCGTAGCTCTTCAGGCAGCCTCTTCAATCTTCTTTAGCAGTTTTTAAAAGGAGACAAAAAAGGAGATGTGTTCAAGTTATCAAATTAGTAAAACCTGTGGAGTGGAAAATTGTGTATTGATAGTCAGATTAGACATGCATCAAACTTCAAACATGCCCACTACCAAAAGCTATTTATTTATTTATTTATTTATTTGAAAATACTGTCAGCCCTCTCTTGAGGGCTATTACAGGGAGAGTATCCATCGTTGTGATGATACATAAAAAAACGCAAGCATAAGAAATTGACAATGTAGCAGACACTGCTGTTCGAACAAGCAATGACAACAATGCACAATCTTGGCCCTCTAAACAAATAAACAAATTGAACAAATTAACCCACATAATTATTACAAATTCCACACTAAAAAGACATCACTTTAAGCTCTCATTATGTTAAAAGCTTTGCAATGGAATCTTCAAAGGAGGACACAGTTTCCGAATTTATAACATCATTGGGCAATGAATTCCAAGCCTCAATAGTTTTAACAAAGAAAGACTGTTTAAAGGTATCTATTCGGCTTTTATAAGTTTGACATGTTTTTGTATGATTCAATCTACTTGATCGTTTTGAGCTTGATGGGAGAACGTATTTATTCGGGCTTAAATTTAGTTTGTCGTTGATCATTAAATAAAGCAATTTCAGACGTGCGACTTCTCGCCTTATGTGCAGAGGTTCTATATTACTAGCTCTGAGCATTTCTGTTGGGGATGCTGTCTGTCTGTAGTTAGAGTGAATAAAACGCGCAGCTTGTCGCTGGACCTTTTCTAGCCTACCGATGTCTTTTTTTGTATAAGGATCCCAGACGACACTACCATATTCCAAGATGGGCCTAACGTATGTTTTATAAGCAACCGTTTTGATCTCTTTCGTTGTATGTTTTAATTTGTGTCTCAAAAAACAAAGCTTTTTATATGCCGATGTGCAGACGGTGTCAATATGCTTGGTCCAGGTTAGGTCTTTAGAAAACGTGACACCAAGGTACTTAAAGTGCTCTACATTGCTCAATTCTATGTCTCCGATGCAGTATTTAAATGGCAGAATGCTTCGTTTCTTAGTGATATGGCAATACACGGACTTTGTGTAGTTTATTTTCATGTCCCATTTGTCACACCATTCTTTAATGTGCTTAAGATATTTATTTAGTGAAGTTTGTCGATCAATTGAATTAACATTGAATTATAATCTTTGAGATAATAGTATCGGTGGTCAGTGTACGGTGCACGGACCTCTGTAGACCAAAAAATGTTAGCGTCAGTTAGAAAGACCTTCAAAATAAAATAAATATAGTAAGGTAGATCTATAACCAAGTGCGATTCAACAAAAAAGAGACATTAAGTTCACGAAACTCGGCGAGTCATGCTGCTTCAGCGGATGTTCCTCTACGCACGTTGTAACAAAACTTCAAAGAAGTATATAGGATTATAATTCGTAATTATAATAATTATAACTTTTTTTATAAGGACCTCGCCGCAGTATGAAAAAAAAGAAAAATCTTGCCAAGAACGAAGGAAGCAAAAAGAGCTCGGTGGGAATAATTAACGAAGAGTGCCTGTCGTTTCCCGAGAAGACGACATCATCCTCTCCTCTCAAAATTTGCATAATGCCGTCGATTCCCCGACCCTCTTCCCCTCCTTCCTCCCCATGCCTCCCTCTTCTCCTCCTCGTATCCCTTGCATCAACCTCCGCTCGGTTAGTTCCTTATTTTTACGAGACGAAGGTATAGTATCACTCGTGCTGCGCGCCTGTAAATGCTTCTTTCGAACATAGCTTCGCATACTTTTTTTGTCTTTTTTTTTCTTTCCTCAATATCTTTCGTACACGCCTGTCTTTTTTAGACCCCTCGTTACAGCTCACGGGCCTTGACACTCTCCTCAACTGGGACAACTTCTTTTTTTTTTGTTTTCTAATGCGTCTCAAGTTACACGCTTTTCCGTCTAGCGTGTTTTATTTCTGCTTTAGGGAACCTAACTTCCACGCAGTTGGAGATTAACGGAAGCATTTTTGGTGCGTCTTTGGGGGGGGGAGGGGGCTCGGTATCAACTACCTTCTTGATTCTTTTTTATAATGTCACGCTGTTCAAGTTTTGTCTTTTTTTTCCGGTTTTCTTCTCGCTATTCCTTCTCTTGGGGGGCGGACGTGAATACTCTCGTCTTTGGTGTTTCATTAAAAGTATAGCGCTGGCGGCGGTAAGCGGTCTCGATGTGTTCTTGTCTGTCTTGCCTTATTTTAATTTTTGTTTTGTTTTTATTTCTTTTTTTAACGACGCGGTAACGACGCGCCATGTGTTTACGAAGTAGTGAAAGTGGTCTTTTACAAATTAACACCGTTTCTTTACACCTTTACTTGCGTGTTGTAGCAGCTAATTAGTTCCTACACCGCAGAATCTAATGTAAAATGGATTTGCGGACGATGTAGCGGAGGAACACGAACAGGATTCTTTTGTTTTTAATGACACATTCTGCTGTTTGTTGTATTCAGCAAATTTACAACAGTATTAGAGTAGCACGAGGAATAAATTAAATATTAGAAAGTTTCATACGCACTGCCTAATAACATTACAGGCTTGCCAGTGAATTCTTGCTTAGGCGTCGAGTGCCACAGTCAATTTCGCGGACATGTACCTTTTTACGCTTTCCACAATAGGTCATATTCTAATATTCCGGTGCGGGAATATTATAGTCCATTAAACCCATAATGACTGTCGTCCGCGCTCTGTAGATAATTCTTACGCACATTAGTTTTAAAGGGCCGTAAATAATTAAACAATTATAACAATTATCTTTCAAAGCTTTCTTTACCGCTAACACGAGACGTGCAACGTCCTAACTATAACGAACTATTGATTAATGCAAGGTCTACTATCTAGTTTAGGACGGGAATCACTGATGCACTCTGCTGTACTGCGTCTTCAAGCTAGAATCTACCACGAGGATACCTTAGAATTTCGCACATAAGCAATACTAATTTAAAATATAAAGAATAAAAACACGGAGGATTTTACAGACAACCACACTTTTTCATTTGGTAAGACCATTGTCGTTTCCAAGGGTGCGTGATCTTGCGTTCCCTGGATGTCCGTTTTGAAAAAGTCTGGTTGTCTGTGAAAGTCCTCCGTGTTTTTACTCTTTATATTCATAATAACAACACGCTCGTTTTAGCCAGTACGATACTTTATTCTTAAGCTTTCGGGTCATTATAAATTTAACGAAAACAATAAGACTTCGTTATTACGAAATTAAAGCATTTTTTTTCTAAGCGGGACGCACGGCGCCGGCAATCGCCGACCATTCTTCCATCATGCACCTGGGCATCGTAATTCGCACCTTCTGGGAATAGCATAACGCGGCCGCTTCAAACTCAATTCGTCACATATGCGCAACTTCCAATTGTTTTCCTCGCTTCGGCGCGCCTACATTCCACGGTCCGACATTGCAACTTCGATTCAGAAAAAAAAAAGAAGAAAAAAGCGCTTAGAAGTGCTTACGACCGACGAGACCGGAGGAAATTTATGACATACGTGCGCCGTAATGGTCAATTTTAAATGGGCCCATTCAAAGATCGATTGTGGGCATGCGCGGCTAGCAAGCTTTCAGCGGAATTGGAAAACTCACCTTAACCGTAAATCAGGAAAGAAGGGGGAAAAAGAAAGATAGACGCGAGCGAACGCGACACCAACGAACGAACCAACCGCGAAGGAAGTGATGGCTTTTCCGCATCTCTGGCGTGCATCAGAAAAAAGGTCCTTGTAGGTGTATGGTCCCCGTCGCGGAGGAAAAAAGAACGAGCCATCCTTTGCTTTGCCTATTCATTAACGTCATTTTTTTTAAAGTTCAATAGCAAATAAAAAATGTTTGTATTAAGTTGTAAGAAAGTAAGGGTAAGTAATATTTGATACGTGATCTGGGCTAGCTTTTAACGAATTCGTAGAATGCTGGTGAGAGAATGAATGTTTATACCGAACATCTCAGAACTGTTGTTGGCTTAAAAATCAACCTAGCGCATATTAAGACATTGTTGAAAACCACTTGAAAATTCTCAATGTATAACCGGAAAAATATAAGGCCCGCATCGTTGTGGCGATGAAAAAAACAAACAAAAAAAAAAAAACGGATGTGTGCGCATGTATTTTTGTTTGGATGGTTAGGGGCCACGATCGCGAATATGCCCGAGTGAGCTCGACGAGAACGCGCAGGTTTCCTTGCTACACACTTATTCGACACTCATTAAAAAAAAAGTCCGATCGCGGCTTTTGTGCTTACCTAGACTTCACCAAAACAAAAGAAAAGAATCCGTACAAAAAAAAGCAACAAAAACCTAAGTTGACAAAAAATGGAAAAGACAAAAACGAAACGAGAAGGACCGGGCCACTGAAGACGCACACAAGACCACGAGAAGCAGGCGCCATTGAAAGCAAGCTGAAAACCAGGCAGGCAGTGCGAACCAGTGAACTCGAAAAATGGGGGCGTAATGGAGGTTCGCTCGCTGCTCAAATCATGCCTCGGTCGGGAAGGACGGGCTCCGCTTTAATTCGATTACAGGTGACAGCAAGGTGTCTCTTACCCTCTCTTTCTCGCTCTCTCCTCTCTCTTTTTTTCCCGGGACATATATTTACATTGGTGGTAGTTGGTTGACTGGCTGGCCCTTTTTCTCCAACTTGCCTTTTCTGCGTTATTTGGTTTTAAGCAGACTACTCTGTAACGCGTTGCTTGTAAGGTGTTAAACACAAGTCTCTTAAAACCACATAAAAGAATGCTTAAAACCAGATAAAAATATGCTTAAGACGATATAACCGTAGACCATATAAAAGCATGCTTAAAATTATATAAAAGTGACGCGTTAAGAATGACGTGTCTACATTTATCTAGTTACGTTTTAACGTAGGGAAGTAACGACCCAGTATCTTTTCGAGAGAAGGACGAGTAACGCATTTTCGTTACTTTTTAATGAAGTAAAGAGTTCAGTTATTTAGATATTTCTGGAGAGGAACGTGCACAACACGAGTCACACCACTCTGTTTCACCCCCACTCGCGCCTGTAATATTCATGTAACAAAAACACACAAAAAAAAGTTAAAAATTGGGGTGTGTGCATGTCTATACAGCCTAAAACTTAATCTGCCTCAACGGGCGACTTGTCTCCCAGCTGTAGATTAGAAATTTAGCCAGTGCAGTACAACCGCTAGCTGGAATCCTTCACGTGCACCACGCAGTAGTAATATACGACCCTACGCCGGAACCGATGCTTATCCAGATCGAAATGGGCATGGGGTGGATCAAACCCAGAATCCCTGGGTTAAGCAGCCCGAGCTTTCGCTCCACGTGCTCCGAGCTGGTGTGCGCTAGCCCACTCGGCCACTGATCTTCTCAAAGAAGTAAGATCACCATGAATGCGTCAAAAAGCTGCGGTATCAAAGGGGCAATTAAACTATATTTCTATTTTCGCTAAATACTGCTCAGAATCACTCCCTCGGGTTAATAACCGAATAAGCTTGCCTTAGGTTTTCTTTTTAAACAATGTCAATTGGTCAAATAAATCCGAGAAATATGAGCATCGTTCATCCCCACAAGTCGGAGCAAAATCAAGCGGTCACGTGGCTTGGTACCTATACTACGTCGCCAACGATAATCACAGCCACGCGCTGTGGTCGGCAAAGTAGAACACGTGAGCTGAGATCTAGACGTTTTTAGAGTTCGGCTATTCTCATCACTGCAGTGGTTGCACACGAGCCGCTACTCGAGTGTCCGCCGAGGCATTGATGTTACGTGCCGAAGTCGAATGCTCACGCAGTTCTCGTGCCCAATCCATGAGCCGCGCTCGATTGTCGTCAAGAGGGTGGTTTCGATCCCACAATCACGCCATCAAGTTTTGCGAAGGCAAGACTGAAAGAAATAGACCTCTTTTTTCCCCGCAATTTAAACACGACCTAGAAGTCTAAATCAGCGGTGGTCTGTACGAGTGTCTTTGGGCCAAACCAGGACCAGTGCGCCTCCATAAAGTCATGAGCATTTCAACCCAATATAGTTTCATGACCCCCTTAACGACACAAAATATTGGAAGGCGGCACTGCTTCAGAAATATACGACAGATACAGTGTAACGAGAAAGTAACGCGTTCTTTTTAATCTCAGCAATAAAGAACACACTTAGTTGTTTTTTAAGGGAGGCACACGTACCGGTATTACTTTTTAGGAATTTGTTTAAGTAATGACATGTATGATTTTAGGTGACTAAAGTTTTTATGTGTACTTTGTGGTATGAGAGAAACGTGAGTCCTCCTTCTTCATCATGAGGATTCTTGCACGTTATGGGCTACCGCCGCGGAAGTTTGGGTCAGACCATGTACAAGAGGTGATGATTGATGAAGGTGGTTATTTGGTCCAGTTCGTTCATGACCTTAAAAGGTATAAAATCGCCGAAAACAACAAGGACGAAGACAAAGTAAGACAAACACAAAATGCACTCGCAACTGTAGTTTGTTCGGCAAGAACACGTACTATACAGGACCGAAGCGCTCAAGTTTCGCCGCTGACTACAGCGCCATTCCCAGCCCCTGGCGGGACGCCCCAATCCGAGTGGCTCGTTGTTTTTCGCCTCGCTTCTCCGCCGTAGGTGGTCGGGTACGCTACTCAATAATAATAATCGCGATAAAGAAGATATAAAAGCCCGGCCTAGCACAGATATTTCGTTGCTGATTGCAGTAACAACTTCCGATATAGTTGTAGTCAGTCCTTAAAATTCTACCGTTTCCCTGAAAAGCCGTACGAGACTCGAACGGCGCCAAGCCTGGAAAACGTCAGTGCTCCGACAAAAGTAAGCTCCTCGTTCGTTGGAAGATCAGTTTTTGCTCAACACGCCGGAAAAACAAAATGGAATTGGTGTCAGAACAATAACAGCATGACTACCGAACGCGGGAAAGTCCGTTGGCAGAGCCTGCGTGACGAATATCTTGATTTACGTGCGCGTCTGTTCCTTCCCTTGAGGTGTTTGACGGGGCCTCGATCGCGATGTTGGATCCCTTTGGCACGAATATTTCAACTCTAATCACTGACAGGATGAGAAGAGCAAGGGGGAGCTTCAGTTACCCCACCTCCAGCTCTAGCTTCCAACCTTCGATAGGGCTTCTATCTCACGAGCCTCGAGCGCGCACGTGTAGCGAAATCGTAGCGAAGGACAACGAAGGACGTGCTGGAGGTCGGCCGTTCCGAAGAGACGCCCTGCCGTTCTTACTTTGTCAGCAGACGTCTAGCTAGGGGAGGAGCTGTTGTTTCTTAATCGCTGTTCCCGTTTTTTTTTAACTGTATATAGCCATCATGTACGACCCTAAAATATGCACATGCATCCCCCCCTCACAAACAACACACACAAGGATTGCACATCCAAATCGCCTCAACCAGCCACCCTCCCAGCCCCCCCCCCCCCCCCCCCCCACCACAACAAAAAGAAAAAAAAAGCTTGACTATGTTTTTACTTGTTAGGGACAATAATATAACTTTATTATTATTTCGTGTCGATTTTCCGCTGATCACACCAGATCTCTGGTGTGATCTTATATTATTGATTTATTTTTCAGTGGGGGCGCTTCAGTTTTGATTTCGCCAACGTCAACGAGGATCTGTAGCGTGCACTTCGTGAACACCTGCAAGGACGACGCTGAGGCTCATCATGCAACAAGTTACTAGACGAGATGCCAGCTGAGGTGACCTTAATTGAATAAAGACTTATTGCAGGGAACCTACCAACCCTCTAATTGCTCGTGAAAGATTCTTAGTTAAATTAATTTTCACTCCCTCGCTCGAATATACAGGTGACCTTTCCTTGTCTATTTTGCATTCTCTATATGTGCCCGGTTCTTAGCCAGTTAAAAGTATCGTTAGTTGATTGGCAACTTCTGTAGTCTCTCCTGTCTTCGAGTTACATGTTTTGGTTTAGTCGTTACCCAAGATTCAGTATAGCTTGGCTAAAGATAGATAAGCTTAGGTGATGACTGCTTTTTCCCGAACTGGGAGACATCTTTCGTGAGATTTGGAATATCATGAACTGCTGATCTGCCGTGCAAGATCCCTGAAATAGTCTAGGATCTCGGCCCTACAATTTCTTTGACAGTCCTTGCTTCTCGAGATGTGTACATCATCTGCAAGTGTCCTGCCGGGCATACTTCGAGTCTCCGCCAATGTCACTGTGTTAAGAGCACACGAAGAATTTTTATATTGTCACAAGGTTGTGTGTGTTTACCTACTCGTGGTTGTGATAAAACTCAATAAAAATCTTTTTCACTGTCAACAAAACATTTCTGAAAGCGTTGCATTATGCTGTTGTACTGTATTTTCCAGACTACAGTCCACAGAGCAAATGTGGGGTAAAAAATAAAACATTTGGCCTGATCGTCCCCACACGGTGCATAGTCCGCACCTGGTGCTTAGTCGACACGAATATCTTCTCATTGACGGCACACCTTGAGAAATTTCTGCTTTCTTAGCACACGAAAAAGCCTACAATATACATAAATCATCATTAACCATTCACAAAATCCGCCCCGTCTCGTCATAATCAGCAATATTGAAAAACAAAAACCTCGTATAGTCTGCACAGCCTAAAAGTTCAACTTTTAAAAGTGTATAGCCCGGAAAATACGGTACATTCCAGGAAACGCTTGAAAACCTGTAACGTTTTCTTTAATAATTTATGTATCCAAGAAATATTACGAAACAAACTTTATTCAGTGAAGCAGCAATTAAACACTGACAGGCATGGATTATTTTCCAGAAAATAAAAAAAATTGTTCTTATAATGACAACCTATCATCTGTCACTGGTGTTTTCTTTACTACACAACATTTTCCTCCTAAAATGTCCCACACAGGAAAGTATGAATCAAGCCCCCACCCAATATTTGAAAATCTTGCATGTGGATTGGACATCTTGAACATGAAATGAAGTTTTTATAAATCCATCCAACTGAACATTGTCATAAAAATTCGACTAAAATTATGTGCAGTCATCTGCATAGGAGACATTTGTGCAGCAGATTTAGTCTAGGCTGGCCTCTTTTCGTTTTCAACTGTTTTGCCCCTCTTTCTGACAGAAATCTCGCGCACATTATTGTTCAAACTCGCAGAAAAAGTACCGTTAATCAGCAGGAGCAGGTCCTAGTAACTGCAACCTACTGCCTCGGTAAAGTGGGACAAAAATACCTGGCAATAAATTCACGAGGCCTTTGTTCAGGCCGTGCCCTGGCATTTTAGTTCCCTACTGCTGAGGCAGGCTGATGCAGGAAGCGTGTTCAGCAATACTAATAAATTTAAGATCGTGGGCACAATGCTCGCACCGGTCCGCGACTCCAGCCGAGGGGGGGGTCTTATCTTATCCCAGAATTATCAGCCTATGCCCGCACGATCCTCGACACGTTAATATCGCTTCGACGTGGACGAGCCCGAAAAGCGATCCCACTCGTAGCCTCTAACGCGAGAACGTAGTCTGCCGGAGGTTCAGCGACCGAAAAATGGTATCCCGACGTCGTCCAACCGGACTCACGAGAACAGTGGTTCATTGTGATCAGTAATCTTTCTCTTAAGAGGAGAAGGTACAATGTTATTACAGCGCAAAATTTAAACAAGTGACGCTCACCTGTGAAGTTATCTCGTAGACGCCACACGGCCGTACTTGCGAGACGAACCCGACTCGTCGGCGGGGAAATCAACCGCTTTCTCGGCGGAAGATGTGTGTTATTGAAGCTTCTGTATCGTTTCTTGACTCACAATGAGAAATAATTCTCGCACGCTTTCTATCCTTCTCTAAGTCTTCACCGTACGCTCGAAACACCTGCAACGCCAATGCAACGCTACGAACGCGACCGACGCGACACGACCATGTGTAGTACTGCAGTGGCGCTACCATCGCAATTTCGTAGCGCCCCCTGGATGGGCGAATCGATTCTATAGGCCCCATTGGCCAGTCTAGTCAACGTCACATCGGCGCAAAGCATTTTACAGCGAAGCTATATACCTCTACCAGACAAGGAAATTTTCGTGTCGTTGTCACATCGTCACATCGTCACAACGTCACATCGGCGCAAAGCAGTTTACAGCGAAGCTATATACCTCTACCAGCCAAGGAAATTTTCGTGTCGTTGCGTTGTAAGCAAAAAACTCCGTGCGAACAATTGAAGGCAAAACAGCACATCTCCTTTGAAATTAGGCATACAGCATACAGATCAGTATCCGTTTCAATAAAGAAAACCACAAATCAAGCATCAAACCACATGATGGATGATAAGGCACGTGTGAACAATAGGAACATACCCTCCCACGCATTCCGGTAAAGATTAGGTTTGCAGCTGCTTCGAAAGGGGTTGACGTCATTCGATGCCCTTGTGGGAAGTGCAAACCGTATAATGAATTACGAGGGGCGTTCATAAAGTTCATATTATTTTCACGAAGGTATAGAGATTCAGCAATCAAACTAGAGCAGGAGTTGAGACTTTCTCTACATATTTGCTACCAAAAGTTACCCACTTTTTCTAGCGATGCACCACATGCCGGAGGCCATTGTTATAGAACTCCTCGTTTTGAGGGTTCATTAATCGCTCCACTTCAGCAATCACTTTGTCGCCGTCCTTGAAATGCTTTCCTCTTATCTGGCCATACTGGAAGCGACTCCGCCGATTTAACCAAAGTGTCATAAACTGGGGCGTTGTCCCCGAACAACGCTTCCAGGTTAGAATGAATATCCTTGGCATTGCTTCTCTTCAAGTGGAGAAAACGAATCACTGCATGTGCTTGGTACCGATGGGCGGTGCCATTTTGTTTCGACTCCCTAGTGGCGTTCCGAGCTACTATAGCATGCGATGTTTATACTGTGCAGAAACTAGAGGGACGCGCGCTCATGTTGATGCCTGTTTTGTTCCATTTTTTTCAATTCTTTGTGCCGATAATACGAACTTTATGAACGCCCCTCGAATAACGGCGCCTGCGAACAACGCGAAGCACGTAGCGCTCACCGCATACGCTCCCGGTAAAGATTACTGTTGTCCAAGCTGCCGCGGCGACGGCAGCTTGCGACGTGGGGAGCGACGTCACTAGCCTTTCATATATAAAAGAAGAACCCGCCTATATCCCGTTTCACGTTACGTCCGGACGCAGCGGATGCTACGAGCTATCTAGCCAATCCCGTTCTGTGGACGTGGCCCGTGATACGCTTTCCGCGCGTCGCTGTGCCCCCTCGCTAAGGTCACGTGGACACTCACACGGCCTCCGATTGGCTCCGATGGCTCGTAACATCCGCTGCAATTAAACGTAAGGTTAAACGGAGTACAGCAACTGATTTCATTGTTGCTGCAGCACCGCGATGAATCGGCCACGCATAGCTAGGACTCCGAGGAGCAGTGTGAATACTATGAGCGGCGAAAGGAAAAAAAACGGCAATACGACCAGCGGCGGCGTGCTGCGACCGGCGGCGGCATTTCGTATAGTGCAGTAGGCAATCGTTGCAGGTGATACCACAGCTTCGCTGACGAGAAACCCTCACAGCGTGGATTGGAGCCCCATTTTTTGATAAAATGAAACTCTTCGTTTTTTTAACAGGAAATATAGGCATTGAGGCATCATTTCCCTTTCAAACAAAAAGTTTGATTTTATAAAAAAAAAGGTTTGCGCCGATGTGACGATGACTTGACTGACCGATGGGACCTACATAGTACGTGTTCTTTCCGAATAAACTACAGTTGAGAGTGCGTCTTATGTGTTTGTCTTACTTCGTCTTTGTGCTTCCTGTTTTCGGCGCTTTTATACCTTTAAGGATCATTAAGGGTTTTATGGTGCAAAATGAAACAAAGTGCACCAAACGAGGTTATATGTCATATCCTTTTGGTATGTAGTCCCCTGACAGATATAAGTTGTATTAGATCAGGTGTGAAATGTCTGTGCTCGAAATGAAAATAAGTGCACGATCGAATGAAATGAAAGGGTGATCTGCGAGTAAAAAAAACAGAGCATGGATCAAATACAAGATAGTGCGGAATTGAAGGTGCTTTAAGTGGCTAGAACACAGACCTGTCGAGGCAGGTCCCCTCGCCGGGTTGCAAGAACGGATAAAATATTCAGAGCGCCTGGCGTTTCATTCATGAAGCCGTGAACGCAGGTTCGAAAGCACGTGCTAAAAATTTATTTAGCACACTCCTCTATAAAAGTTGCCAAGCAGACTGCCACGGTGGGAATTACTCTTTTCGAAGTGAGCTGCGATGTCTCCGGCGGGCTGAAGTTTGTAACTTCACCCACAACGGCAGAGTTTGTTGCTTTCAGGGGGGCTCTCGAGTTTGTTAAGAATACCTTGTCACTAACGAGAGATGTCGTGCTTTCAGAGTCCAAAAGTGCCCTTCCGCAACTCCAACTTCATAATGAAACTTCTTTGTCGACAGAAGACGCGGATGAAACCGCCACACTAAAGACACGGTGGCTTCTATACTTCGTTTCACTTGAAGCTCGAGCGCAGCGAGCCTCTGGGACCAGTTAAACAGTGTCGGAAGCGCAACGTCATGGCGTTTGTGATTTTTCCCCACGTGTCCCATCGTCTGTTATTCTAGTCAAGCGAAGTGAATGCCCCTTGAGTTGCGACTTTTGTTGGTGTTTATAGGGTGTTCGAGCCTTTGATTCTGCTCAGACTTATCATCTGCCAACTCCTTTAAAATTCCCCGCAGTTGTTTGGTGAGTGGCGTCACCACGGACCCCGAGTCATGCGGGTTCGCCCGCCCACGGTTGGTTGTGCCTGGCTTTCTTGTGACTGGAGAAAAAGGCATCCTGGTGGTTGAGCCAAGCCGGGGCTGGTGTGACCCTTCGGGGCCCCCCGGGTGAGGCAATACACCACTTCGGCCCCCGCTTCTCATAGACGGGAGTCCTGGCAAGGCACGGCCAGGATTATCCAGTCTAGTCGCCTTTTCTTCTGCTATTCAATTTTTTCTTTCCCTTTCCCCCTTCTTTCTTTGCCTTCCTCTTCCCTTCTCCTTGGCGGCAAGGGCCAACCTTCGGTGGTGATATAAACGTTTTTCTATAACTGCCCTCCAACTTTCTATAGGCGGCGCTACTCGTTTTCCAAAATGGCGGTTATAGTGAGGGTCGGAGGTGCGTTCTGGTATATCAGTTGCTGAGCCCTGTCTGGTGTGCTGGCTTCACTGAGAGACACAAATTGTTCCCGCTTATACGAATATGCTAGGGTGTTGTGCGCAAGGGTCACCTTTTTATCCTGAAAGCAAAAATGGTGTTTAGCGTAAGAGTTACGCCAGAAGGCACTTTTGATTTCAGGAACGAAACTGAAACTAACTTCTCTTTTGGATTTAATTTCTCGCTGTGGGTGTTAATTCGGGCTTCTCTGCTAACTCAAGACGTGCCACACGGCGTAATTATTGCGCTAACAAAATTGTTCTTAGGAATTTATATTGTGACATATATGTTTAATCAAGAAACTTAAAATATTTTGGAGAGTACAGTGTCCCATTGAAGACAGGGTCTTCCACATTAGAGGTAGCAGAATATTGCGTTTGTTGAAACATTCCTGCGGGCCCTTTATTTTGTTTTAAGGCATTTAGGTGATTCATTTCTTTAGCGTTCTTCCCAACACAACAATAACAGAACCAAACCAAATATCGCCACGGGTGATGAGTCCATATGTTCACAAAAGGTATGAACTAAAAAAAAAAAAAAACACTGTTCTCAAATTCCGAAAACGAATCCGAGTCCGACAACAGAAGTGTGTTTTTATGGCAACGCGTGACGGCATAGGACTATATATATTACGTCCAGTATTCATGGTCATGGCAGTTTTCATACGCTAAAAAGAAAACAAAATGCTACCTTTCTGTAAAGACTATTGTTATGTAGAATATTTTTGTGATTGTGGCATTTATTGGGTCTCACATTACGGCAATTTATATTAATATTATTACAAACAAAATATTTTATTAAGAATTCTTAAAACAGTAATATATTTTGTGGCTTATGATCTCATTTCAAACGCGCGGAGAACTATGAGAATCCAGAGTTGGCAAATAATCATCATTGGTGCTAAATAGAGCACTCTTGATGAACGAGTTAGGAAATAAAAATAGTCTAAAACCAATTAAAACATTCTAGCTAGTATGAGAAATCCACGTAAAATTAAATTAACAGTGGATAAAGCATATGGTGCTATCAAAGTCGCGACTTTTGACAATCAGAAAAACTTCGAAATTCGCCGCCAATCCTTCTGGACTAAACGCCCCAAAATACAAAATACGAAATTCCGTTGTAGTTGTTTTAATTACAGAACTACACAGGTCATTATTTTCTTTAATTTTACGCGCCGCCGTTTTGCCAATCTCAGCCTTTCCTGTTCGAAGGAGCGCACACCCGCTTGCGCGTCTGCTCATTGCACTACGTTTCGTTGGTGTTGGAAACCGGGGAAACAGTAGTGAGTTTTAGTATTGCGCATACGAGCAAACGCAAGCACTTTGTGTTTGCGTAGCGGTGTGTTTTTCCACAGTGCGAGTGCACGGAGCTCAAAATTGCGGTCTTGGATTGGCGCATGGCAACGACGCACATGTGTAGCGTCGAACGCGCAACTCTAACGGAAACGAACAGCACTTGCGTTAGTTTCTATACGCAATACTGAAACACTTTATATCCGTTTTCCCCTCAAGAACCGTAGTAAAAGAAGTTCGGATTCTCGCGGAGCATTACTGATTTCCACCTTTATGTAGAGAATTAAGATATATGTAGGTGAATGAAATATTAGATCTATGTTATCTTATTTAGACGTACACGCTCTAAACGCCAAAAGCATCGTTTTTTTCCTTCGAAAACAAGATCTCGTAAGAACTACTTCGTGCCGCGTATGAACAATGCGCAAAACTTGCTTTTTTCTTGGGGTGAAAACGGGTATAGCAAGGTACAATCCTATACCGCCTCCAACACTAAATTGGGACAGTGAAAAGTGTGGTTTGCATTCAGCATTGTCTGTTGGCGAGCCGTGATCGCGAGCAGTTCCGCCGTTCCCTCTGAGCCGGAGAACCGGGGGATCCTCACTAGAGCGTTTCCCCGTTTCCGCCGCGAGAGGGCGAGCTACGAGCTGGGGACGCGAATAGTGCCTGGGCAGCACTGATAGCGCAACGTACTCAGCAAAGCCCCCTTTGTTATGATACGTTGGCTATCCTCATGTTGGGCTCCGTGGTGGGCGATGCACCGCAGGTGCCGAATTCTTCTGGCCTTTTTATGGCTTCTCTCTCTTCTAAACCCCTAGAGAGCGACCCCCCCCCCCCCCCCACCCCAAAAGGGTTCGCCCCGCTCCCCCTATTTTTGCAAATGCCAAAAAAAACCCAACATTTTTTCACGTTCTCTTGTAGTTCATGCTGCAAACGACAGTCTAGTTTTGTCAAAGATTTCACCTTTGCTTGTCTCTAAAACACTAC
Source organism: Ixodes persulcatus (assembly GCA_013358835.2). Taxonomy (NCBI): domain Eukaryota; kingdom Metazoa; phylum Arthropoda; class Arachnida; order Ixodida; family Ixodidae; genus Ixodes; species Ixodes persulcatus. The sequence continues at coordinate 266,175 of JABSTQ010009785.1, read as the reverse complement.
AGCAGGCAACTAAAAAAATTACAAGGCAAAAAAAACCTTGTTGGGGACCTTTTCGTTGAGGCAGAAAATAAAGCTCAAAGGGACAGCATTACTTAAGTTGACGATGTTAGGCGAACAGCAAGTCTTTATAACCCTGCACCGCACTCTGAACACTGTCCGCGGCGTCATCCCTGATGATGACCTCCTTCAGTGTACTGAAGAGAAAAGCCTTGAAAGTCTACGCAGGAGTGATGCTGTAGTTGTGCGGCGAATCAACCTGCGACGAGACGGACGGGAGATACCAACCCGATACCTAGTTCTGACTTTCGAACTCTACTCTCTGCCTTCCACCGTGAAGGCAGGGTACCTAAGCTACAAAGTTCGTCCCTTCATTCCAAATCCTCAGCGGTGCTTCCGTCGCCAGTGTTATGGACATGGTTTTCCAAACTGCCACGACCGAGAAACCTGCGGAAAGTGTAGTGCCACTGACCACGTAACTGACATCTGTGAAAATGACCATAAAAGCATAAACTGTGGCGAACCACACCCCGCATTTTCACGCACATGTCCGAAATAGAAGAGAAAGAAATTACCAGATTTAAGGGCAAACACAATCTAAGCTGCCAAGAAGCTATAGAACAGCTTGCCTTCAAGGCAAGGTGTTTATATGCCCAGGCAGTGCGAAGGGGACCCCCCACTGTCTATGGCATTTGCAAAGATGCAGACTTCCTCTGAAGACCTGTCTTCTCCATAGGGTCCTCTTCCGAACGTCTGAAGACGGTGGGCAACCCACCGCTTTCATGCTTTAATGAGGTTGTTGAGCCCTCTAAAGAAGATACTCCACCCTCCAAGGAGCCAGACATGCCGTCACCGGCACCACCTGGCCCTTCTGGCAGTGGTCGGGGGCGTCCTTCCAGTGCCTCTGGCAGCTCTTTAAAGCCTGGGCGGTAAGATTCACCTCTGCCGCCCAATGATCTCAAGGTCTGATTGGATGATAAATAGAGGGGAACATCCCACTCTCTGATGAGAACCTTCCGCTCTCTGGATCACGGTCTGTCTCCTCGGTCTCCTGCGAGGCTGTCGGACGGCCTAAGGACACTGCAAAGAAGAAACTTATCCCACGGATTGTTGCACCAAAAACACATAAACTACATTTCACAATTTGTTTTGTATAATACACATATCGAACCGCCTTCTTTAATGAAGATAAATGTGTTTCTTCTTTCCGTGGAACTGCAGGTGCCTCTTGCCTAACTACGACGATGTGAGCTATCTTTTAGAAGATCACCCGCCCATTGCATGTTGCTTACAAGAAACGCACCTAAAGACCACCCACACTAATGTTCTGAAACACTTCCAGGTGTGTCGCAGGGACCGCACATATGCAGCTCACGCAGCTGGAGGTGTTGCGGTGGTTGTGTAACGTTCAATAACACGTAACGAGGTGACTCTGTGCAGACTTCACTGGAGGCAGTGGCTACACGCATTTTGTTAGATTGAATAATTACAGTCTGTTCTATATATATATACTCCCACTTATCAGTTACATACATACATACATATACATATATACATACCTCGTTATTCTACTTCCTTCACCTTTTGTACTTTTAGGGCATTTTAACGCACACAATTTGCTGTGCGGTAGTGACAGACGGGATTCTAGAGGGTCGAACGCTTTTTGCTTTTTACGGAATTGTGCCTGATAAACACAAATGAATCCACATATTTAGTTCAGCAACTCACACTTTTACTTCCATGAACGTATCTATTTGTCACCAATCCTTATTTCCATCACTTGCGTGAAAGGTCATCCCGAATCCTCACGGACGCGACCACTGTCCGTTATTTTAGAATTTAACCATCTTCCCATGACAGTCTCAACGCGCTCAGCTCGTTAAAAGTTTGAAAACGCCAACTGGGTAACTTTCAAATAATCATCTCGATTGGCATGCACATCACTGACGATCTCGATCGACTGAGCCGCTGAACATATCACTCAGCACATTGTACAGGCTGCCATTCTCTCCAGTCCCATGACGTCCTCGCATCTACCCATGAGGCCAAGGCCCTGGTGGAACAAGGATTGCCGTCTGGACAAAAAAGAACAAAATCGATCATGGGGTATTTTTAGGCGCAACCCTAAACACACAATCTTATTGGATTTAAAACGAACGAGGGCCCAGGCGATGTGTATTCGAAGGCAAGCGAAGAGAAAAGTTTTAAAGGGTACTCTTCCACAATAATAGCACTTTATCTGCGAAGGAAGTCTGAGATCGCGTGCATAAAATTGACGGCTCTTACCGGGAATTTAGCTGTGCCACTCTTGAATCGAAACGGAGTGTGTCCTGCAAAGTCTTGAGGAACAGGCCGACATCCTCGCTGAGCACTTCGAGTATGTCTCCAGTTCCTAACATTACACTGAAACGTTTCAGCGACACAAGATGAAAGCCGAAAAAAAAAAAGCTGTTATCACATCGCGTGGCACGTACGAACCCTATAATGCTCTTTTTACATTAAACGAACTTCAGATGGCATTTTTTTTGCTCCAAATAACTGCCCTGGACCAGATGGTATTCATTATAAATGCTCTATCATCTTCATCCATCCACTTTGGAGCTAATTTTGTACCTTTTTAATAGAGTTTGACTTGAGGGTCGCTTCCATCCTCCTGGAAAATTTCTGTTTTTGTGCTAGTGCTGAAGCCCGGCAAAGATTCCTCTTGTGCATCTTCGGAGTTATCGCTCTAACAAGCTGTCTTCCAAGACATTAGAAAGATGATTAACAAGGTACTCGTTTTTTGTCTAGAACGAAACAACTTCCTTGAAAAGTTCCAATTGGCTTTCGTTCAGCACGGTCCACTGTCGATGGCCTCGTCCGCTCTGAGACTTTCGTACGTAAGGCGTTTGTCAACAGGCAACATTGCCTTTCCATCTTTCTTTGATGTGGAGAAGGCATACGACAAGGTCTGGTGCTACGGCGTACTGCAAAAGTTATTCGATCTTGGTCTTCGTAGCCGAATGTTGAGTGCTATTCAGTACCGTACTTTCCAAGTGAGCCTGGGGAAAACTCTCTCTAAAGAGTTTTTACAGGAAAATGGAGTCCCTCAGGCGGGTACGCTCAGTGTCACTCTTTAAATCGTCAAGCTTATTCCATGGCCGTGCAATTCCTCCTTCAGATCTACAGATCTGGAGGAGGAAACGGTGATCTACAGATCTCCGTTTCCTTCTGTATTCCTCATTTGTAACATTGGGTCCAACTTGCGGTTAATAACTTGGTAAGATGGGCCGTACAAATTTTTTTTTTATAATTTTCTTTCGAAAAACAGCTTGTGTTTGTTTTTCTCGTCGACGTGGAACTCTTCAGGAACCGTCTTTGAACATGTAGGGTACTCCTATTGTTGTAAAAAATGAACATAAGTTTCTGGGTCTTGTGTTGATTCAAGTTGACTTTCATTTCATACATAAAGAGCTTCAAACTCAAGTGCCTTAAATCTCTGAATATTCCTATTGTCTTGTCACGTGTATCATGGGGCTCTGACCGAGTGTGCCCATTGCGCATCTATCGCTCCGTCATTCGCTCTCAGCTTGATTATGGTTATATTGTCTATAACTGTGCTCGGGCATCAGTCCTGAAGATGTGAGATCTCATTCGTCATCAGCGACTGCGATTAGCTACTGATGCGTTTCGCACCTCCCCGGTGCTTAATCTTTATGCAGAAGCGAACGAACTGCCCCTGGAGTATAGAAGATTTCTCTGTTTTTTACGTACTCCGTCAGAGTCCGCTCTGTCGCCGAGCACCCCGTTCGAGATAGTATTGAGAATATCAAGTTTCAGCGCACATTTCAAAACGAGCCTTTCGTAGTCCCCCTTTTTTATAAGAAAAATAGTGCAGTAGAATTTGTTGTGATGGATGCAAAGTCTCTACTAGTTAAGTACCTACCAGATATAGCTCCACGGAACAACTGCCACATACATTGCGACCTTACACTCACCAAGTATAATAAAAAGGACGTTCCACAAAAAGTCATAAGACAGGAACTCTTTTAGCTTGAAACCAGGTATTACCAGTATGCCAGTTTTATACAAACAAAACAAAAAAGAAAAAAAATTGTTAGTAGGCTGTGCTATAATGGGACCATCGGTAAATCAGATAAAAATAAACAATTCAACCGCCACTATACTAACAGCAAAGCTGTATGGTGAGCTGCTGGCTGTTGATTACATAATTTAGAGAAAGGCTTCTTCACGCTGGAATCTACACCGACTCTGAGTCCTCTAAAGGCAGCCACATCAATGAACCGTGTAACAAAGCCACTGTTTTTTTTTCAGTTAAAGAACAGGATTATCTTGGCTGCAAAGAAAAATCGACATAGTCCTATGCTGGGTTCCTGGCCACGTTGGAATTCTTATAAAGTGGCTGATTGAGCAGCCAGCTCTGCTAATGATAGAGAAATCGAGACACACCAATACCATACAAAGAGTACCACAACTCTTTGAAACGTTACATACAAGCAAAGTGACAGTTGCAGTAGAACAATGAAATCGGCAACAAACTACATTCAATCAAACCTTTTCTAGGCGAGTGGGAGAGTGCCCGACATCGCGGGCGCTTCCATGAGGTCGTACTCCGTAGGTTACGAATCGGTCATACTCGTCTCACACATGAACACCTCTTCAGCGGGGAGGATGCCCCCGAATGTGTGCACTGTAACTTACCTCTAAGTATTATGTATGTACATACTCATTGATGCCCTATGTACGACCAATGCCGTTAAAAACACTTCTCACTGCTTTATAAAGAACACATTCCACTACACCTTGCCCTACTATTAGGCGACGAACCGCTCATTCCATAGAGTTGTGTTTTTAATTGCTTAACAGATATCGCCCTTCTACACCGACTGTGATTTTACTTTTTATTCTAAACACAGTCATATATTTTGTACACTTTTACACATTCATGCTTATATTTGTATCGCATATTTCGCTACTATAGCTCTTTCCTCTTCTTAAACACGAATTGCGATACTCTACGCTTGGTGCAACATAGCCTTAGATGGTGACGCGCCATAAGCCCCCAATCAGTCTATCAATCAATTAATCCTTTAAATTTTCATTTCCCCTCCCTTTTTTCGCAAATGACCCAGGGTCAAGGTAATAAGAATATATTATTAAAACACGCTAAAGAAATGAACAAATTATAAATATGTCTAAAACTACAAGGAGTTCCGTCTCATGTGGATATTCCTGGACTGTCTTGCTAAAATAACGTAAAAAATACAACTGTGAAATAAAAAACAAAAATAAAAAAAACTGCACAAGTCGAGAAACGAGCGGACGTGCTGGCTGCGAAGGCACACAATGATCTGACGTCATATTTCTTGTTGGGTCACTTTAACGAGGATTCTCGGCGCATTCGCGACGTCATCGTAGACGACATTTTCGACCACGAGTGGCGGCCGGCAGGCATCCACCGTTGTTTCGCGGAAACTCCTACGCACTAAGGCGAGCCAGCTATACAGGCACCGCTTAAGGGACTCGACAGGATGCGTCGCAAAATGGACTTAAACTGCTATATTCGCGGACGCTCCGCAGGCGCGGCACACACGCACTTTTGCTTTTTTCCGCGCATCCAGAGCCTACAAGTCAGTTACTCAGTGCCACGCGCAACGGCCACGGAGCTCTTGCAGCGAGCATCGTGCAAATGATAACAGTCTGCAGGCAATGTGTGAGGCCTCCCTTGTATGGCGATCCTGTCACACAGACCATACAACACTGTCTGCACAAGGAAACATACTTCTAAGCTGCTTGAGGCGCAGATGATTCCGTCATAATGTCTGAAGCGAAGCACCGTGTCTTTTGCATGACAGACGAGCAGTGTCACTGCGGCTTCAAATCGTGAACTAGCGAGGCCAATCGCGGGGAAAGCTTACTGCGGCCCTTATTTTCTATTTCTTTGTAGCACGCATACTTGCAGATAGATCGTGATCTGCTCTACGGTGTACTACTCCAGGTTTGTCCAAACGTTTTAACTAAGGGGCCGAATCGGGTATTTGTCGCTGTCGCGGGGGCCCGGTAAATAATTAGGTATAAATAAGGAAAAACAAAATTAATTATCCTAGATAATATATAGATACAAAATTAAAAGTTTGATCAAAAATTAAAAACAAGGGGGATGAATACGTATATTTTATTTTAAAATTCGATATTTGGGTAATTATGAAGCGCAAATGATTTGAACCCACACAACCCACCAGGCATAAATCAGAGCGCATATAGGTAATTTGGTATCTACACACAGGGCAGAAGACTAGTGAGAATGATAGAACTGATGCTGACAGCATGCAATAGATCCAACAAAGTACTCTAAGCACAATATACGTGAAAACGTAAAGGAATTTTAACGTACGTAGTTACACAGATATATTACGAAGTTACACAGACACAGGGGACAAAGAATGGCGATGGCAACGTCCAATTCAAAATATGACGAGAGGACACGCCTTACGATAGCCAGTTTTCTCTAGGTTTTCTCTGGTTATGTTCGTAAACGGTCGTGTATCAATACTGCGTGATGCACGTTAAAGACCCCAGGCTAGCGGTTGTACTGCACTGGCTAAATTTCTCATCTACAGCTGAGAGACTTGTCGCCCGTTGAGGCAGACCAAGTTCTAGGCTGTATAAACACACACAAAACCGAATATTTGTTTTTTATGTTCGTAAACGTTGCGGTGCTGTTTCTTTACGCGCGCTTTTGCGCCGGTAGCAGCAGCTTGTTGGAAGCGAGACGCGGGCCTGGTTTCATTAAATCTCTGCGATTATCCACGGGTCGGTCAAGAGACCTCTGAGGGCCGGATTTGACCCGCGGGCCGGTTTGGAGAACCCTGTACTACACTAACGGTCCTCCACCGCACAGCCTATACATGGGTTGCACGTGACGTCATATCCTTCCTCCTTTCTGGTGGCCAAAACCTGCTGTTATACTTCGTTTCACCTTATGTGCGAGCGAAGGCAGAGCTGGAAGCGCGAGCACGAAAGCTCCGTGCCTTCAGGCTTTGCTCGAGCGCGCGAGCTGGACAGAAACGCAAAAAGCGCTGGTCTCGCGCTTCTAGCTTTGGCTTCGCTCGCAGATAAAGTGAAACGAAGTGTAATGAAGCTGCGCTCACTCGTTTCCGCTCGCTCGCGACGCTCGTGTACTGCTCGTAGAATATGCACAGTAAAGGCTACGCTCGAGGAAGTTCGGCCACCAGAAAGGAGGACCAAATTACGTCAGTGCAACCTATGTATATGAGTGTTCAGCAGAAAACTTGTCATCAATTATGTGATCACTTGCGAACTAGACAGTTTCCGCATGACATCCGAGAACTCTTGTATAAAACTAATGTGCGCTCTATACTAGAATATGCCTGCACGGTATGGGACCCTCCGACAAACACTGACAAAGAGAAAATAGAGAAAGTGCAAAACCTAGCCGCTCGGTATGTGTTAGGAAAACCAAAACGGGGTGGTGATTTTAGCGCGACGCGTGCAAGACAAACATTAAAATGGGACGCACTCGAGCACCGTCGAGCAAAGCTTCGTTTAAAGCTTTTCCATAGCATATATCATTCACAATCTGGTATTCCACGCGAAACCTATATTTCTTCACCACATTATGTATCTGCTCGTGTGGATCATGCCCACAAAGTGCGTGAGCTTAGATGCAAGACTGTAGCATACAGCAGCTCTTTTTTCCCTAAAACGATTTCCCAATGGAATCGGTTGCCTTCAACCATAGCGTCTGTTATAGACAATGATGCTTTTTATGCTGCCCTGGAAACAGTTACGTCATTCGATTGAAAGGGTTCATAGCATGATTCTAATAATGTTTTTGTAAAACTTGTTGCAATCTTCTCCGTGTGTCGCGATAGTTGTGACTTTGTTGTTTCATGTTCCCGATATCTTTTGTTCGATTGGTTGCCTTTTTATGAATGTTTCCAATGTAGTACCTGTTACGTCATACTTGAATTTTTTTGTGTATAACCCCCCCCCCCCCCCCCCACTGTAATGCCGAAAGGCGTACTGGGTATCAAATAAATAAATAAATAAATAAATAACTTAAGCAACCGGTTATTTCCACTTTTATTTCTAATATTACTTTTCTCTCTCCCTCTTCCCAGTTTTCCCCCTCCCAAAGGCCAGGTAGCAACTTATCTTATCCGTAGAGACCCACACAGCTCCTAGAGCCCGCTTTGCTATCATCCCAATATAAACAACTAAGAATCGACATTAGATATTAAGTTGGCCAAGTTTGATGTGTAAGAGATGCACTTTTGCGTACAGACCTGATTGACGGATGACGCAAGTCGTTCTATTAATCTAAAGAAACATTAATTAAGTCAGCAAAGATCAACCAGATCGACACAAAATGGGTCGATCAAGAATCAGCCTGATGCCGTTACTAGTCAAGCAGTGACTAGTGGGTCGTTCAAAAATATTGTTATACTTAAAGAAAATGACAAGAGGAAGACGAAATTGGACAGGGCGTAAATTTTAGTTGTATAAATTATTAGAAATACGCAGATAAATTTAAAAATATATATATATATATGAATACACGGGCTTAGCACCATGGCCACCGTGTTATTAACCGATATTCTTTGGTCACGACCACTCAAGTTCCCTGAAACTTGTCGAAATATTTGCTGAACGTTCCCTGGGATCTTTTGATGGCCGGGTATTCATAAGATTGTGATTCTATATGGCAGGCTCGTTCCAGGTTTCTTGCGATGGTACGCATGCCCTGGACTGTCCGACTTCTGGTGGCACGCCTACTCTCTGATTGTAACTCTGCAGTCAGAGTGGATGATGATTACCCTGTGACTTTTCGTCGTTGCCAAGAAGCGACGGTGCGTTTCTAGGGAGGCGATGAGTAAGGCTCGCAGTTCTACTTTATTCACTGATGTTCTGGTTTAACAACAACCAGGCGGTTGTTGTTAAATTATCTAGCTGCGATGCGTCAGTATAAAAGCGTAGCGCGACTGAGTCGTTCTGAACCCACTTCTCGTTCGTGTGCGGCAGCAACCCGTTGTCGACGGGGCTGTCAGTTCAGCCCTACGTTTTTGGCCAACGGCTTGGGGTCAGTGACTTAAACACGTTCCCATGGGGCAGGAAGCGGCGATAGATGAGGCTTGGTTGAAATATGGTATCCGCGGGCCGACAAATGTAACCACCGACTCTGATGCTTTCCTTGCGCAGGAGCTGGGGTACCCGAAGGTTTTCTGCCCGGTCTTCAATGGTGTTTATTGCGCTGGGAGTTGTAAATCGTCGTTGGCTGTTGTCTTGAAGGGACCTGCGACTACTTGCATTACCTACAAGCTGAGATACACTCCACGTGGTGTGGTCGGCGCAGGGTGAGCCACGGGTAGTTCTGGCCATACCTGAAGGATCTGGGAGTGAGGAGCGCTCCCACGAGTGTTCGCAGTAGGCGTTTCTCGGCTCCCCAGGACTTCGAAGTTACGCACGGTATCAGGGCGAGGGTAAGTCTCTACGCCCGGGAGAGCTGATCCAGCCATACGTCTCCGTGCCGCCGTCCTCCTCCAAGGGGAGGCCGAGGATCTTGGTGGGCTCGGCAGGTTGGATTCGCAGTCTCTGTAGATGTAGCTGCACGTGGTCACAGATGCCTGTCCGGTGTTGTTGGCGGCTGTCCACGACGACGTATACCGTCTCTTCGGGGATGCGCAGAGGTCAACGGATCGAAGAAAGCTGGACACGGTGTCAACACCCGCTTGCGCGATGTTTTTTGGGGACCAAGGGACGAGAGGGGGGTTCCATTTTGGCTTATAGATGGAAATTCCGAGTTTGTCGACAACCTCCGGACGAGGGGGAGGGCCGGCCGTTACAAGGCTGAATAGAGTAGGGGAGAGGATAGCATCCTGGAGGGCGCTAATGTTGTTAGCGGGTCACGGGGCCCATGGTCCGCCCCACTCGTACACGGTATGTTCTGTCATGCAAAAACTCTTTGATAAACTGAAGCGGGCGATCCCTCAGTCCGCAGTTTTGAGCAGCCCAGACATCCCCCGCACGAGGCACCGAGTCGAAGGCTTTCAGGAGATCGATGGCCACCATGGCGGGGGGGGGGGGGGGGGGGGTCGCAGGAGTGCCCGAGCTTGTAATTGTGAAGCAGGACTTATGCTGGCTTGTGTTGACCGGTGGCTTATGAAGCCGGTCGGAAAAGAGTAGAAGTTCTGGTCGTTTTTAGGTGCCACTGAGGTCGTCCAAGGTTAGTCTTATTCGAGAGAATTCGTTATTTGTGCCGCTAAACAACTAATCTCAAATATCTCCGTACTTAAAGGTTGGTTAATGAACTAACTATTTTTTGTTATAACTTCATTAGTAGCAACTGTGAGTCTAAGAGTAGCAGGGTCTGGCTCTTTACGTTCACTCTTAGTTTCGCGATTCGCTCTTTGGTGCTCTGAACGGTAAGGTGCTCGGCACTCGTGACGCTCAACATTTCTCAGCCTCTCGGTGCCTGTAGAGTTCTTCAGTTCCGCATACATGATTACCAAAATACAATAATAAAAAACCCGAGCCCGCACCATCACTGAGCCGCCGTGCGCTCTTCAAATTCTTCGTAGCAACAAGCTGCAACCGATCCGCCGACCAAATTTCCATCGTCCGAGAATCCCACGCGCGCGCGCTCTTTCTGAAATTACCCACTTTGTGGCAGCCTCTTTTGTTATTCCCTCGTCTTTCTCTTTCGAAGCATTCGGTGTTAGGGAGATAATAAAGAAATAAATAAAACAAGAACGCGGCAGCTTGCGGCAAATTACTCCCGGAGCATCCCGGGCCCGACCAAGAAGGATGCCCTCAGATTACCCCCGGCCCAGCACCTAACCCGACGGTGAGTCATATTTTAGCTCAGAAGCGTAAGCTCTTTTTCTCCGTGCGAGCGAAGATGAAGGGCAGAAGGAAAGACGGGAACTTTACTCCGTTCACCCCGAAGCTAACAGTGCGGTCGATGCTGCGTCCACTTTAGTCCAATCATACGTCTCCCATTTGCCCCGTGATAACGCTCTACCGTCTTAACTTCAGCGCCGAGAGCGGGGTCAGGTGATGAAAGAGAGGCGTTTGATTGGTCCGGCGAGCACGTAACCAATCAACCGCGTCCCTTCCATCACCTGACCTCGCCCTCCGCGCGTGAGTATGGGCGGGAGAGCGTGATCACGAGAAAAATGACAGACGTGCGATTGGCCCCACGAGTCCGTAGCTTCCATCACACTGTCAGCTTAGGGGTGAATGGAGAGATAGAGAGAGAGGGAAATAGAGAAGGATGGGGAAGCAGGGTCGAATGCTCAGCAGTGCAATGCCGCGAAAACAATGAGCTTGTGCTGCTCAATCGGTCCGAGAAATGGAGGCTTCCGCCGACGCTGCAGCCGCCTTCCTCCTGCCCGATCCTGCTCGTCTGTGGGCGGAGAGGCTTATGTTTCACGAGTCGGGAGATGAACGCGCAGACAACGCGGCGGTTCATTAGGGGTGTCGTTGGCCGCTGATGCGTGAGTTGCGCGGCGGATACGCCTCACCGCCGTTCTGGGTTCGGTGGTGCGGGGCACAATGAATAGGTGTTGCGGAGAAGGGGTTTCCTTCTGGTTATCCGTTCCACCTTAGGAATAGCTGGTTAACGTATCGTTTCCTTCTTTTTTCCTTCTTCTTTTTCGGAGTTATTGGTGAACACACGGCACAAGAAGAACAGACGCCACGCGAAGCTGCGGCACGCAAAAAACCTTTTGCTACCGCGGCTGCGGTTGAAGCGCGCTCCGGTTAGGGTAAGAAACTCCGGCATTAGGAAGACACGAAGTTAACTGAAAATTTGAATGTTTAACGACCAGTGCTGGAGCTGTATCGAAATATATATTTAAATAATATTTTTGCTCCTGTTTTTTGTTTTGTATTTTTACTTTTTGTTCGTTTGTGATGGCTAAATAAGTTATAGCTTGTTCAAAACCTCCAAAAATAAAGTAATGTATTTCAAGGATTCTTTATTTTTTTTTTAGACTTGCGAAACTTGCATTCCAAAAGTATATGCATTGTACGGTTGAAAAACCAGAAAACAAAGTGCCTGCTTTTTAAGATTTAATATTTCTCGTCCTAAGGGCGTAAGGAGGGGACATTCCAGCGGTAATGATAGCAATGAGGGCTTAGCTTTATAATAGGACATTTATTTTCAACCTGGCAACCTGGCACGCCATTGTAGTCTTGTTGGCAGGCTGGGAATAAAAGCGGCACCTTGATCCGCAAACCTGACGGGGTTCGCTTGAGGTATGGCTAACAACCCCGTCGATTATTGGCAAAAACCTCATGAAGATTTTTAACCGGCATCAGTTATACAGTCACATGTCACTACAACAGAATGTTTTCTGCAATAAACAAAAACAAGCTGCAATTGTAAGGTTAAAAGCGGGACGAAACATAAACTAAAATACCCACCCGCGATCTTTCTTTTTTATTTTGTAATTGATATTTACCGATTTGTCTCATCCAGAATAGTTCACCTATAAAGGCTCGTCTTCACCCATTACACATATAACTTAGGTAACTTACAGTGTCTGACACAATGCGCCGTGTGACGAAACCTCAAAAGGAGTCGCCGCCTTTCCCTTCACTCCGCCTTAAAAAAAAAAAGAATTTCCGCACAGCCTTACTCTCTGTCACTAAATCTACAATAATTTTACGTGGCACCATCATTTGACAGCGGCATGCTAGAACCGCGTTAATAGTTATCACCGAACTGATGAGCAGTTAGTGGCGTCCACTTCCGCCCATCCCCCTTTCTCTTACCACAAGTCGGAGCATGTGCGGAACAAACATGTACAACGCCTTCGTTTCACGAAGTTGATGGGGTTTAGGCCACTTTGCTTTCCCGTCGCGGCCAAGAGAACTTTGAAGCTTCCGTGTCTCTCATCCAACAGTCCCGACTTTTTATAAACGTTTCACTCACACACGAGTTTCGGACAGAGCCCGACCAGCGAAGCAGACTTCTCACACCCGCTTAAATCAACGCATTAAAGTTGGCTGCGCGGTAATCTCGACCTCGCCGAGTGGCCCGCTATTGTCCGAGCCAAGTGGAGCGACGAGAAAGAGACGCTCAGCGAAGAGCGCCGTCGGGGGACGCAGATGTCCGGCACGAAAAGGGCCTCCGGCAGCAACGGCGGGCTCTCGAGCAGCAGCGGGGGCTTCTGCTGCTCCCGTTAGCGTGCTCGGCGGACACAATGACGTCCTTTGTGGGGCCCGCTGCAGGAAAATTAATGAGGCCCTCTTAGGCGGCCCAGATCAAGAGCCGCGTCCTTGTCGCGGTGTCGCCCTCACAAAGGACCGCCGCGTCTCTCTTGCCGGACGAGAGGAGGCCAGCTGCTCCGAGAGAGCCCGCCGACTCGTCGAAACGCCGAGGAGACCGCTTCTGTCCAGGGCTCCAGCATTGACATGCGGATTGTGTGTACGGCTGGGGAGTTCAGGGAGACGGGTATTTAAACCAACTGCCGTATCGTGACCTGCGCGCTGATTGACACGCACGCCTATACGTGTGTGTGTGTGTGCGTGTGTGTGTGTGTGTGTGTGTGTGTGTGTGTGTGCGCGTGTGCGTGTGCGTGTGCGTGTGTGTGTGTGTGTGTTGATTGTTTGGTTGGTTGGCCGGTCGAGGTGAGAACACGGGATACGGTGCTGCAGGTAATACTCTCTTCCTGCAAAGCACCATACTTATAAACATCAAAACAACTGAAACTGTACAGATGGTCCTGAAACTACCGCCTGAATCAAGGATTTAGATGCCAAAATGGAGCACCCCCGCCTTTTTTAATGATTTCAAACCGAAAATGTAATTCAACTTTCTGATTCCCTGTCATTAATCGCGCAATCACGGGTGCGCGTCCCTGCCATCAAGCCATTAATCGCGCGCTTATGTCGCAATGCGCTTACCACGTGCTCGTTCTTCGCAAGCTGACGACGTGTCACTTTTTCAGTTTGTGTTCCTTTTTCGAGCAGTGTTTTTTTTGTGGGCCTAAAACACTTTCCGAAGAGGTGAAGAGGAAAGCGACATGTTGCAGACCTTCATAAGCGACGGGGGAGACAACCCAACCTCTTGATTGCTAAAGGATCGTTCTCCCAAGGTCCCAAAAAATTAACCAAAACAGAAAAACATCCACCAAGTTGTTGCTTGCGGCGCACAGTCCCCGTGCGCCGCCTTCATGAGAGTAATAAACAAAATGAAAGCCGTTTACAACTCCCTGTAACGCCGAATCAGAGCGAAGCTCCTGAGGAGGAGGGGAAGGCACGGGGGGGGGGGCGGTCACGTGGCCTGGGGGTCACGTGACCTCGACCTTTAGGGGGAAAAATTTTCCGCTAGATTTAGCGGGAAAATTTTCCGCTAAATTTAGCGGGAAAATTTTCCGCTAAATTTAGCGGGGAAATTTACCCATCATGCACCGCGCGGTTACGCCGACGGCGACGGCGACGCCGCTCAAGCCGGAAACGGGCGCCTAAGAGCTGCGCTCTAAAAAACATTGTGTCGAACATTCCGTTAAAGGGGTGGTGCAACGATATTAAATTGGAATATTTTTCACTTTATAGGAGTTTACTGGCACTAGTGAGACCCAAGTACACTCGCCCGCAACGGCATTGACCAAGAAACCTATTTGTTGAGGTGAAATTTCAGGATAAAAGCGAGCATTTACCTCTGGTCCCTCCTTCGCAAGACTTGATGGCGTAGCGGGGGGGTCACGGTTGCGGCATAGTCTCCCGTGGCGATATTCGAATGCGGCTCATGGATTGAACCCGAGCATAGCGTGAGCACTCGATTTGGGCTCGTGATAATCGATAGCTCGACAAGCATTCGGGTCGAGGCTCGTGTCCAATCGCGGCAATGACGACAATAGCCAAATACTAACAATGTATGGAACTCAGCGCGTGCCCTGTGCTTTGCCAACCTCAGCCAGTGGCTATTATGAACATTTGCGGCATATAATCGGCTCCAGATCACGTGGCTTCTTGTTCTGGCTGCAAGTTGAGGAGGTGAACGCTGCTCGTTTTTCTTCATGTTTCTTCTGCGACATTTATTGCGCGGGAAGAAAAACGAACGCGTGTTGCATTGGTCATAAACGTCAAGGATTCGTTCTAAGCGGTATTCGCAAGTACAAACGTTGTTGCCCCGCCCCTTTAAACCCGGGAAGCACAGGATAGGCTGTGCGTGCCGTATGCGCGTGTTATGATCTGTTATGTTTTATTATGTTCGAGACCCGCTATACTACATTCACTTTTAAAGAAGCCATGATCGATTTTTCTACTTTCGCTGAATACTACTCAAAATTCCTCCCTAACGTTAATAACTGAATAAACTTGCCTAAGAGTTTTTTCTCTAGACAATGGCAGTCGCCAAACTTAAATTCGAGAAATTTAAGCATCGTTCATCCCCTCAACTCAGAGCAAGATCAAGCGGCCACGTGGTCTATACTTCGTTTCACCTTATGTGCGAGCGAAGGCAAAACTGGAAGCGCGAGCACGGAAGCTCCGTGCGTTCGGGCTTTGCTCGAGCGCGCGAGCTGGGGAGAAATGCAAAAAGCGCTGGTCTCGCGCTTCTAGCTTTGGCTTCGCTCGCAGATAAAGTGAAACGAAGTATAGTGCCGATCCTATTAAAATACGGGGTAGTGCTGGGACCATAGCGGCTCGTGTGAGGCGTGTGGTATTGGCGACGTGAGCGATCGAAAGCGTCGCTGTGGTCGGCCCATCACAATCGGCCGAATGCTGACTATGACGTCAGCAAAGGATGTCTCATCGACGGAAATAAGAGGATCGTAAGAACTTCCATTTTGACGGTGTTGGCAGTGTTGCTTTGAGAGCGCTATGATTTCAGGCTTCCACCATGCCCATTACAAACACCATCGAACTTGTTGTTCACAAGGTAATGACGTCACGAAAGGTAACCAAACGAGGGCGCCACCGAAACATCCCGCCGCTGCGATAGGTGTCGACACCGGCGCATCGGCAGTAAAGTCCCTTCATAAAATTCGCAAAACCAACGCAAACACATAGAGGGGCTTTAAAGGCACAATGAGGGCCATTTCGGATATTTTTTTGGCGATTGAATGGACCTTTTGTAGAAATACGTGGTGCGCATGCGCGGAGTATTTCATGCGCCTGGGTTCGAGAGTATCTAGTTCCAAACAATCCATCATCTTGCATTTCTCGCCTTTGAGCGGTTTCGTTGTGTCGACCTCGGGGCGGAAGATTACGCACGATGGGACAAAGGTGAACTTGGGGGAGCCGTATCTAGGTCACATCGCCTCAATGGGTGAACAGGATGTAGCTGACGTTTTGGGTGTGGAACGGGTGGGAGAGGCCTTGGCGCGCGTTGTTTTCCAGTCACCTAGTCTCGAACCGATTCGCGTGTCTAGGTGGCAGCACATATTCGCCAAGAGGTCCATTGGGTTCCCGGCACGTCTCAGGCCACGTTGCCCAAATTTCAGCCGAAACCGGCGCTTGTGTGCTGCGCAAATCAAACAGTCGCGGTAATAATCGTACCGGGATCGATCGAGGCGACGCCCCGAGCGTTGCGGTAGAAACCAGCAGAAGCGGAGGTCACGTGACCCTGCGGGGCCTGGAAGCGTGACGTCACAAAAGACGCGTCAGCGATTGGTCGAAACGAGAAACGTGCCCTCGGTCACGCTTTAGTTTGTGGTTTTTATGAACACTGTTCTAATTGCACTTGAATAACCAAGAAAACTATAAATCGAACCGAAAATGATAACTAAACCGTAAATAAAACACCATAATTATTTTTCTCTTTGCTACACTGCACGCGAAACGGGCAACGAGCAACTATGGGCAAACAAAATATATGAAATAAAGAACACAGCTCGGAACACACGCGAGACTTTTGGTTCTGGTTTCAGATGTCGGTGCCGTGTTGATTCAGCAACTATGCTTATTATTCAAAACGATTAGAAGACGATCTAAAAAGGGGACACCCAGCGAAGTCTACATACGAACAGAAACTCGTCCTTACCATTCGGTGTTACCGTAACTACGTTGCGGTGGCGTAGGCGAGCTGGGCGGCGACGAATTACTCTCGGTCGGCGGCGATTCTGGGGCGTCCTCGTAAAGAGGCATTCCAGAATTCCGCGTCCTCAGGAGCATCTCCCGTTCTGTTGGTGTCAGGTCACTGAACGGGAGCCCGAATTCGCTCGCGAGAGCGGCATTGCCCTCCATGTTGGTCCGATGAAACGACCGCGCCACCGCGCAGCTATAACCCACCGCGGTAACCAAAGTCTCGATGCCCTAAATGCTACCGGTACCGACTATTCACACGTGACGTCACTCCTACGTCAGCTCCGTTTTTGGAGGCCCAAAAATGAGAATGCAGATAGTTCAGTTTCGGTTTCTTCGATTCTTTCGTAGGTACAGAAATACGCGTCACAAATGTCTATAAAAAATTGGGCAGTATGCCAGGTCCCCAAGAAGCCTAAAAACACAATTTAAAAAAATTAAATAAAATCGTCTTCATTGTCCCTTTAATCGGCAGTAGGTCAGTACGGTGCGGGTTGTGCGCGTGGACCGCGTGCACGCGCACGTGCGGCGGCACGTGCGAACTGCAGCGACTTTCTGCTGCCCTGTCGACTGCAGCGCCGCGATGGTTCTCTACACGCGCAGCCTCACAAGTTCCATTGTTGAGATGCGCCGGTCCAAACACTACCCCGTACTCTATAGTCGGTTACAAGTTAAGAAGGTAGGAGAAGCTCCTCCCACAAGCGTGGTGCGCCGGTTTCAAATCCCTCCGCAATAGCAACTCCGCAATCGAAAGAAGAGTTCACTGGAAACGCTCCTTGTTCCGCTTCAATGGATAGATAATGGCCACAGAGTGGTGCCAACTTGTCTCCGACCCCCACTTTTTAAGAAAGCGACCTTTGTATTTATCGGAGAAGGAACCGAGCCCCTGAAAGCAGCCTTTGTATCAATCGAAGGGGGAAGCTAATCCCCGAAAGTCGTCTTTGTTTCCATCGGAAGGGGGAAGACTTAATCTCCCTCTCGTGGCTTCCACAATGCTAAGTCAAAGTCAAGAGATAAAGCAAATATGTACAGAAAGGCACGACCCTCCTCGCGCGTTGGCCGCAACGTCACGGAAACGATGGGACGCTATTGGATGCGGAGGTGGCGGAGGGATATATGATTCCCTTTGAGGGGCATTTGCCGCTATACCTTCTTGACTTGTAACCTACTATAGTACACTGTAATCATATGCCGCCAATATTAATCATAGCCATGCGCTGGGGTTGGCAAAGTAGGAAAGGCGTGCTGAGCTCCAGGAATTGTTAGAGTTCGGCTATTCTCATCGCCGAAGTGGTTAGGCACGAGCCACTCACTACGCGCATGTCCGCCTAGGCACTGATTGTTGCGAGCATAAGTCGAGTGCTCAAACAGTTCTCGCGTCCATTCCATAAACCGCACTCGACTGTCGTCGAGCGAAAGGTTTTGATCCCACAATGACGTCATTAAGCTTTGCGAAGGCAAGCCTGAAGGAAATAGTCCTCTTTCGTCCTCGCAATTTCACCGCGACAAAAAAGCTTCTGGATCAGTGACGGTCTGTGCGGGTATACATTGGCCAGACTACAACCAGTATGCCTCTGAAAGTCGTGAACATTTCAACCCAATATCGTTTTATGACCCCTTTAAAGGGGCCATGAAATTATTTTTTTAACTTCTTCCTCTTCAGCTTTAACCCTGAACTCAAAAGCCAATTGAGAAATCACGTGGTCGTGACATGTTTTGGCACCGGTACGATGATTCCAAGCTCCCACCGTCCTTCTTAACCGTTCCATGAATCTTGTTATTATTCGCGAGCGAAAAGAAGTGCCGTGACGGCACTCATTGCCCACGAGTGCGAATTCAAATTTTCGTTGACGCATTGATGGTTGACGCGCGCATACGTCCGAGTGACGAAGTTCTCGTGTCCAGTGCGTGAGCTGTGGTCGGTTGACGTCCTTTGGGCACCGCGGTTGTATCATGGTAAAAAGGGCGGAGAGCTTTTGAAGGAAAGGAGGCACGAAATAGTCCGCTATATTTTCAAATGATCGTACCAAAAGCTGGCTTTGGACTTTCTACCCTCTTTCTTTTGGCCCACTCCCTTACAAAAAAATGAACTGAGTTTCAATTGAAAGTATAAAGGGCTCACTCAATAGACCGCATTCAGTCTCAATTGAAATTCAATTGACTTTTTCTAATGAGTCCCTATTGAACCGTCCCAGGCCATTGGCCATTGAGGCGCAATTGAGTTTTAGCAATTGCATTTCAATTGAATTTTGGCAATAGTGTTTTAATAGAACTTTTGCTATTGAGTTTCAATAAAAATATTGCAATTGAGTTTCAATTGAATTTTTGCAACGTGTCTCAATAGAATTTATTGCAACTGCGTTTAAAAAAAATTGCAACTGGTTAAGATTTTTTGTATACTTCCTTAAAGCATGCGACATGAAGGAAACAAAGCACATGAAGGAAACGAACACAAACATCATAACTAAGCACTTAAAACCCACTAATCGTAATCCCCTTGACTGCCCCACCGCCTTATATACCCTACATAAGAAAGGTATTCATTTGGCCGGTGACCACCTCAGCATTTATTAAGGTTCCCAGTTTGCTATTTCCTCCTTGGAAGTCTCATAAATGATAAACAATGTTTCGAAGTCATTGGACTCTATCCCTTAATAGAAAAACATTGGTACAAGCAGTAATCGTTCGGTGCAGTAATCCACAAACGACCAAAAAACAAAAAACTCAATTGCATTCCTAATGAGTAAATTCAATAGAATTGCTATTGAGTTTCTTATGACCAAACTCAATTACATTCCTAATGAGTAAATTCAAAAGAATACATATTGCATTTCTAATGAGCAAACCCAATTTCATTTTTAATGAGCAATTCAAAAGAATATATATTGAGATCTTAATGACCAAACTCAATTGCATTCCTAATGAGTAAATTCAATAGAATCGATATTGAGTTTCTTACTACCAAACTCAATTGCATTCCTAATGACTAAATTCAATAGGATCGATATTGAGTTTCTTATGACCAAACTCAATTGCATTCCTAATGAGTAAATTTTATAGAATCGGTATTGAGTTTCTTATGACCAAACTCAATTGCCTTCCTAATGAGTAAATTCAATGAATCGATGTTGAGTTCTTATGACCAAACTCAATTGCATTCATAATGAGTAAATTCAATAGAATCGATATTCCGTTCTCCACAAATGTTTAAACAGTTCGCGACAGAGCAAAGCAATATTAGATGAGCTTCCTAACGCCGAATCTAATGCTGAGGAAGTCGCACTTTTGAATCATGACGATCGTCAGTTGCGTCTGCCCTGCATACGAACCAAAGTGGCGGCGCCCACAACAATGTCGGGGAACGGAGTGCCGATACTTTAAGCGCAGCTCATTTAGTGGCTCTAGCCGTGACCCTATGCTCTCGTGCCTGTGGCCTTGGCAGCAGTCTCAGCTTAAAGGGAAGCTGAAGAGGTTCTTGAAAAATGTTCAGCCTTTCCATTCTGGTGAAGAAGGAAAACCAGCGAAGCTGTACTATTGTGGGAATGACGAAATGGCCGGCCGCAAGTCGGCAAGCCTGAGTGGAAAGGCTTGAAAAGGTGGCCGCCATCTATGAGCGACGGCGGCAGCCAGACAACCGGCAAGCCGATTGTCTGGTTGCCGCCGTCGCTCATAGATGGCGGTAGCTGCCCGGAGTGTTGTGTCGACATTTATTTGCTGGCGGACACGATCCTTGTGAAACTAGCCCGTAACAACTCCGCTGTAAAAAAAAACAAAAAAAAAAAAACAAAGCGAGATACAGCTGAATTGACTGGCAACAGAAAGAATAAAACAAACTCGGGACAAGGGACGACGAACATTACTTTCAATTCTATAGTATTGTATTTCGTGAATCTGAATATCACGTTCGGTTTCCCCGTAGATATAACTAAACGCGAGAAAACAGAAAAAACCTTCGACCAGTCGTTACGTCATAGGATCTTTCAGCCGCCAAGTGCGTGTCGCTCGTCTGGGCAGCGCGCGCAATTGCAAGTTTGCCAGGTATATTTCCCCGCACTTGACACATATCGTGACGCCTTTTTTTACTCTTCTGAAAATAGCAACAGTGCGCGTGCATAGCTTTGATAGGCGCTTAAGATGCGCGAGAGCTGAGGTTTCGGAAACTCCTTTTATGACGTCACGCTCCGGGAAGAAGGGGCTTCAGCGGTACTTTGGAAATGATTTTCTGCAGCCTCCGTGCACCAAATCGAAAAAATAATCCGGATATTCGTGATCCTGGAGGCAGATGAAAACGATTTAAGTGGTTCTACTCAAATAAAGAAACGCTTTAATTTCCATTCAAGAGTGAACGGAGTATAGACGCTTTACAGCAGCTGTGCATGGGCGCCGCCATAACTGACCTTCAGTTTTTGTTCCTTCTTATTCCGTTCACTTGACTTCATCATTTCCACAGCAGGACAGGTTATTGCCATTTTAAGTGTTACTGTGTCCTTCCCCCCCGCATAGGCCGTTGTGGAGACTCGTCAACGCCCGCTTCAGTGGCTCGGCATCTCGGTAAGACAAGAGAAGGGCGGCTATGGCGGCTCAATCTGGCGCGTGTGTAAAGCGTCTATAGACCTTTCCAAAAAAGGGAACTTGACAGGTTCCATTTTCAGTGTTCGTGCGTATGGCGCGTGATTTGCTCGCTTTCCGAAGCGACGAACGTGCGCGTTCTGGACTGTGATTTAACACGTGTGGACTGTGATTTTTGTAAACAGTGGAAACGTCTATAGAGCGACACACAGAAGCAACCGCCACCAACACGACTCAAACACGTGCAGCATGCGCGCAAAGATGGCTTCGGAAGGCTCGCAGTCTCTCGATGCTCATGAAGTAAACACGAATGATCGCAAGCGTGTCAAAGATATCTTCGAGTGAATGCTGCACCTGTTTGAGGCTCGTCGGTGTCGGTTGTTTTTGTTTGTCGCTCTAGTGTGACTCGGGCATTGCGGGGTGTTCTGGGTAGTTTCGGGTAAAGCCCATCTATCCTGTGAAAAGTGGCGCCATTCATTGTTGCGGAATGCTCGAGACACGTGCCGCGCTTCACTTCTGGGAAGAACATGGCGTCTGAAACCTAGCTTAAAGGGACACTGACAGGGTATTAGTCTCGCCGAGGTTTTAGTTGTACGTGACATATGAGAGCCCAACTACCCAGAACAGAATTTGCGGCTCGAAATTCGGTTTCTTTCCTCCCGAAAACCGCCGATCAAGAACTGGCCGGTTCCGAGTCTCGCTCACTCTCTTTTCCGTGGTCACGGGCCGTTTTCTAAGGTATCGATGCGACCACCAAATTTAATCAAAGTCGTGGTTCATGAAGGCACACAGTCAATATTAAAAATACAAAAAAATAGTAACCCATTTTTGTGGCTTCAAAAAAGCTGCAAATACGTTGATGAAAAAAAAAGGTAGCACAGACAACCGGAAGCTTTCTGTGCGTTCACTGCATAATTCTCGACCATGGCGTCCGTTTCGCGTATCGTGGGGCTAGCACTAGCGGATGGCAGCGGACGACGGGCGTTGGCCTCTACTTCAGAACTGTCGTTCACGGTACTGGCGAATTCTGTCTTTCTTCGAAAGCGAAATTTCGGACCAATCAAAAGAACTGATACTCATCCCGTTCGACACGCCCGACCAGCAAGCCGATTGCACGAAGACGTCACCGAGCCGTCGTCCCTTCTCCTGGCTGAAGACATCGCTCGCTCAAATGTCAAGCACGAATTGCTTACTTCGAGTTGAATACGGCACGCGTACGGCTACTTTACGACTGTGCGAATGTGCCCTATGCGTGGTGCTGCTCGACTTCAAGCCGGTAGTGTATGTATTGAAGAGAAATCGGCAGCAAACTTCCGTACATACAGTCTACCCGCTGCATAACTACGCATGAGAGAGTTCCTTCAGTAGCTCAGTAATAAAGATTAAAAAAAAAAAAAAAAATTCAGTAGCTACAGCGGAAAGACGTCCGCTTCACACGCAGACGTCATGGGTTCGATTCCTGGTGTGGGTGTACCTTTTATTTTTTTATTTTATTTTTTTTTGTCAAGCATTACTGCGATGTTTACATTTTTTTTTTTTTTTACAATTATCACAAAACAAATATACGTCGCTGAACTAAATGGTATGGATTCCATTTTTGACACCTGCGAACTCAGTGTATATCACTTTCCAAGAAAATGCAAGGAGCATATCAATCGGGTAGCGTCCGCTGTCCGAGCTTCGCGTAATGGTTCTACAGGAATTGCAGACAGCCATTGATCCCGACCCGTTGAATCTTTCGGAAACTTGTGCACTCTGGCGACTTTCAGATGCAGGGACATGTGAGGCAACTGTTCACGCAACATCTTGGAAGTGGGAGTATTTCTTTTCGGAGCTGATCACGGGACTTCACCACGGCACTCGGGCACTCTCTACTAATTGCCAACACTTAAATGTACAAAAAAAACTCATCCTGAAGTACAAACAGCGAGCGGACACAAAACATAACTGCAAAGGAATACCACGGCGAACGGACGCATTTCGTCTGCTACGTGCAGAAAGAGGAGAAAAAAAAACAAAAAGAACGCCACGGTCGGGTGTAGGCCACGTAACTTCCGCCACTCACGCTATCCTCTCCACTTCTCCGTTTCGGTTTTCGGTTTCGCGCAGTCGCGTTTTTTGGCTTTATTAAAAAAAACAAATCACGTGACTCTGTAGCAAAATATTATTGGGTAGTATTCCGACACCATAATGAATCACCTGACAAAAAGGAAAAACAAATTTGGGGGTGTCAGATTCCCTTTAGAGTTGAGTTCACTAAAACCTATAATAATAAAAAAAAAAAAAAATCTTCAGATGCATAGTAAACGATGTTGCTATAAAACAGTGCCGCCTTCCAGTCTTTCGGGAATGCGAATGATCAAAACTGCGCCCCCCCCCCCCCCCTTTAGTTTTTAAGAGCAATATCTCGGTTAGCGACGTTCTGAAAATGCGAACTTTAAGCACACTATTTTTAATATCTTTTCTTTTTTGGGTTAGTTTCCTTTGCACTGTGGGTAAGCGCTAAGATACAAATATATTGCATCTAGCACAAAATTAGGAAGCGCACGTTGATAGAAAATTAATGCGAATTGCTTTCCATAAAATGCTGCCGGCTCACTGCTGAGGGTCCGTTATAAATGAGAGCGCAGGCCGGATAGCCGCCACGAGGAACTCGGAATCGTTACAACGAAATGCCGATGATAACGGCGGCGCCGGCAATGGCCCTGGTCATATTTGGTAGTGCGGCGCGGGTGGATGTTTGCCAAAACAAAACAACTTCGGCTTGCCACGGAGGCAACAAATGCAAATCAAACTCTATATACATATATATACCATCATATATTAATTATATATATATATATATATATATATATATATATATATATATATATATATATATATATATATATATAATTAGAGTTTGATTTGCATTTGTTGCCCCGTGGCAAGCCGAAGTTAGGGCCTTCAATATCCACAGGTTCTCAAACGAGCTGTCTCGATTTTTTGTTGTGTTTGTGTGTATAACTTTATACAGTAGCGAACGATATGAAAGCAGGGAACTCAAACCGTAACCGTAACCGAAATCGAAAACCGTTTAGGAACGAAATTGTTTCAGTAACCGTATTTGGAACGGAAACCGCTATTGAAATTTACAAAAACCGTAACAGTAACCGTAAATTATTTACCGGTAATCGATATTAACCTGTATTAACGGGAAAAAAATAAAAATATTAGTTTTTTACAAGAATGACCTCGTGGAGGGATCTTGAAATGTCGTGGCATTTCACAAGTTTCCATCAGCGAGTGGTACACGTGATAACACATTTCCGTTCAATTTAATTTAGAATTAAGAATACTTAGTTGGAATCACTGGTCCAGCTTATAATGAAAAGTCTTTATTTCTAAATCTGTCACACTCCTACAATGGAAACATGTATTCAGTAGGTGTCGCCTTCAGGGCCCGTTTGCTCGAAGCGCTAACCGCGGCTAAAGTTAGCCGCAGTACCTAGGAGAGGGATTTTGAAATCACGTGGCTGGCTCGGGAGGGATGCGGGGAAACATGGCGGTGCCCCGGTGAGTGGGCGCCGCTCGCTTTAAAACTAATATGTTGTTGTAGCTGCAATATCGGGCGCGTTAGTCAGCAACGAATGGTGAAGGAGGCTTTCGCTTTGCCTTACCTCACTTAAATCGCAAAGCATGAGCAATGACCTCGCCGCATTTTTTAGATAGCCTTTCAAATCTGGCCATTCCTAGGCCTAAATGAACGCGATAATTGTCTGCATGGCAACGTCTTTGGAAAGCGGATTGCCTTGACTCAATCGGCCGGGTATTGATAGCACACAAAGGCAGACGGCGTCCCAAACGACCTTTTTCTAAATTACCTAAGCATCGAGGAGAACGATGGAAGTGTAATTCTGCGGTCCGTGCGCGCTGGCCTTCTTGCTATAAAAGATTCGAAGTAAAAAATCATAATAAGGCTTTGACGAACGCGCGTGCAAGGCAAAATTTGTTTTAGACTTTTTGCTCTAGAACAATTACTACTGCAGACGCCAGTGCGCGCAAAGCGCGTGTAACTACACTCGTAGCATGGGCCTCGGTGGTTGGGAAATTTAGAGAAAGGTTTATTGGGACGGTGTCTGCTTTTGTGTGCTATCAATGGCTACGTTTACATGAATGCGATCGTAGGGCATCGAATCGAGCAGGGACCAATCGCACGCAGCCTGTCTTCCTACTTCTTCCTCTGCTACCTATCTGGTACCAATCAAAATAGTCAAATCTCGATTCGACGTGCAGCGGTCGCATCCATGTAAACGCAGCCAATACCCGGCCGATTGAGTCAAGGCAATCCACTTTCCAAAGACTTTGCCATGCCGACAATTATCACGTTCTACTAGGCTTAGAAATGGCCAGAATCGGAATACTATCTAAAAAAAGCGGCGAGGTCATTGCTCATGCTTTGCAATTTAAGTGAGGTAAGGGAAAGCGAAAGCCTCCTGCACCATTCGTTGCTGACTAACGCGCCCGATATCGCAGCTACAAGGACATATTAGTTTTAAAGCGAGCGGCGCTTACTCACCGGGGCACCGCCATGTGTCCCCGCATCCCTACCGAGCCAGTCACGTGATTTAAAAATCCCTCTCCTAGGTATTGCGGCTAACTTTAGCCGCGGTTAGAGCTTCGAGCAAACGGGCCCTGGGTATTAACTACTGGGTGATTCAAGAAGAGGCCAGGCTCTTTAAATCGACCGAAAAATTCGGTTTCTTAACCTATCGCGCTACGACTTTGTGCAGCGCTGAACACGGATGGTGAATTTTCTTTTTGTAAAATTTGCAAAGAGCGAACTTACCTGAAAAAAAGTAAAGAAAGAAAAAGGCTTAGCTCCTATGGAAACGCAGCGAAGCCACCGGTCTTCAAACAATACGGCGCCGCTTCGCACGGGAGACAGAGATGGCGCAAGCGGTCGCGACGCCAACTGCCGCCAACGAACGAGCATACGGCGCCGAAAGACGGCGTCTTTAGCAGGCGATCGTTTCAACTCAAAAGCGGCGCGCGTTCCGCAGGCGGCGACTGTCGCAGAAACAAAAACAGGCGCCCTAACAAGGAACTGTAAAGCAGATGACATCAGTACCCCCCAAAAAACAGTCAAAATATCCCGACAAACCATTTTTTAATCGATTATCTGTCCAATTCAACATGTTGTATTAGTAAGGATGATAAAATAATGCATTGGCAACTGATATCAGAAAAGCTCGCGCCGCTTTTGAGTCGAAAAGATCGTCTGCTAAAGGCGCCGGCTCTCGGCGCTGTGTGCTCGTTCGTTGGCGGCAGTTGGCGTCGCGACCGCTTGCGCCATCTCTTGTCTCCCGTGCGAAACGGCGCCGTGTTGTTTAAAGACCGGTGGCGTCGCTGCGTTTCCATAGGAGTTAAGCCTTTTTCTTTCTTTACTTTTTCCTCAGGTAAGTTCGCTCTTTGCAAATTTTACAAAAAAATGCACCATCTGTGGGCAAGGCTGCACAAAGTCGTAGCGCGATAGGTTAAGAAACCGAATTTTGCGGTCGATTTAAAGAGCCTGGCCTCTCCTTGAATCACCCAGTAATAAGTTAGAATTTCGATATGTCCATTCAACCCGGTTCCTTCAAAACTACCGATCTTCATGACCTGCAGTAGCCAGGTATGTAGAAACGAGATAAATTGACCATCATGTAGAGCTGGCGGAAAACAAAACTTTGTATATATAAATATACTGTGTTCTTGCTCAACGACTGACATATTCCTTAAAGCAACGGCAAAAAGGTTCGTTCTGGAACGACGTTTTTCAAGCCTGCGTGTTCCTGGTTCCTCGTTTTAACGCCCTTCTTTGGAAGATGAGAAAAAATCCTCCAGGGACCCCCTGATGAAGACATCAGTGGCTCTAGAAAAGCTGCAGAAGCCTCTTCGGAGGCCCCAGTGTCTGCCTTGTCTGCTGGTGACTCTGAAGATGATTTAGATGCCTTACTGCGCATGCGCAGTGCCGACGGCAGCGCCACCGCAGTGACGTGGCACCAGAGACTTGAGTTAGTTTATAATCATATGCATTTGCTTGGAAATAGCAAACATGACGTAGGTATGACAGCGCTCAACAACGAAGATTAGGGAAAGGAACGAACAAAACGGGACATATTTTTACAGCTTTCTGTGTTGCTCGTTCCTCTCCTTAGTTTTTCCTGTTTTGTGCTATTGCATTTACATTGTTTGACTTGCACCAACTAGCCCAGCTCTCAATTTTATTATTTTATTCCACTGAGTAGTATTTTACTAGAGAAGGGCTATAGTTCTGCTCCTTCCTTTAGTGCAGGCAATGCCTCTTCTGGATATCTTAGGTTGCAACAAACTAAAGCGACGAGAAGTTGCGAACGGTTCTTCCAGCACCCAGTAGGGAATTTCTGAGGGTTGTTTGCAGACGCTGCCGAACAACAAAGTAAGAATGTTTATTTTAGTTCTTTTTATCTAGAATGCAATGATCCCTAAGTTGGAGGGGGGGGGGGGGGTAACATGTATGCTTGGGTATCAAACTATATAATGCAAATAAATGTAGTGAACAAGTGTTGGAGCTAGAAACGTGCGCAACTTTTGACCAATTAAAATTTTTAAGACGTTTCTGAGTTCTTCATATTGTGAATGTCCCCTCGTTGGGTATCTGGGACTGCTTTAAACCGTTTATAATAAAACGACTGTCTAGCATTTCATTAAAACTAATTACTCGAGAAACCAAAAAACACCTGGTTTTTAGGAACGTGTAACCGGTAACCGAAACCGTAAAATTAAAACCGTAAGAAACCAAAACGAAACTGATATCCACAGAAAACGGTAACCGTAACCGAAACGTTTTATTTTTCGGTTTGAGTCCCTGTATGAAAGAGCCCTCGCGAGGACGTGAGACCTGCAGCGCTATCTATCAGAAGGAAGCTCACCCATTATCGAGGTTTCAGTGATTGCTTCATTTTTTTCGTCACTCCCCGCTCGACCAGGTGTCGCCGAGTTAATGCTGATTTCGGCGTTGAATTTATAGTTTTTCTGGGACAAAATGCAAGATCAAGCGTGGCTCGAACCACAAAGTCGGCAGGTTGAGCGACCAGTTTTCGTGCGTTTGATAATAAATTCGAAGGATATATGTGCATGAGACGTTTTTCTTTTATTTTATCGAACACCACTACTATCGGTGTTGACTCGGCGATTGCTTGCCGACCAAGTGTGGAGTAAAGAAAGAAATCGAACAGTCAATGAAATGCCGCTTGTTCACACAGTAGCCTCGATGATAACTGAACCTTGAAGGTGAACCTTTGAGAGAAGTCTCTCTGGTTGGGGAGCAACAATAATAATAAATAAAATATACACCAACCAAATCCTAAAGGCGGAACCCGACGTTTCGAGACCGGCTCGGTCTCTTCTTCAGGGGTCGACTGCGGCTATGGCCGTTGAGGAGCAGTATTCTGTTTTCTTCTTCTTCTACGGCAGTGTCTATCGTTTTGCATCGGTGAGGTGGCGAAGTCCGTTCACGTAGACGGTCGGCAGTGTGCCGAGGGATCTATTTATGTTTTCTGGCGTCGCTTGTATGTGCCAGGATTCAATAAAAAGTCTATGTCTGGGATGGGTCTCAACAGCCAGGATGCTGGTGTTGGCAAAGTCAATTCTGTGGTCCTTGACGTCGCAGTGCTCGGCTACGGCGCTTCGTTCATGGTCGAACTTTCGAACATCGTTCTTATGCTGGCGGATTCTCTCCTGAAAGTTCTTCGTTTCCCCGATGTATGCGACCGGGCAGTCCGCGAAGGGAATTTTATAAATGACGCCTTGTGCTCTTTCCTTAGGCGGGCGATCTTTTGGACGGGGCATGAGTCTACCAAGCGTAGACATCGGCTTGTGGGCCACCTGGATCCCTTCTTTGGCCAGTACACGTGCCAGCGCCTCGCTTGTACCTTTTATGTAAGGAACGCTGATGCGTGAGGTAGGACGGTCTGTGTGTTTGCTTGGAGTTGCAGGTGTCGGCGAACTGATGTCACAAGGCATCAGTGGTCAGAACGCTCTTATCCAGGTCAAAAAATATCTGCTCATCCGAAGCTGACCGTAAAAAAGAGGAACACACCATCTTCGCCGACCTACAACGTAACGGTTATACAAGCAGCTTCATCCGCCGCATTGCGCGTCATCAAGCCCGAGATCACCGACACCTGCAACTCCCAGCAAACACACAGACCCGTCCTACCTCACGCATCAGCGTTCCTTAGATAAAAGGTACAAGCGAGGCGCTGGCACGTGTACTGGCCAAAGAAGGGATCCAGGTGGCTCACAAGCCGATGTCTACGCTTGGTAGACTCATGCCCCGTCCAAAAGATCGCCCGCCTAAGGAAAGAGCACAAGGCGTCATTTATAAAATTCCCTGCGCGGACTGCCCGGTCGCATACATCGGGGAAACGAAGAACTTTCAGGAGGGAATCCGCCAGCATAAGAACGATGTTCGAAAGTTCGACCATGAACGAAGCGCCGTAGCCGAGCACTGCGACGTCAAGGACCACAGAATTGACTTTGCCAACACCAGCATCCTGGCTGTTGAGACCCATCCCAGACATAGACTTTTTATTGAATCCTGGCACATACAAACGACGCCAGAAAACATAAATAGATCCCTCGGCACACTGCCGACCGTCTACGTGAACGGACTTCGCCACCTCACCGATGCAAAACGATAGACACTGCCGTAGAAGAAGAAGAAAACAGAATACTGCTCCTCAACGGCCATAGCCGCAGTCAACCCCTGAAGAAGAGACCGAGCCGGTCTCGAAACGTCGGGTTCCGCCTTTAGAATTTGGTAGGTGTATATTTTATTTATTATTATAACTGAACCTTCTACCGTTAGGTGGCACTGGAAGTCTTTGCAGCCACGCGCTCGCCTGGGCTTTGTAAAATCGTCCGCGACTGTACATCTCTGTTTTCTGTATTTGACTAAAAAAATGACAATATATGTCAGACAGTTATCGGGCTGTTAAAGAAAATTAACCAGAAGGCCGAAGAAATGATACGGCTCTTAAAAATTGGCGCTTGACGTCCCCTTCAGAGGGTTGACTTCGTGTCATCTATGCTCAGGGGCGGTCGCAAGTATTTCTTGAGTGGGAGGGTCAGGTATTGGTCAGCGTATTATATGTTTAAGACCCCCCCCCCCCCCCTTTTCCGGTTTCCACTCCCTAAATTTTTACAGATGCAGAATTCAAGAGGGGGGTCAGGACATCCGGACCCCCCCCTCTGAATCCGCCCCTGCCCATGCTCAATGCTTATTTCTGCACAGATCACATACCCCCTGACCTGTTACGAGTTCTGTAGTGCTGAAATAGCCTGTGAGTCTTCCCACTGCTTCTTCTGGTTCGAACGTTAAAACCCTGGAATAGAAGCGAGAAAACATAGTTGGCTCGCATAGGCTGTATTTTTATAATTTATAAGTCGTAACCGCAGGCATGCTCAAGAGCATTCTTTCCTGTCTGGTTAAAATGGCTCCCGCGGTTTAAGGAGATAGCATAACTATAAATCCCACTCATAACGTTTTTTTTTTTTTTTATAAATGTCTTTTTTATATATATTTTCCACTTAGGAATACCGTATTTTTTCAATGTTTTGTTCTATTTGACATATTTTATTTTAATTTTTTTTGTCTTGTTGGTTGATTGTTGACTGTCCGACACAGAGAATCTAGTATAGAGGCAGAAGCATCGTTAGACTTCGTGGCCCTTTCCCCTTGTCTCTTTTTCGAATGTACAACCGAAAATAAATGAACTCAATTGAAGTTTAATTTATTTTTTAGCATGTAAACTTGCCTAACTCAATGGAAACTCAAAACGCGCGAGGTGTACGGGCCTGCCAAAAAGTGCTTGTGGGCGGAAACGTATATTGCCCTCAATATTTGACTGCCAGGTGTGCTGCGTCGAAGAGCGGAACCGTGCTTCGCCTTGCAGTAACGTTTAACACAGTGAAGGCCTTGAGAGTCGCTGGTCCTGCGTCCTAGCGTGTGCGGGAGAAGCAGCCTTCAAGCCCAATAGAGAGCGCCCGAAGCCTTAGTTGTATTCCAAGAAGCGGATGCCGTAACCTCGCCTAATGTGTCACCCCGATAAAGTGGCCACACTGCCGTAAAAAAAAAAAAAAAGAATAATTAAAAGCACATGTTCTCCCCTAACTCCTTGAAATTTCTTGTTTAGTTCAAGTAGCGCCTCTTTTCGGTGACGACTTGCATGTTTGGAGGGAATTTTGGGGAAAAAATGGCAGCCTACTGGAGAAAGGATCGAACATTCCCGCCCCCTATAGGCTGAGTTGAGAACTGAACGCGGGGGGGGGGGGGGGGTGTTAACAACGCATTAACTATAGGATCGCGTTTCTGACGCAGCGCTCGGCGGATATAGCCGAACGCTGCGACAACGTACGCTTGGGGCTCCTGTTCAAGCAGTGAAGCACCAATTGAACACGAGGCCGAACGCTCACGCGTGTCCATTTTACAGCCCTGGGCTCGATCGACAGAAATGACGAAGCAACTTTAGTTCACAGGCCTTGCGTTGCTTAAACACCAAGCTCCGTGGAAAGCATGCTGGACAAAACGATCCTATAGACCTTTTCAAGAATCACTTTCTGGGCGCTGCCATCTTTGTCTACTTGGCTGTGGAAGGCGCTCTGAGCGTGCGCATTAGCTCTCTTCCACGAAATAGGACACTCCGCGCATGCGTTCATAGCCAGTGACTCAGCATTTTTAGCCTGGGTTATAAGCGCTGGAAAGGTCTATAGACCGGCACGCTGTTTACAAACAAGCCCGCATTTGCCCACACCAGGTGTGGGCACTCCGCGTGCGCAGAAACCAGACTGGCGCGAGGTGAGGCGTCCGCGCATGCGCCGTACCGTCAACAGCGCCACCGCAGCTGCTTGACGTCAGGGCCGCGTGTTGGCCAATAGTATAGTTGGACCATTTCAAGAATAGGAATATAAAGAGCTTCCCACAAAACATGCTTTGTCGCGCCACACTTGTTGTACAGTTATGCAGATACTAAATCGCCCACGCGAGTGAGCGGGTTTTTTTTGTTTTTTTTTGTCTGGGGAGCGCTTATGTTCGAACTAGCGTTGACGTCAAGACTTGCCCATGTCAAGCAGATAGGGAAAGGGAAAACGCGAATTGCCGTTATCATCTGCTGTTTCGAGAATACTCTCATCCTTTCAATCAGATCGAAGTGACACAGGCGCAGATGATAACGGCAGTTCGCGTTGATAGACTCCGCCCTAGCTGCTCCATATGGATGAGTGCGACGTCAGCGCTAGTTCGAACGTAAGCCACCAAACCTCCTGAGAAGAAAAAAGAAAAAGAAAACGCTCGTTTGTGTGGAATTATTTATTATCTGTATTAGTGTAGAGCCATCCAGATACAGATACTTAATAGCTCCACGCGAGCGGGCATTTTTCTCTGAGGAGTGCTTGACTGGTGGCTTACGTTCGAACTAGCGCTGACGCCAGGACTCGTCCATGTGGAGCAGATAGGGGAAGGCTGGGGAGCCCATTAACGCAAACTGCCGTTGTTATATACCGTTTCGAGAATCCTCTCCCCCTTTCAATCAGACCACGGTGACACAGGCGCAGATGAAAACGGCAGTTCGCGTTGATGGGCTAACCCCTATCTGCACCACAGGGACGAGTCCTGACGTCAGCGCTAGTTTGAACGTAAGCCACCAGTCAAGCGCTTCTCAAAAAAAAACCGCTCGCGTGGAGCTATTTAGTATCTGCATGACTGTACATTATACTATTAGAACAATAATGGGCAACTCTTGTGACCGGGCCTCGGTTTTCATTAGAGCCCGCAAAGCCGTGCGGATGAGGAAAAAAAAAGAAAAAGAAAAGTAATTTATTGTCGAGTATGAATGTATGAATGTAAGGTTCGTTATGCAAATTTTTTGATGACGCCTTTTTGAGTATCAAAGTTCAAACATAAGCATATATACAACCATGGCTTGTACGCTGCTAATCTGGCCCTTTTTCATTGAGCGTGCAAAAAGTTAAATATGCAGTTTTAAAGGTCCTCTCTGTACACTAGAGTGTGCAGATTTCTGTGACATGGTATCAGACTAATGCCTGTTTGCAAGATGCCGAAGATGGAGTCACCGTCGTCTTCTATGCTGTGCGTCCACCTCATGAGCCTCAGGCAACTGGCAATCTTTGTAACGCCCCGTTTAGTTTAGCGCCATATAATATCGGGTACTACCGAACCACCAAAAAGCTTCATACTTCGAAGAATATTATAAAAGATATTACTCATTCACGATGGCGACAAAAAGAGTACTATGAGCTATCTGGTTCTCCGGAGATGATCGATAAACCCAGCCTGCTCCTCGAAATCTACGCGAGAAAATGCAAATGATATCTGAGTGCACAAAAACTGTTCACATTTATAAGCGCCCAGGGCAGCAGACGCGAGAATACGCAGATTATAATGCGGAGTAGAATATCGGCACTTGTGTGGAAGTCTTTATTTTCTTCCAATTCGATATATTTCTTTATTTTAAGAAGTTACGTACTAAGGCGGCGGGAAAATATTCACAAGAGGACGAATCATGATTGAAGTCACTTTTTGGAGCAAATAAAAGTGACGTAATGTAAAAAAAAAAAGTATTTGCGGCGTTTGAAATTTAAATCCCGTTGTGGCAGTTTTAAAATTACTACTTACTTGATAAGAAACGATATCTGCGTCACGTAAAGTTGCACGTTAATATTTGATATTCATATTCTGGTATTAGTTGGTTCTACCATTTTCGATCAGCCCTTTAAATCAACTGTTCCGTATTATTGCTTCATGCTCGGAGCAAATAGGAAGGATTGGGGTAATGAAACGCCCTCGGCAGCATCTTGTATATACAGTGTGTTTCTTTTTACGCTTAACATATTGTTCAAAAAGAAATTGTGAAAGCTACACTAATGCAATTGAGCATGTAAGTTATACGGCCAGGGAGAATCTATATAGGGGGTTAATCCTCACGATATGTCGAACAATGAACTAAAATTTTATAATTATATTTTAATTAGTGAAAGCAGACATATGGTTCCCATTAGAAACTTGCTGAGTGTCATCGAAAGCCACTAAATTAGTAATTTGTAGAAAAACTTTGAGTGCGTGAAAAGCGCAGTGGGTGCGCTAACGTTACCACCTATGCAACAGGCACAAGCATGTGGTGAGAAAATGCGGATGTTAAGAGACGGAAAAGCCGCGCGGGTGCCTTATGCCACCAGTAAGTAGCCTGCCTCAACTTTAGCGCTCCACAGTGCTTCCCACGTGCTCTGAGTCTTTCTAATATTGCCTGATGTAGCGGTTTCTGATGGCGCTCAGCAAGTTTCTAATTAGAGCTCCGTTTATTTGGAATAACTAAAATGTTAATTAACATGTTTTAGTTAATTAGCCGACTGATGGTTACGATTAGCCCTCTATAGTATGTCCCTCTGGCCGTGAAACTCACCTGCCCAGATATGCATTAGTGTAGATTTCACGACTTTTTGTTAACGAATGCAGATTTTCCTCAATGCAAGTCAGTAAGTTCACATACTCTTCAGATGTTCAGTGTAAACCTAAGCGTTTACCATGCCCCTGGATCGCGGATATATTGAATCAGTGAATCACTCAGACAAGATTTGAACTTTCGGCGTAGATGCCATCATTCAATGTCGCTAGTAGTCCGCTCAGTCGAGGAGCGTCGCATGAATATACAAAAGCTGGAGCAGCCTTCACCATACTATAAAAGGCATATCTCAGATTGACCGCTTTTAAGACCAAGTTAGGTCTACCACTGCTCAGATGACACCAGTCAACACAGCTTAATTTGCTTAATAATGAGTCGCCACAAGTTTCAGTCCTCATAAAGGACTGCGCTGATACGGCTCACCAAACCTGGATGCCCAGAAAAAAAGAGGACAATTTCTATCACACTTATTTAAAGAATCAGCTTGTCAAGCAATTCAATTATAATTGAATGGTGCCATCCGCCTTTGACCTACTTGCTGAGTAATTCACTCAGCCATAGTCAATGGCTCAACATTAGCCAGGCGGCACTACCATTATTCGCGTGCGAGCGCGATGGCGGGCAAGACGAAGGAATGTGACGAGCATCCGCACGTCCCAACGGGTGAGAGCGGTCCCGTTAATCAGTTTGCCGAGTTAACAGCAGTGGCCCGACGGTTGTTTCGAAGTCCGGAGGTTTTATCCGTGACATCTACGCTATCGTAGAAAGCCTTCCCAGCCACGTCAGCTCTATTTTTTTTTTTTTTTTTACAGATTGGATCTAATGATATCTGCCGCCTACCGCCTTCCCCGATGCGCCATTTTATTTAATAACCTATTTTACATATCAAGCAAAAACGCCCTGCTGTGACTATAGTTTCAATTTCAACATTTCAACATCGTTTGCACCTCTCTGCCATCTGTACACAATCTCATCCCATCGTCATTAGATGCGGCGCCGCAGGCCTTCATGGTATGGGCCACTTGCCTTTCTGCGGCGCCGTGGTTCTCCTGAACCAAAATAATAATAATAATAATAATAATAATAATTATTATTATTATTATTATTATTATTTGTGTTTTATGTTTTCACTAAGCGCAACAAAGCGCCAGGTGCTGATGGAATTCGTGTTACCGACCTATGCCGCACTTTTGAGCACATTCAGCATGTTCTTCTTGCAATGATAAATGAATTTCTGATAACTGGGTTGATACCTGCAAGCTTGAAAACTGCACTTGTAAAACCAATTTTCAAGGGAGGGTCACCTAATAAACTAGAATGCTATCGTCCTATTTCTATCGTACCCTGCATTGCGGAGATACTAGAAAAACATCTTTACACTGTAATGTCCAGTTATATTAAGAGTTTTGACATACTGTCACGCAGCCAATATGGGTTTGTATCTGGCAGGGGCACGCAGTCTTTGCTTGAGGATTTTTCAGACCTATTACATCGGGGATTTGATCGTAACCTCTGTTCTTCTGCTATTTTTTTGGATGTGGCTAAAGCGTTCGACACGGTGAGTCACAAAGTTTTACTTCACAAACTTTATGAGTACGGCTTCCGCGGTCCCTTTTTTAGTATACTTCAAAGTTTCTTCTCTGAACGCTCGCAAATTGTGTCAGTAGGAAATTTCAAAAGTACTCAGGTAAGGCTCAAAGCTGGTGTCCCACAAGGTTCGGTTTTGTCCCTTTGCTGTTTAATCTCTATGTTAATGATATCTCACTAAGACTTGATTCCTGCAAATGTTTCAGTATGCAGATGACACTGTGTTAGTCTCTAGTCACCTTGATTTTCACCACTCTGTACGGTTATTGCAGCATGACATAGAACGAGTAATGGACTGGTTTTCTGATAATTTATTCATGGTTAATGCCGATAAAACAAAACTTGTCTGCTTCCGAAATCCTTTGAAGCGTACGACTCTTGATACATCGGTTGCTCTGCATAGGTCTAATTGTCGAGACTGTGAGTGCCCCACTTTGGATTTTGTCAGTAGCGTGAAGTACTTAGGCGTATTTTTTGACTCTGACTTGTCTTGGTCAACACATTTGTCGCACGTCTGTGGCAAACTTCGAACTGTTAGTTGTTTCCTTTTCAACAGCCGTATTTTTATGCCATATGCTGTCCGACGATCTATCGCTCATGCGCTGGCTTATAGTGTACTTAGATACGGTATAACGTTATTTGGCAATTGCGCAGAACTCTATTATTATTATTCTTATATTATTATTATTATTATATTTATTATTATTAATTATTATTTATGATTATATTATTATTATTATTATTATTATAGTTATCTCTAGCGGTTCCTCTACGTTTAGAGGACAATTTTAGAGCTCGGGGACCATATTACATACACTAGATTAACTAAGAAATCTTTAAGTTAAACTTTTTTCTGTGGGAGGTTTCCTTTGTTTGCTAAAACATAGTATTTCTAAATCACAGTTTTTTTTTTTTTATCAAACCCCTCAGCGTTTTTGTCGTTCAATGGGTTTATTTAAGCAGGGAGGGAAATGCAACTTTGCAAATCACTTTACGATTTTTTGGATAAACACTTGCTTGTCAGGTGTCCCTCTACACTTAGACTTACCGAATCTCAGGGCGTGGTCCAAAGAACGTGGAACCTAACAGAGCAGACTGTTTGGTCAACCTGGTGGATTTTCCTGGGTTGTTCCTCGGGTCGGAGGGCACGCCTTCGGATTCTTTTCTATTTCGATCGCCGGAGTTCTTTCCACCACTTTCTTTGCAAAGTGGTGGTTGGGACCCGACAAGAAATAGAAGCCCCTTAGCAGGTCTTTTTCGGCGCGTTCCGCATGGTAAACGCAAGCGGTCCTCTGAACTTAATTGACTACCGGATGGGTTTCTCCAGCCATTTTTTACTCTTCGCACCTACTTGACCAGTCAGTTCATTTCGAATACCATAAACTATATCTACAAAACTGTCAGACACAAAAAAGATCCCAAAGGGCTTTTTAACACACATACAGATCCAATAATATACTTATCACAGACAAATATACGAGCATGGAATCAGACCATTTTTAACTGCAGAATGTCTCTAATTTATTTAGTCATTCAACAATCACTCGATAATAATAATTTACTAAAAACACAAAATCACAATGTCTTAAACGCTACCCCAATGTTACCCGTGATTGTTCTAAAGGAGCCATTACTTTACAAAATTAAAAGGAAAAAGAAGTGACTATCACTAAAAGACTAAGGCAAATAGAGACGAGGTTAGCTAGGACTTTTTTTTCCACATTTTGTAAAAATGGAAGAGTATTTCCGCACGCTCATTAAACGAAAAACAATATATTGAACATTTAGAATCCTTTCCGGACTTGTCTGGAGAAAATCTTGGTATTTTTAATTATTATTCTTACACACTCTCCCGTAAGGAAACTTTAGTTCTCTCTAAAGGTTTAAAGTTTTGTCCTACTCCCTGTCAAATAGTAATGATTTGGAATTACACAAAGGCTTACATGAATTTGCATGACAGCTACCAGCAATGTCTTTTTCAAAGAAGCGCCTTATGGCAAACCGTTCTTTAAACGAAAATCATTTTGGACGCCTCCACTGGATAAAGAAAATGATAACGTAAACAATTGCGTAGAGGCTGTTCAAAAAATATTTTATCCGCTTATCGGAAGCAAAACAAATCTTAAAAAACAATTAACATATCAAAAGAGACAATGTCTAAAGAAACTTGCAGATAATAGAGATATTATAACCGCACAGGCAGACGAAGGAGGAGGCGTTTGTATAGTTAATATCATTTACTTACATTTCAGAAGGACAAGACAACTAAATGACACAAAATATTATAACATGTTAGACGTAGATCCAACGAGTAAAATTTCAAGACACAATGAATAGAAAATAAAACACTTACTAAAACACAAACAAATAGACAAAGAGATTTTTAAGTATCTACTCCAGGAAAATCCAAGACCTGACAGTTCCACATGCTAATGAAAGTAACACAAACCTAACCACCCGGGTAGACCGATTATTTCTGAAATAGGCACAAACACAGAATATATATCCGCGTTCATTGACAAACAAATTAACGATTCGCCTCATTTTCTAAATTTCATTATTAATAATTAGAATCGATTTCTGTTCCAATAGTGCGTTGCTATTAACAATGGGGATTGTGACCTTACCTATTATAAAAATGTAATAAACATTTTTATGCATTTAACTTTAAAACTTAATAACTTCACATTTATGAATAACCATCACCTACAGATTCACGGCACAGCGATATGGGATCACGTTTTTCTCCATCATATGCAAACTTTTATATGATTGTTTTATAAAAACGTTTGTTGAATGCCGTCCTACACAAACCACTTTTTTATAAACGTTTCCTCGATTATATATTTATTATATGGAATAAAGGAGAGGACAAATTATTGAATGAATTAATTTTTTCAAAAAATTGCAACCTACATATTGAATTTATCAATTGATACTCAGATACGGAAATATACTTTCTGGATATTAAAATTAAGATTACAGGAAATAGTTTAAAAATAACATTATATAGAAAGCCCACGGACCGGCGTCTATTCCTTCAATATAATAGTTGTCATCCGGCACATAACAAGAAATGCGTACCATATTGTCAAATGCTAGGGCTGCGACGTTTATGTTCAGAGGACGCTGATTTTGAAGATAAAGCTCCCACATTGGTTGAAGTTTTTTATAAATAGAGGATATCCATTGCCATTTTTTGTGTATCCATTACGGTACACAAAAATATCCTACCAGATAACCGATCTTCTTAACAGAAATTATTGTGTATTCGAATTAGCCCGAACAATAGCGTCCATGTTTCTTTTAAAAAAAATACCTTACTGTATACTTCAATGTGCCTAGTGTGTAGTCCTAGTATAGTTCACATCAAAATAGATTATACATTTTTTGTGTCTCATATTTTTATCCTCCCAGATAATATTGTTTTATTTTTGATTTATACTGTTTTTATTCATTTCCTGTGCCCTGCTGCTGAGTGCTGTAACGGGGGTTGGGACCTAGTCAGGTGATTCGTTGTCGCCTTTTGTCCCAACCTCCCTGACAATTGTGTCAAAAATAACAAACAAACAAACAAACAAACAACAATTAATAAATAATTCGATTTCGAACAAAGGGTTCCCCGCAGTTATAGTCTGTTCCAAAAACCAAAACGAAATAACTATAAATTACGACTCGTTTTACTCTATTAATCCCAACTATCAAATTTCAATAATATCCTTAGACGTCATATAAATATATTACACTTAGAGACATCCTTGAAAAATATTATTCCGCAGCCACCAGATATTACGTTTAAGCGACCACGTAATTTTACGGACATTTTTAGACATTCAAGAAATTCCATTGGACGTAACATGGCTCCCGCTAGTTGCGTAAAATGTGATAATAATAGATGTAACTTATGTTCAAGTATTTCAGTTGCTGACTCCATCAGAAGTACAGCAAACAATTTTAATTGGAAAATAATGACACATTTAGTTGTAATTCTGAATATGTGATTTATTTAATTCAATGCAAGAAGTGCCTGATTCAATACACACGAGAGACTGGAACAAGTGTCCGAAAACGTATGAACCTACATAAAAGTCATATTTGTACACTCGTAGCAGGACCAGTTTCTCGTCGCTCAAATTCCGCAGATCATAATAGTATTTCAGATTTCGGTTTTATTTACTTCAAGGTAATTTCAGAAACACTAGTAACCGTAAACAAAAGGAATCTCAGTATATTCATAAATTTAATACACTAGAACCGAAGGGCCTTAGCAGTTCGAAAGGATTGTTGCCTTCTTTTTTTCTTGATATTCATATGGATCTAATCGGTGCCGCACTGTTCTTTTTTTTTTTTTGCTTAATCGTTTACGGCGACACGAGCAAAAATAAATTTGTTTATGATTAGAATAAGAATGACACCAGGTATTGTTGGCTTTACGCCAATTAGATGCCCCAAAACTGTTTTTTGCCAAAACTAATTAAACGTTTCATTGGTTCGTATCGTCTCGTACCTCTATACTCCGTTTCACCTTATGTTGTACCGCAGACAAGGCTAGAAGCGCGAGCTCATAGCGTTGGGAGCTACTCTTAAAGCACGAGAGCTTGTGCCGCCGAGGTGTGCCCTAGAGCAAGGAGCTCGCGCTTGTAGCCTTTTCCCGCGGTACATCATAAGTGAAACAGAGTATAGCAGATTTTCTCCCTTTGGTAACACTTCTTCGCGAATCATAGTATAATATTTAAAATAACCGCCCATGTCACGCACGTGGAACGCGGATCGAACTATTTGGTGGCTAATCACCGGCACATCCATGTCTCGCATCCCACGATACATAGAGGTCCCGAATTTGTGTCGTCGTCGCGCGTGCGCTTTTGCATACGTGCAATTTGGAACGGGTTATTCAAAAAGGAATTACCGGCCATCCGTGTCTCGTATCTCACAAACATAAATGTCCCCGTTTTTTTGTTGTTGTTTTTTTTTGTTTTTTTCTAGTTGCGTTGCTCGTGTTTTTTATTTGTTTTGTTTATTGGGTAAAAGAAGAGAACGAGGAAGTGATCAGTCTTGCGATTGTCTGAAGAAGGACCTGCCAGGCCCGAAACGTTTCAACTCGCATCGTCCTCATCCCGTCGCTCCTGACGCAGCTTTTAAGGGCAATCCCACTTTTTGATATGGGAGAGTACGGAGGAGGAGACCGAACGGAGGAGGAGAAGGGGCATACCTTCCTCTCAGTACCGTCCCCTCCTCCTCCTCAAGAGCTGCGCTCTTATTCGGCACTAAAGGGAGTTGTAAACGTCTTTCATTTTTAACTGGCATCGAGTCAAAACAGTAACTAGAACCTCTATAAGCAACCATAATCAAATATTTTAAGGCAACTGGACTACCACAACCTTCTGACATGCATGAGTTGTTTTTAAGTATAGTTACGAGGAAAACTTCTGTACACAAAGTGACCTGCAATAATGCCAAAATGGCAATGCATGTAAAGTAAAAAAAAAAAAAAAATGAGAAGCCACGGAAATGGTCCAAATCGCAATCACCATGCCACCCCCTGCCTGTTGGCGAAGAGCTGACTAAGATAAAGAAATGCAATCAGTTAGGATAGGCGAGGCGAGAGGTACTGCTTAAGTTCCAGATTGACGGGAATAACTCAGATGTTCACTTTTAATGAAGAAGTGTATGGCGAGATATAAAGGGACTGCGTATGATATAGGAACGAGCTACAGAGCGCCTACATAAATTGCTTTCAAAAATCTCTAGCGTAGGTCGCCGTTTTTAAAGGTACTTCTTTTAGGGATACAGCCGGCTGTTGAAGAACCCCGAAGAAAGTTTCGATACCATCTCAAACACCATAGGAATTTAAAAGCCCGTTGCCTAAGGCTTCAGAGTGGCTGCATATAGAAGTTGAGGGAGTCTTATCACAAGTTCCATACTGATATACAGGTAAGCTCGTATTACGATCAACCTTTTATGTTTCATATTTATACTACCATATTTTTAAAACGTGCCACGTAACGTCGTCTTTAAATGTCTAGATATCTCGTTTTCCTTATTTTTATGTGGTGTTTATTATCACGAGAACAATGTAAAATATCTCAAAATGTTTACCGAAATTGCAGTATGGTCTCATTTTATAGTACGTTTTTCGGTCAAGATTTACACAAAAATGAGGGCAAGAGCAAAAACAAAAAGTTGCAATAGTGGGGAAATTTTATATTTGTTGGTTTCTTTTAACACCTTTATCCTAAAATTTTAAAATTTTCAACAGCCAGCGATATAGCATTTAGGTATAGTTTTTCATGTGTATATGGGAGCAGCAATAAAAAACAAACTCTAAATATTTACAATTTATTTAATTATGTATGTGTTGTCTTAAATGTATATATTTGGCATAGTGCATATAAAATACCCAGAGGTAGATAAAACTGGAAGTAAATATACAAAAAACACAAATAAAAGCATCAAATTAGCAGCCGATGTTTTTTCTAAAGACTCAAGCCAAAAGCTTCAAATGAACTAACAGTGATTGTGGATATCTGACCAGAGGGTGTCAAAGCTTTGTATTCGATTGCTCCGCAATTATTCATAATAAGTCTCAGAATTTAGCAGCTACGACAGCGACAACCAGCCTATTCGCTATAATAGCATGTAAACAAAGGCTGTGCTACCGCTACAGGTATTTTAGATATGAGTTTTACTAAATTCAGGTAGATGCCAATCTGCGATTCGTCCTTTGTTATTCATTACAACATAAGAAAGAAAGTATTATAGCTGTGCTAAATATGAGCAAATTCGTGCACTCTTCCATACTCCGAAATGTATTGATATATAAGAAATGTATATTTTTTCACATCCTTTATATAATTGCAAAACAAAATCCACTTTCTTTTTTTTTTTACACAGGGTGTTTTAGCGTTTAAAGAAGAGCTAAAGTATGGTGGTTGAAAAAACAAAAATAAAATCTTTCCGTGAAGAAACTGACAGTGGCTGTCAGTTTTATCGTCAAGGCCTGAAAAAAAGAAAATTCTAATTAGGTCAATACTGAACTAAAATTCACTAATTAACTTATAATCATCGAACATAAACACAGTTTAAATAATAAGCGTGCTCAACATTATTTATAAGCATAACCCATAAATTAAAAATGAAAACAGCGCAAGGGCACGGACAAAAACAAGAAGGTAGACGAACAAGGCGCTGACTTACAACTAAAGTTTCTTCGCGCTAACATCAAGTATAAATACTATAGCGTCATAACAAACAAACAAAGATAAAATACATGTCATGGACGCCCCGTGCTCCTTAGCCACCGTTATGCGCTGTCACTGTGTGTCCAAAAAACAACATTCCTTATCGGATAAACATATTGAAGGAGAGCTGACACAATTCTCCCCCAATTTTCCAAGCGCTGTTCTAATTTTTAATGATGAACTATACTTCGTTTCAGCTTCCGTCCGAGCGCAGTCAAAGGCTGAGGGACGATTCGCAACTTCGAGAAGAGCATTCCTACGCACCACAAAGTAGTCCGCAAAATTTTTTTTTTAATAGTTTTGTGCGTAAACATTGCACAATATTCCAGATGTGTACTGTTGAGAATGATTTGCAACTAAAGAAATTAAATATCTGAAGTTTATGTTTTTATTAATATATGTAAATGCATGTGGTTTGGTGAAAACACGTACATCCTCTGGCAACACGGCTGCAGCGCTCGGTTTTTCAGCTTTTTCAGTGTGATTTCGTTCCCGTAATGGCCGAATCATGTGCTTCGCTGCTTTCCTCACCGAGTCGCTTCAAAACGTCCTTTCGCAAAGGCACGTTTGGGTCAGGCGCGAGAGGTCGTGTTGAATGTCTACTTTCAAATTCGGCAGGACACTCCGGTCGCGTCGTACCGCCAATGCGTTGTAAACAAGAAAAGCGTCCGGACCACTGGAATTCACTGATACGCGGCGAAATCAGGACACCCCTTTACCTGCCGATCAAATTGAACGCCGAGAGGCTAGTGGAAAGGACTGCGCCTCGAGCCCTGGTATATCCAGACGATACAAGGAAACATCAACGGCCGGGTCATCGGGCACCTTGCAATTTGTACTTACATCTCGAAACTATGCCGGAATGCCGAACAGATGGAAAGCTCGGACACACACAGACGCCAGCGGCCAGCCTACGTACTGACATCCTCAGTGACTAAATTTCAGAACGAGAAAGGGCACTTTTTAAACCTGTAGCAGACGATACCGTTGA
Source organism: Ixodes persulcatus (assembly GCA_013358835.2). Classification (NCBI taxonomy): domain Eukaryota; kingdom Metazoa; phylum Arthropoda; class Arachnida; order Ixodida; family Ixodidae; genus Ixodes; species Ixodes persulcatus. The sequence continues at coordinate 221,251 of JABSTQ010009785.1, read as the reverse complement.
TACACCCGTAGCAGACGAAATACTCGGCGAGCGCGGGCGGCGCGGACGACCAGCGGCGCAGCGGAGTGACATAAAAGTGCAGGCGAGATCGCGTGACCTATTGCCGGCGTGTGATTGGCTCCGGTCACTCGTAGCTTTGGCTGCGCTCGGACGGAAGCTGAAACGAAGTATACCAACTAGCCCAAACTTCTACATTAGCAATAAATTAACTAAATTGCGAAAGATGACATCTAAAGCATTCTATAACGTGCCCCCCCCCCCCCCCCCCTAACAAAAATGAAACAAATAGAGTTTAATTGGACGCATTTTTAGGTTTTCTGTTTTCTGTATCTCTTCGCCAACAATCCTGCCCCCCCCTGTTCGCTATAATAGAATGTAAATAAGGGCTGTGCTACCGCTACAGGTATTTTAAATATCAGATTTGCTGGTTCCAGGTTAGATGCCAACTGGCATTTTTTCCAGGCAATTTAATATGATGTCAGGAAAATACCCTATAAATATTTTGCTGGAGAGTCAGGTATACTTTCAAGAAATAAAAAAAAAAGCTCAACTCCTGGAAACGTGAACCGAAACACGAGTACAGAAGTTCATGTCCGAAAATCAGAAGACTAAACCCAACCGCGTTTTTTTTTTCTACGTTTTTTTTTTTGGTTTTTGAAGCAATCGACGCTGACGACTTATTTGCGTGAACCGTTGGTCGTCCGATTGCTTCGCACTTCTATCCCTTCCGCTCGATGTTCTGCACTTGAAGATCGATTGGCCGGTACTGCGTACGACAGTTCCGAAGTAGCGGCCCCACGTCCGTCGCAACGTTGGTTCGTCGTGCGCCTCCATCGCGTCGTCCAGCCCGTGGTACGTCGCCATATTGAGAACGACGTGTACATGTACTTCCTTGATCTGTGCAACATTTTTCTTTTATAAAAGCATTTGCAGTTTCTTGGGGGCCACGAAACATGGTGTTCCTATTTTTTTAGAGTGCAGCTCTTAGGCGCCCGTTTCCGGCTTGAGCGGCGTCGGCGTCGGCGTCGGCGTCGGCGTCGGCGTAACCGCGCGTTGTATTATGGGACGTTTCCCATAATGACGTCACACGTGATGTCACGTGTGACGTCACGAGGGCCACCAGTGATGTCACGTGTCACACGTGTTGTCACGTGTGACGTCACGAGGGTCACCAGTGATGTCACCGCGCGTTGCATCATGGGTAAAATATAAATGATTAGAATACAGAAATCAATGCTTCTTGCAGATTTGAAGGGGCTGTATAAAATTGAAATATAAAACGCCACAAATATTTTTACGTCATTACCTTGCACAACTTTCCTAAACAATTTTGCGATAACCTATCTTGTTATTCAACGGTTCTACCAGAACGGGAGCAGGATTCGCTTCTTACGCTCTTGATCTTCCGATTGCCCTCGTTTTCAACCCCTCACCTTTCAACGAAAGTTACTTATTACGCAAGAAATGCACGATAGTTCGAATAACTTTGAATTTTTTTGCTTAAAGAGTATACGAATTGTGCTGTAAGTAGAGACTGGGATGAACGTTACCTACTATATTTAACTAGTAGCCGAACTTTTAAACATATGCCATGCATTTTTCTCAACTATCACGTTAAAACCGCCTATCACAGCCGCGCACTTCGATGGTATAGTCGAAATGCCAATATAATATCCAAAAATAGACTGCCTAAGTCAAATATGTAAACTAAATCTACTTATAAAGACGATGACATGCCGGAACAATATTCATACATAATACAGTTATTTTCTATTTGAGTATCGTGTCTCTCAGAGAGACTGACACTGATTTTAGAGACTGGCTGTGATATAGTGTGCCGAGGAAGTACAAATGAGCTGAAACAGCGCTATTCATTTTAGAAATATGAGCAATATAATATATTTAATTTTAAATAGTAATCAACAAAAAGTTTACGGTATCAGACGAATTAATTAACGAGCGCTGGCTTACAGTATTGTTTTATGGATTGCTATAGTGAATAAGTGGGGACCTCTATATTGTTGAGATATTATCCATGTTGTGTTTGCGCATTCTAAAACATATTAGTTGTGTTTTACCATTATGTACGCCTAATATAAATATTATTAATATTTATTTAAAATGCCCCAAAACAACCACAATGACGAATTGATTGATACACCTCCACAACAATACTATCAGTAAAAAAAAAAAAAAACAGACATGATCACACTCACTAATAGAAAGAGTATACAAAACATAAAAATAATTGTGTTTATTTAATTCGAATTATTTAACAGGCGGCATAGCACAGAGGACGATCCAGAGACATCGAGATCCGGGGCGGTGACGCTTTTATAAAAGGTGACTTGGATCTGAGAAGGGGGTGAAACGTTCCATGGTGAACTAATATATATAAAAAAGATATGAAATGTCTGATAGAGCGAACATCGACAGAAAAATCCCCGCCGCTGCCCGTTTCCATCTGGATGAGCATCGTACCGGCGTGCGGTCGTGTGTCCCTACTGCGTGGTGCACGTTAAAGACCCCAGGCTAGAGGATGTACTGCACTGGCTAAATTGCTCATCTACAGCTGAAAGACAAGTCACTTGTTGAAGGCTGCCTAACTTTAAGGCTGTATAAACATACCCACAGCCAATTATTTTTTTTTATAGAAGAATTAACTTTACGAAGGAGCAGAGCCTAGTCAATAGCACTACCTGCAACCTTATGTAGAAAAACTAAGTAACGAATTTCCTCTCACTCGGAGAAAAGTGAAAGAAAATATCTCTAGCAGATATTTATAGCAATAATAAAAAAATAAAAAAAACGTTCTAAATACCTGTCATGAATTATTCGGATTCTTTTTTTTTTCTTTCTCTGAACCTGTTTAATATACATCGCTCTTGTTCTTGTAAACGAATTCCAAATCACGCACCAAATTTAAAGTCAAGGCCTTACTAAAGAGTTAAAAAGATGAATAAAATTATAAAGATTCGAAAGGCAAGCGCGAAACAACTGCAAATGTGCCGTGCCCCGCGAAAGCACTGGTGTATCTGTGCCTGGAACTTGACATGTGGCATTATCGTCAAGTTAAGGATTTCACAGAAAACAGGCGCAACCCGAATCAGCCTTTGCACACGCACAGGCAACAAACCAAAGCTTCGAACAGTACTTTTTTTGTGAAATTGTCATCAGCTCCGAGAGGGAACCTTTGCCAGACTGGAAATCAAATTGACATTAAGTTTTACGTGGTTATCTAACAAGGAGTGATGGCGCAAACTACGTCCAATTTTGGTTACGCCATCGCTGGAACTAGTGTTGGCGAGATATCTTTGGAACGTGTAATAAATGTCAATTTCAAATAAGATTTTCAGAGAAGTCGTGCGTCACTAATGCTTTCTTGTATTAACTTCGTTTGTTTTGTTTATAAACCTGCTTCGGTCTAGGAAACCGTTATAAATCCTAAATGATAAAAGAGAAAGATGAAACTCTGAAGGATGATGTCACTTACTCATCTGGAAGAAGGAAGTCTGTAACGTACAGAGGACTCTGGATTTTCAATGGAACGAATAATTACACTCTTCATGTTGGAGAGAAACACAGTCAAGGTGACGTTTTTATTTTCACATTAATTGCCACATGTAGGATAGCTGAAATTTATGAACGTAACAAAACATCACGCCACAGAGTAAATAAAATATTTTAATGGCTTAATCAACCATCGTTACAAGTCTGCTGCTTGCGCCTGGGTGTTAAACGTCAACTCACGTTTTTTTTTTTTATGTTCGCCATAAACTACTTTACCCGTCTGGAATCCTCATCAATCATAACTCGCTGACATCATTGACACAACGCAAAATTGTGCCGCTCAATTAACTTTCAAGGCAGAAACTGTTTATACGCGGACCGTATAAACAGTTTCTGTTTATACAGAAACTGTTTATACGGTCCAGAGTTACAAATAAAAAAATTTGTAACTCTGGACCGTTACACGTAGGTTAAAGTTATATAAGGCGCATGGGCCCATAGGAACCATTAAAAAAAAACGGATAAAACCAAGTACGAAGAATGCGTCACGACATGGCTTTTAAAAAGTCGGCGTTTGCTATTTATTTGTTTAATAATGCTTAAGATACAAGGCGAAAAAAGTATGTGTATCAGCAAGACTCGACAAGAAGTGTATTTAAAAAAAATACGTTCAATATAAAATATTTCTTTTTTGTGTTTTTTTTTTACGAAAACGTTTTCACTCTTGGAAAGATTGCAAAATACAAAAACTTCAATCGGAGACAAAAAAGTAAAAGAGGTGGTCTGACTAAACCTATTTACGTTAGTGTTCTTCGTTTTAGATCCCAAGTGATATATAATCGAAGTTATAAAAACTTCGCCTTATTAGCTCACTATCGTCGCAAAGGCCACAAAATGTGTGCTGTGTGTTGCTTCGCGGGTGTGTTGGACATGGGAGTATGCTAGGCATTTCATGCCTGAACGACGCCAACATCGTTGTGAGTAGCGCCTCTGAAGATAAGCTCTGCCATAGCGCTGACAAAATTTGAACGGCAGGGCGTGTCGTTCGAATGTCGCCCCACCTCCAGCTCTAGTGCTTTGGTTGTGCCATAGCCTCCTCTATACTCACAAAGCCTGGCAGTTCGACGACGGAGCCATAAAGTGATTCGGAGCGCGACGATCTGGTAGCACAGAGCATCAAAGAGCCATTTCTCGGGAAACCTTGATGTCAGCGCACAGACTTTGCAGTGGCGAGGACTCGAAATACGCTTGTTCGCTCGGGAGAAGTGTGTTTCGGCGTCTCGCCGCAGCGGGGCGCCAATGACGTGGCTTTCCTCTCACCCTTATTTATTTATTTTTAATTGGTTTAAACCTGTTATACCGTTTGGTGGTGCAGGTAGAGAGACAAATTTTATTTTTATTTATTTTTGCTCTCACTTAGAAATTCACCTAATTCACCCGTTGTGTGCCGCTCCACTTTTTCACTTTTTTCATTTCGGCGGCCGCTTCTCGTGGCGACCTGCCAGGATAGCGGCGAGACGTTTCGGTGGCGCCCTCGTTCGGTTACCTTTCGTGACGCCATTACCTTGTGAACAACAAGTTCGATGGTGTTTATAATAGGCATGGTGGAAGCCTGAAATCATAGCGCTCTCAAAGCAACACTGGCAACACCGTCAAAATTGAAGTTCTTGCATTCCTCTTATTTCCGTCGATAAGAAATCCTTTGCTGACGTCGTAGTCAGCATTCGGCCAATTGTGCTGGGCCGACCACAGCGGCGCTTTCGATCGCTCACGTCACTAATATAGAAGGCTATGGTTACAGTGTTCTATGGTTGTGCGCGCCTCCGCCATGATTTGGTTGCGCGCGCGCGCTTGAGGTGCACGAGACGTCGAAGCGTTATTGAATCTATACTCCGTTCACACTTAAGCTTGGACTGCAGCCAATGCCACAAGCACGAGATTTCGAGGTCGCTACTCTGAAGAATTCTTCCGCAGAACGAGCGCTCGCGCTAGGAATGCATGTCTCAAAGAGAGCAGCATGGGCTAGCTCGCGCTTGTAGCTTTGCCTGTAGTCTCAGCTTAAAGTAACACTGACACCCCAAAGCTTTTTTGTTTTTTTTGGCTTTTTTTTGTCTATACTCGCGGTCAGCTTTCTGTGGCAATGCAGTCAATGCTATAGGGGAGAGGGTGCACCAACCGCCGTACACGCGCTTTCCTCCTCTCTTCGGATTGCTACAGAAAGTTGACCGCGAGTATAATACCAAATTCTGTACTATACTTCGTTTCACCTAGGGTGCCTCAATGTCTTTCTGTTTAGGGTGATGCCACCCTTTGTAGTACCCGATGCCGACAGCACGCGCTCACGGGTAAAATACAAAGAAATCGACGAAAACAAAATGTCGCCATAGCACGGTCAGCGCCACAAACGCGTGCAGGGACACGCTCTTTCACGCGCTTCTGAACAAAAAAGAAAAATAAAAGTGTGGGACAAAATGGCCACATGTCTCCACCATAAGCGAAGCGCACATGAAGGCACCCTACTTTCACCTTATGTGCGAGCGAAGGCAAAGCTGGAAGCGCGAGCACGAAATCTCCGTGCGTTCAGGCTTTGCTCGAGCGCGCGAGCTGAGGAGAAACGCAAAAAGCGCTGGTCTCACGCTTCTAGCTTTGGCTTCGCTCGCAGATAAAGTGAAACGAAGTATAGGGGGAGTACATTCCACTCTGCTCATTTGCATTAGACACAACGCCTGCAGCGCCGAATCCAGCCCTGACGGAAAGGAGGTCCGCATCAGTCCACGCGCATGTGCACGTGGATGTTCGTGGCGGCCGCGGCGGTGTCGTCTCCGATTCCACCTAAAGCCCCTTCATGTTTCAAAAGTAGCTCAAGGAGCGTCGATGCACGAGGCACGTGCAACGTGCAACCCTTGGGAAGATCATGGCGGCACAGTGCAGCAAAGTATTTGGCGCAGCACTGAGCTAGATTTTAGATGCCCTATGTTCTTCCACGGCCGGACTGGAAGCGCGCGCTCTCTTTCTCTTCTTACGGCCTTTGCAATGGACCTTTTGTAGAAATACGCGGTGCGCATGCGCGGAGTATTTCATGCGCCTGGGTTCGAGAGTATCTAGTTCCAAACAATCCGCCATCTTGCATTTCTCGCCTTTGAGCGGTTTCGTTGTGTCGACCTCGGGGCGGAAGATTACGCACGATGGGGACAAAGGTGAGCTTGGGGGAGCCGTATCTAGGTCACATCGCCTCAATGGGTGAACAGGATGTAGCTGACATTTTGGGTGTGGAACGGGTGGGAGAGGCCTTGGGCGCGCGTTGTTTTTCAGTCACCTAGTCTCGAACCGATTCGCGTGTCTAGGTGGCAGCACATATTCGCCAAGAGGTCCATTGGGGCAATCGCCACCTCCCTCCGCAGTTCGCGGGGGGCGTTGTCACCTCATCCCTGGGCTACCCTTTGCCGTTTGCACAGTGCGCGTCTGAACGTGTATCTCAGCGCTGTCATAACTTGCGGCCGAGATTTTTATAGCCTTTGACACCTGATCCTTACGTTTAGACCCTCAACCACTATCTAATGGGCTTCCAATGAGTCCAGAACGGTGAATACTATAGTATCTGACGCACATCTCCGAGAGATTCGGGAGCAAAAAGTAGTAAGTAGAGACAGCGAATGCAATTGCGGAAGAACTATACTCGTCTTTACCTCCACGACTTCTGTTGCAACTCAAAAACAGGAAACGGACCCCTTCTACGTGGAGGAACTTTAAATGATAAATAATTCGTACACACTCGTGAAATGTAAGCAGGCCCAATCTATCTATTGCCGTGGTCTGCATCATCATTTCATAGGCCGCACATGAAGTCGGTCAGCTGCTCTACACGAGGGTGTAGTCTGTACAATTTTCGCACAGTGCATATTACAGCCTAAAGTGCTTCCTCTAGGTCTTGTGCACATATCCAGCTGATTTTTCGTTTCTGTCCGTGACCGTCTTAGCATGGTTAATCAGAAGTATTCTGAGGAACTTGTTGCAAATTAAACCAGCCAAGCGCTTTGAGTGACTGTTGTCAATGCCCTCTGGGCAACTTAGGATTTCTGACGACAGTGCCTGTCGGTAAAGTGACTTAAAGGGCAACTCCGCTTCATTTTTGATATTTAGAAAACTATGCAGCCCTATATAGGAAGACCCCATGTCAAGTATTACGATCTAATTCCGTCTATATATTTAATAAACTGGCCAGCAAACTTTCAAATGAGCCAAGTCGCCAAAATCTGCCAACTCTAGCGTGCGACGCGAGGCGCAATCGTCAGCGCAGTCAATGCGACGAAGTTGGAGCGGCCAACGTTGAGCCACTACGTCAGAGGCATGTCTACGTCATTCTCATGTTTTGTTTGTTTTTATTTCTCAGAGCGAAATTGAACGATGACGTCATGAGATTCTCCTCCCGCTGTTGGCTCAACGGCGTCCACGTGATCACCGTAACGCGGATGCGCTAGTTTGCGCTGCCCTGCGCGCTCATCGGTCTGTTTCTCCGCTCCCCCTCTCCTCTTTCGGCTTCTCCCCTTCCCAATCTCCCCCGGGCCATCACCGACCACGCCATGCGAAGCGACCTTCCCGCATCGCGTGTCCTGTACCTCGCCCCCACAAACGTCAGAAGACCACGTGGTTCGACGTGACGTGGCCATGCCTCTGACGACACGAGACCAATGTTGCCTGACGCAACCGAAGTTTCGGTTTCAGTATCAGCCGATGTTTAAATTAAGATTACACAAATAATATTCCACATTTCGCGAATCCGAAGACGTAGAGCTGTTTAGTAATTCTTTGTGAAACGGAATCACATGTAAGCCTGAATTTTTCGGAATTGGGCGGAGTTGCCCTTTAAATCGGAGCGAAGTTCAATAACCCGTTGCCAAAACAACAACCTACGAAGCTCAAACACCAGCGCAAAGCAGCTCGAAGGGAGTCTCCGAGTGGGGTGAGGTGGTTGCGCCCCTGGCGGCAAGCAAGTGAACTACATACGGAGAAAAAATGCCATTGGCTCCCGGGCGATTGCAAAGGCCGTAAGAAGGGAAAGAGAGCGCGCGCTTCCAGTCCGGCCGTGGTTCTTCCTAGAAGTGGCGCGCGGCACGTGTCTCGAGCATTTCCACAACGATGAATTTGGTATGTAGAACAACCATCATCATCATCATCGTTTACCACCCGATAGCCGAGACCTCCCCGACGATAGATGGCTCTCGCCAAGCCCAGAAAACCTGTCCGTGCCGAGGCTATTGTATTTGAAAGGAGTGGAATGTATTCCCCCTACTAAAGCATTTAATAATACTATGCAAGTTGTTTCCATAGACACGCAAGAAAATACCACAACGCGATATCATTCGTATACGTAGCGTATTTCTACAAGCTGCGCGCCGCTCTGAGCCCGGCCGAGCGGCCTCTGCGTGGGCTGCCCGGGGGGGCTCCCACGCAGAGGGTGGCCGGAGAGGGAGAGAGTGGCCGCTCAGCAGAGCTCGGTCACCCTCTCACCCTTTCCGACGGCTGGGCCGCTCTCTTCTCTGTGGGGTGGCGTTCCTTGGAACTATGCCGCGCGCCAGCCAATGGGAGTTTTTCCATCAGTTCGCTGCTACGTACTACAGACTTCGCTCCATGGGACAAGGAAATTTAGGTGCTGTTTGTCGCGGCTTCAAGAGCTGATAATGCCGGTTCGCTACATGGGACAACTAATGCTTTCGCATTAAAAAAATATTTTCCCACGCGCGCGCGCGCCTTTTCTGTTTTGGCGTTTTCTCCCCCGCTTCTCACCTCTTCTCTTCTTTTGTTTGTGACGTGAAAAAATATCAAATTTAGAAGCTTTGTAAGCGACACTGCTATAATACTTAATAACGGCATTAGTAAAACATGCTTTTTAACGCCATTTTGAACGCACTATGGCCCTTCTTTTTGTAATACCTAAACTCGGAGTCCGAAGTGATGTCGCCTCCTGGCTTTTTATCCTCCCTCGGAAAACATGGCGGCGCTCGACACATGTAGCACTGAGAATGATCGGTGAGTCGGGGAATCGGACGAAGTTCTCTTGTTTAGCTGTCCGACGACCTCTCAGACTTCGAAAAGGAAATCGTCAAACGGTCAAACAACTGGGTTTGTTGAATGTGCACTCTAGGGTCGGTTGTGACTCCGCTGCAGTGGCGTCACTATAGGGTTAGTGCACCCGGGGCGGCTGCCCGCGGCGACACCTCTCCCCCCCTCCCTCTCCCCGCTCGTTGCCCGCTGCAACACCCCCCACTCCCCCCCCCCCCCCCCCCCCCCTCCGCTCGTCGCCCGCCGTGGCGCCCGGCGACGCCAAGACGAGCTTCAGCGTGTTTGCCGCTTTGGGGTGGGTCACGGGGATCCACTAAACATGACGTCATGCGCAGGCCTTTGTCTCATAGCTGTTATTGGTCTAGCCCGGCCGGAAGGCGCGACGCTAACGCGCTGCCGTCCGCCCAGCTCGCCTCCGCCATGGCGCACGTCGGCCGGAGCCCCGGATGTGTCTTAATTAGAAATCGGCGACCTATGGCGCTCCTCGGCCCCACAAGTGAGGCTAATTAATGCTGCCGGTGGCTCCCAATTTGGTGCGAAAGCGCCGCTCCTGACGGTCGACACCGGGCGGCAGCTCGTGTGTAGCCAAGCCCGAAGTCGACCGGACAAGTTATGCGCTCCGGTTGTTTGCTAGATCTTCGGGGGAACGGATGCGGCGTTTCAAGTTTAATAAGATTTGTGGGCGCGTACGTCCAGGACCTGTTTGGGTGTCCGACACGTTGACGGGCCATGCTTTAGGCCTACTGCGCAGGCTAGAGTTACCTTGAATGCTAATAGAAGGTGTTTCACTCGGTTAAATTACATAAAGCAAGTAAATAAATAAATCGAGCGTAGTTTTCTGGGCTATTTATTTTCAAATAAAAGAGCGACGCTATTTTGCCAGTATAGCCTTCTATTGACGAAGTTAAAAATGGCGTTATTTTATTTATTGGAGTAACTAGCGAGCTATTGAAGAAAGTGTTACGACGTGACCTAGGTCGTCGTTTAATAGAAAAAATTCAACGTTTTGTAGAAACTTGGATTAGGTATCGAGCCATAAGGCAATATCACTCATTATTGTATTCGTGCGATGCATTAAAGGCAAGTAGGTGTTTCTTGTTGTATCCCGTATGGTCTGCAATCCGAAAACCAGCAATATTTCCTTATGAAAACGCTTAATATCCTTACGAATAAATTATAAAAAATAAAAAAAATAAAAAAACGTTGGTAACTTTATGTAACGACACAAACCTGGGTTTCAGGATTGCATAATATAAGAAATAAACGCACATATAAACAAAATGCTTTAGCGTTTTGCAGAGTAAAGCCTGGTTCACATGCAGAGATTTTGGCCCTAGAGCGGCGCGATTTCTGCCGTCGCGGCGCTCGTGCCGCTCAACCGCTGGTGCTGGCCAGAGCGCCGCGACGGCAGAAATCGCGCCGCTCTAGGGCCAAAACCGCTGCATGTGAAACACGCTTAAAGGAGCGGTGCAACGATATTCAATTGGAATGTTTTTCACTTTACACGAGCTTACTGGTACCAGTGGGGCTCAAGGATACTCGCACGCAACGCCACTGGCCAAGAAACTCCTTTGTTGCGTTGTAATTTCAAGGACAAAAGCGATCATTTTCATTCAATCTCTCCTTTGCGAAATTTGATGACGTAACGTGGGGAGCGCAGTACACCCCAATGACGATATTTGAATGCGGTTCATAGATTGGACCCGAGCATTGCGTGGGCACTTGATTTGGGCTCGTGATAATTACTAGCTCGAGAAGCATTCGGGTAGTGGCCCGTGTCCAATCGCTGCAACGACGACAATAGCCGAGCCATAACAATGTCTGCAACTCAGCACGTGTCCTGTGCTTTGTCAACCCCAGCGCGTGGCTTTGATCAACATTGGCGGCATATAATCGGCTCCAGATCACGTGGCCGTTTGTTCTGGATGCGAGTTGAGGGGGTGAACGCTGCTCGTTTTTCTTTAATTTTTTTCTGGGACTTCTATTGCGTGGGGTGAAAAACGAACACGTGTTTCAAAAGTCATCAACGTCAGGGATCCGTTCTAAGTGGTATTTTTGCAAAGTACAAAAATCGTTGCATCGCCCCTTTAAGGTTGCGGCAATGACATCGCTTCGGTCGCGTGCCTGCACGCACGGTGGTGTCACGAGCGATTAATCCGATAGCACAGTCACAAGAGTGATCAGGCAGAGGTTGCATGCAGAACGATCGAGAGAAAGGCACACCTTAAAGGGGCGATGCAACAATTTTTGTACTTTGCGCAAATACCGCTTATAACGGATCCCTGACGTTAATGACCTATGAAACATGCGTTCGTTTTTCACCCCACGCAATAGAAGTCCCAGTAAAAAATTAAAGAAAAACGAGCAGCGTTCACCCCCTCAACTCGCAGCCAGAACAAGCGGCCACGTGATCTGGAGCCGATTATATGCCACCAATGTTGATCATAGTCACGCGCTGGGGTTGGCAAAGCACAGGACACGCGCCGAGTTCCAGACATTGTTATGGCTCGGCTATTGTCGTCGTTGCAGCGATTGGAAACGGGCCACGTCTACCCGAATGCTTCTCGAGCTAGTAATTATCACGAGCCCAAATCGATTGCCCACGCAATGCTCGGGTCCAATCTATGAGCAGCATTCAAATATCGTCATATGGGTGTACTGCGATCCCCACTTTACGTCATCAAATTTTGCACAGGAGAGATTGAATGAAAATGATCGCTTTTGTCTCTGAAATTACACAGCAACAAAGGAGTTTCTTGGCCAGTGGCGTTGCGTGCGAGTAACCTGGAGTCCCACTAGTGCCAGTAAGCTCGTGTAAAGTGAAACACATTCCAATTGAATATCGTTGCACCGCCCCTTTAAAGCAAGGAGCGCGAGCTAGCTCTGGCGCCTGTCGCCTTTGCTGTTTCAAATTCAGTTTTGACCGGTGCGATTTTCAGTTTTCGTGCGTACAGAGCGTGTTTTACTCGCTTTCCGAAGCGACACATTTGTGCGTGTTGGGCGGTGAAGATTGCACGCCGGGCTGCGATTTTGTGAACATTGGAAGCAAGCGTTCCCAAATATGTTTATGGCGCGTCGGAACGCAACGAGTGACACGCCAATCAGAGGGCGCACAAGGAAGGGAACGCGCAATGGCAAGGCAGCCAAGTGCGAACCGTCATTGGCTGAAGTCGTGGGAAAACAAATCCACGTGGCCGCATTTGACGGGTAAAAAAACGGACGACCGGTGCGCAAGAAGCGGACGAACTTGCACGCCGCATTAAAGCCGCCTTCTGCTCACACTTGGTGTGGGCACTGCGCACGCGCAGAAACCAGATTTGGGCGAGAGAAAGGCTCCGCGCATGCGCCCCCAGTACCAACAGCAGCGCCACCCTGGTGGGATGAAGTCAGAGGACTGAGTTGACCAAGAGTGTCTACGCGATCGCAACAGGTTGCGCAAAACACGCCGAGATGATTACTTCGTTTAGTGCATGACCTTTCTGAATAGGTCAAGGCCGAGAAAACGAGCCGCCCACACCGAATGCTCGCTGAAATTCAACCAACTTGTACGGAATTCAGACGAGACACTTGGTCCCCTGACTGCGGGCGAATAAGTTTGGAGCGCCCGTCTGTGCCAGCTGGCCGTATTAACGCAGCGGCGAGGGTGGGCTTGACACTGGACAGTCGGCGGTGATGTGGCGGCACCTGTGTAACCAGTCGAATAAGGCAGTCTCGCTGCGCCGTCACGACGTTTTCCGCAGTCTGCAAGTTACAGCACAGCGCGAGCGCATTACGGTCAACTTAATTATGGCCGCTGTCAGCTCACGCTGCGCGTCGCTGCCATCCGGGTATATGCGTTGAATGGCCACCCGCGTGTGCGCATATAGTCTGCAGGTTATACAGTATTGTGGAGCATACGTCGTCGGGTCTTGATGGAGGGCGTCAAGGTCAAGTTTGCTTCTCTTTTTTTTTTTTTATTAATGTAAAATTCCGTTTTCATCGAAGCTAACTTTAACAAGGGGCCCTAAAGTCGTCAAACACAAAGTTGGAGCCGAAAGTTCCTCGGAGCGCGGCGATTGGGCGTCGGCGACAAAAAAGCGAAGTCATTGTCCTGATAGTCCAACTTTGCCTTTGACGAGTTTAGAGCCCTTATGCCTCGTTCACACTTGTGACCCGGCTGCCGGATCCGCGAAACTTTTGACGCCCGGCGACGAAAGCAGGCAGAATTTCCGGCGGAGAACAAGATCGCTCTGGAACCAATTTTGAACGCTGGAACCAAGTATTTTTCTCGCCGCTAGCCAATCAGAACGCACGGGGGAAGTGGCGCTTGCTGACGTCAGATCCCCGCTGACGAGCTGGAGGTGATGGCAACGATACGCGCGCGGGCAAGGAGGTTTGGGAGCTTTCGTCAGCTCTCGTCTGTTCGGGAAACGGCGAGACGCTCGCGCCGCGTACTCCGCAGGCGGCAAAAAATGTGAACGGCCCGATCTTTTTTCGGCGATCAAATCTAGTCGGCGGTGAGTGCTTATTTCGCAAGTGTGAACGAGCCATTAGCCTTGAACAGTGAAGTGTGCGAAGAGAATTAGCTGGCTGACGAACACCTGCGTCGTGCGAGTTCCGCCTGCCACTTAACGCAAGTATAAACAAAAGAAAAAAAAGAAAAAAACAATGTGACGGGAGGAAGGGCTCCGAGACGCCAGGGTTGGGCAGTATCGCGATACAAATGTATCGCGATAGTATTTCAGAAATACATTTTGTATCTGTATTTCTGTATCGCGATACATTTTTTTCACCAGTATCTGTATTCCTGTATCGAAATACATTTTGAACGTTTCTTTGTATCGCGATACAATCAGAATGAAATGTATTTCGTTACATTTTTTGAGAAATACTCCCCCCCCCCCCCCGGAAAAAAACAAAACAATTCCGAACGCATTTTGTTTTAAAACTTTTGACGGCACTAGGGTTAAGGAGATGCTGGGGCATTGTTACTATGCTCACCAAATTTCCTTCCGATTCTTCAAAATATTTTTCTATGCGTCCTCTTCTCTCTTTTGAGAAGTGTTGCGTAGTCGGGAACTCGAATCAGGTGGCGTGCCAGGAGTGGAGTCAGAGCATCTTCTGCCGCAGGTCCTTAGGCAGGGATTTCTTGAGTCATTGTTTGCTGGCATCCAATGCCCGCTGCTAATCGTCTATCTTGCCTTAGCGGACACAGCCGGCAAAGCTGAGTAACAGTCCGTTGCAGCACGAACCTGGCGGTGGTTGACTTAAAATAGTAGGATGACTCACGCTGTGAAGTTCAACACTTATTCGAATGCGTCAGTGGCTGCGCCCGTAATACTGCACGGCTTAAGGGTACGTCATCAGCCGACGTAAACATGACCCACTGCTCTGGTGATCCGACACCCAGGAAGGAGGTCAGACGTGGCCTCGCTGAGCCGACTCAGACTACGTACACCTGCGACTCGTCTCGAACTCGCTGTTTCTCGGAGAGCTTGCACCTGTGCCGGCAATATCAGGTCGCAATTCACGAGGTCTTTGTTTGGATGATGCGAAACTTGAGGACCGCAATCCATGCGCCGGTGGCGGAGGGTCGGCAGGAGGAACCTTCACAGCAGAGATGCCACCGTATCGTTTTTTTCAACCGTAATAGAAGATAAGACATGTGTTCCAGGATGCTTCAGGTGGTCCACTATTCTCAAAAATTCCAAATGACACTGCCTGCACGATCTTCAACCAGGTAACTCACAACGAAAGTATGTATTGTCCTTTCATACAGCAGCGTGGTAAAGTTTAATGTTCAAGGCCACAACTACAGATGAAAAATACCAGTTCATTCCACCGTGACCTCATGTGATCAATGTTGACAAGGGCGTCCATATTGAACAGGGGCGTGGTGACGTATTCATGGGATTTAGGGTGACGTATAATTTATTTAGAGGTCGAAGTATTTTCGAATCCCTCTTAAGAAAGACAAGATGTCAGGGAAGGGACCGCGGTCAGTCCTTGATGAAACGTTTTCTTGAGTCCATTGAAGACTTCTCGTCGTCCGAAACAACTATTTTCAAGACAAACCACGGGAAAGTAATTTCGGGATCAAAAACTTCCACTTCAAACTTCATCTCAGTTTTCGTCTCAAACAAATTTGAAAATGTATTGCAGTATCAGTATTTCTGTATTTGTATTTCTGCACTCCCTGGAATGTATTCCTGTATCTGTATTTCCAAATACTTTTTGCCTCTATTTAAAATGTATTTCCGATACGTATCGCGATACATTTTTACAGATGTATTTTAGTATCAGTATTTTAGCTACTATTTTAATGTATTCCAGTATTTGTATTTCCAAATACTTTTTTGAGTATTTCTGCCCAACCCTGCGAGACGCTTTGAAAAAAAATTTCACCAGATGCAAAAACTTAAAAAAAAGATACAAAAAAAAGGTCGTGACCACACTAGACAAGACTTTGTGTGCCTGGAAGGCTGACGCTGAAGCTAGCGTCGGCTGCGTTCCCCATACAATGCCATTCCGCATATGACGGCCTGGTCGACTAATCGAAATGCAACTGCAAATGTCTTAACAAAAAGGCGCTTTCATTATAAGCTATTAAGATATCTACAAATTCGTGAGGACGCCAGCGTCTGACTATTTCTGACAACGTTGCAACGCAAAAAATAGGTGAAAAAATAAAAAAAAGCCTCACAGGAGAATGCAAGAGTAAACTGCGGACAAACCGAGCTTAGGATCAGGCTAGAACTCAGAAGAGCTCCTGCTCGCTTACCCTCAAGATTTCTTGGGGAGCCTTAAGATGCAGAACAGGGGTCCCCTGGGTCAGGCGTCGGCGTAGCGGTACAAGCCGAGCTCCTAGCGCGCATGCGCGGTGGGCGCAGCGGCAGCCTCCCACGACTACCCGCCCGTTGCGCGCAGTTCGCGGCTAACTAAGCGCCGGGACCTAAGCCCGCCCGGGCGCTGGCGTGTTTGCACTTGGGGCGCGGGTAATTATTCGAGGTAGGCGGAGGATCCATCTTTAATTGTCGTCACCGCCGGCACGCTCGTTAATCTGGCCCTTCGCGCGGGATGCCATTAATCAGGCCGTTGCTCTCTCGTTCCGTGCCGTTGCTACTCGACCATGCTTTCTCGGGTTCTTTGTGTACTCCGCCTGCAGGTGCGAGGAATTTTCCTTCGCATTATGTGTTAACACTGTCTCATGTTTCCTAGTCTCACAGGTATACAGACAGCGAAGAAATGCAATTTAGTTTATTTTGGTCGTACTTTTCTCTATTGAACTTGGTCAATACCTAGAACTCCCGATTCCTGGCCAGTCGTGCAAAGACAAGTCAGTGCCCCAGACCCTCAAGTGACTGTATTCTAACATTTTTGGGGGTAACTTGTAGCTTTCACGACGTTGGCCGTTATTGACGAGGTTTCGCAGTGAACCCGCGGCCGTGTGTGCTTCGTGAACGTCGTGGCCCACTTATTTAGCGGGAAAATTTATCCGCCAAATTTCACGGGGAATCAGGGTGTCTTGACGCTGTGACTTCAAAGCGTCACTTGACGCCGTCATGAGACGTTACCATTCTGTCGCCGAATTCACCGTGGAAATTTCTCCGCTAAGTTTAGCAAACGTTTAGCGTCACGTGACGTCACAATAGTGAGTTTTCGTAGACCGCGTTTTCCCCTCCGCTAAGCCCTCCCGAACGAAGAAGCCGCTACTGCGCCTGCGCGCCGATGGCTTTCTCTGTAGGGTTCAGGGGGTGTCACTCACGTGGTTGAACGAAGTTTTAGCGAACGCCGAATTTCCATCAAAAGACACTTTACCGAATGGTCGGCCGAAGCGGTGTTTTACGGGCGGGCCGGGTGGGTTAACATATTTGTAAAGAACCGCCGCAGACCAATCGCCCCGAAGCGGCGTGAACGCAGCAAGACAAGAGGTGGGGGGGGGGGGGGGGGGAGGGGGGGGGGGGCGGGGGGCGGGGGGGAGTACGCGCGTTTTAGTAATACGCTAGATTAGCTCAAGTGACCGCTGTTCGCTAGAATGCCAATAGGGAGTTTTCGTAGATCGTTTTCGCCATCCCGCAACGCTCTCCGCAACCCGCTACGATACCCGGAACTCTACAGTCAAGGCCATGGGCGCGCAGGCGCAGTACCGGCCTCTTCGTTGCGGAGGACTTAGCGGAGGGGGAAACGCCGTCTACGAAAACTCCCTATTCGCTCATGTGATATAAGGGAGTTTTCGTAAGCCGCTCTCCTCTCTCCGCTAAGCTATCCGCAACGAAGCTACCGTTCCCGCTTTTCCGCGCAGCTAAGAACCGAAGAAACACGGATCTCGTAGCGGATTACGGAGAGCGTGGTGGGACGACAGAAACAATCTACGAAAGCTCCCTAGTGTCATATGAACACCGTTGTCTAGATTTAGCAGGCCGTACAAGACCGGTAAATTTAAACATCGCGGTGCAACTGTGTGGAGCGGTGTGCAGCGCCTCGGTTGCCGCAGCATTTCCTTTGCAGGACACGCGAGGGGAACCTGGACTTTTTTTCAGGATCAGCAACGTAACCAAATGCTCGCTGCTCAACAGTGTACGCAGAAGGTGCCGTTCACGCGGAGCTTTAGTTTCGCCTCGCATCGCTCAATAAACTTTGTTGCCATAGTAACTCGGGTATCCTGGGTTCGGTCCCAGCCTCTGCCCGTTTCGACCTATAAGTATCGTACTGGCGTGCACGCTACTGACCTTAGACTAGCAGTCGTACTGCACTGGATAAATTTGTAATCTACAGCGGAGGCACCAGACGCGCCCATTGGGGCTGACGAACTTCCCGCTGTCTAGACAAACATCCATGCAACAATATAGACCCTTTTCATGGCAAGCACCACCAGGCGATGCTCCAGTCTTTGTTATGCATAACATCTCATGTTCTTTTTGGAAAGGACTCGAGAGTACTGAAGCACAAGCTCTTCGCACATGTATAGGGCTGCCAAAAGGCACTTCTAATTTGGGATATCTTGCGGAAGCACGAGCGATTTCACCGACCCTTTTAAGACCGCAAGAAACGTTATGAGCTTATCTTCGTCACACATCTCGTACATATAAGCACCAGCTCACAAATATTGTAACAGAGAGGCCATCCTCTGGCTTTGCACAAGTTATCGCACTCTTGGAGGATTACATCCCCACTTCTTTGAAGCTGCGG
The DNA here is from genome assembly GCA_013358835.2 of Ixodes persulcatus. Lineage (NCBI taxonomy): Eukaryota > Metazoa > Arthropoda > Arachnida > Ixodida > Ixodidae > Ixodes > Ixodes persulcatus. Next base: position 202,513 of record JABSTQ010009785.1, on the reverse strand, counting down.
TAATTCCAAGCTATCCACCATGGAGGTACCCTCACTTAGAAATCAGAACGAGTATTCAGGGAATCGCTTGTAAGAAAACAATGCCCGCCTCCGTGATTACGCAGGCAGCGCTGGAATACATAAACCGAACTTATGCCTCATTTAGGCAAGTCTTCACCGACGGGTTACAATGTCAGCATCATCAACTCTGGGAGCCTACATTCCGTTTCTGGACGCATGTATACTAGCAAGGTTGAGCCACGTTTGAAGATGTGGGGTTCTGCCTGGCACTGTTAGTGTATTAGTAGGAATATGAAGTGAAAGATAAGTGCCAAAGGAAAGGAGGGGAACGACGTTTCGACCAAACGGTCTTCTTCAGGTACACTAAAAGGGGAGATGACAGATCAGAATAAGAATACCGTATATACAAAAGGTATAGGTAACACGTGACAGATGTGACGTTGTGGAGACAGAGAGGGAGGAGGAAAAGTCGTCAAGTAAGGCGCGAGTTTTGAAGTCAACAAGTTGAGGAATGCGGGTGGGGTGCAATCTTATAGCCCCCGCGTGACCGGCCAAATTATCAAAAAAAAAAAAAAAGGAGGAGGAAGGAGCGGGAGAAAGGGTAATGTCTAATAGCCGAAAGAAAGTTTCTTGTTCAAACCGGAAGGAAATTCCGTCTTTAAGTTAAAATTAATCTGTTTTCTTCTATTTTCCGTGAGGTGGGTGTATGGAAGCCTGATTTGATGACGCATACTCGCATGTTAAATTCAGAGTGATTTGTGAAGGAGAAGTGTTTAGATACGTGTGTGGAGAGGTCATGTTTGAGTTGGCCCGCACTTTCTAGTGTGACAAGTCTGCGGTGTTCTCTGAAGCGTTCGTGGAGTCGGCGGTCAGTTTCGCCGATATATAGACCTTTTCTGTTTCCTGTCGTTCTCAGTCACGTGGGTTCCATATCTGGTATGCGGGGCGAAAAATTAATAAAACGTTTGAACCTGGAATATGCGAGAAAATATAGCTGAGGCAAATCAGGAATGTGTGACAATCACGCATTTTTCGTAAACACCTTCTAGCTTCGGGGAGAGATCAAAAAGATGTTTTACCGCATACCAGGGGGGCTATGTTGCGCTTTTTGGACTCCCAGGAGACTAGGGAGAGGGAAGTGACGTCAACAACGCAGCAAATGCAGATTGGATGTTGATTTTGTTTTCTTCTGTCAACATCCAATCTGTGTTTCTCTAGTCGTTGACGTCACTTCCCTCTTCCAAGTCTCCTGGGAGTCCAAAAAGCGCAACATTGCACCCCAGAAGTGACGATATTCAAGATGGCTGCGCGCTTGTGGAAAAGGTGTATAGGGTGTATTCACTGGCGGCCATATCTGTGTGCGCTAATGCCGAGCACGTGCTGATGGCGAGCTTCCACAGTTTTTTTGCAACGTGCACCCCGCACCATCAAGATTGCCGGTCTTGGCAGCCTATTAATGCGAGCTCGTTCTGAGCATGCGCTCTAAACAGTGACCTCAAATATGGCGGCCAGTGAATACCCCCTATAATAAGGTTGGACAGAGTGTGCATGAAATGATGTATATCAGATTAGAAAATTTACAGGTGTGCTTGTCAGGGATTCTCATTAGCAGGTTGGGATGAGGGCCGGTGTGTTTGCACGTAAGGCATTTTGGGGTGCCGCACGGCGCGGTACCGGGGAGTAAAATCTGAGGTCTTATGGAACGGTTGCTACATACTAAAAGGAATCGTAAGTTGGGCAGTCGACGGTAAGTTAGCGCGGGTGCTTTAGAAAGAACTTTGGAGTCTACGAGGTGGGAAGTGGCGTCCATGATTCGTTTGCCGAGCCTAGGTATCGAGGAATGGAACGTGAAGATGGGGGGTTGCACGGGGGTTTAGACCTTGATTGGGGAAATTGCGCGTCGTGCCGCGAAATGTTAGAAACGCGACTGCTGGCATTGCGCAGAAGGCCGAGTGGGTAACCACGTACAATAAAGAAGGTGGTCATCGTCTTAAGCTGATGACGGAAATCAATGTCGTCACTGCAAATTCTATGGAGGCGGAGAAATTGTGAGAAGGGAATAGAGTTGATTTGGGATTTAGGATGGCTCGAGGAGTAGAGGAGGTAGCTATGGCTGTCAGTAGGTTTATAATGCACAGAGGTGTGGAACTTGTGACCGTCACTTATTTTTAATTCCAGGAAGTTGACAGAGGATTTCGATATCAGTGAGGTAAACTTGCGGGAGGCGTGGGCGTTACAAAGTGCATTGGTGAAGCGGTCAACTACGGGAGGGGGGCCAAAACCAAAAATATTGTCAATATAACGACCGTAGAATTGTGGGGGTGGGTGTGGAAAGGAATGAAAAAACGAGTGCTCGACGTAGCCGACAAAAAGGTTGGCGAACGAGGGACCCATCTTTGTGCCCATCGCTACACCACATTTCTGGCGATAGAAGGAGTTGTCGAATTGGAAGGCGTTTAGTGTTAGAACGAGTTCGGCGAGGCGGATTACGGCGTGAGACGGGGGGTTTTGAAAAGGACGCTGATCAAGAAAATGTGAGAGAGCCTGTAGTCCTTCGGCATGAGAGATTACCGTGCAGAGAGATGTGATGTCCATTGTAAAGAGGATAGTGTCGGGGGTCGGGGCCAGATTAGACAGGCGTTGGAGGATGTCTGTTGTGTTTTTAACGTAACTGGGCAGGTTTTGTACAATAGGCTGCAGGACCGAATCCACAAAAACGGAGATGAAGTAAGTGGGGCAGGATATGGCGGACACAGTAGGTCGGCCAGGTGAACCTGCTTTGTGAATTTTGGGAAGGAGGTAGAATGAGGCGGCGCGGGGATGACGAACGATTAGGCGATTTGCAGCGGGGGGAAGGGAGTTGGTTTCAATTAGGAGCTTTATGGTAGTTGTCATTTTATCTTGGAAAGGTGCAGTGGGGTCGGAGGAAAGGGGTTTGTACAAATCCGAAACGGAGAGCTGTCGGAGAACTTCCTCAGAGTAGAAATCACTACGCCAGATCACCACGGCTCCACCCTTGTTGGCTGGCTTGATTACGATGTCAGTGCGGTTTAGAAGGGATTTTAGAGCAGTAACTTCTTGTGGGGTTGCGTTGCGGGATTTATAGATTAGGTTGCTAGAAGAGTGGGCAAGAATACTACGGCATGCTTTGATTGAATTGTTGGTTTCGGGGTGTTTGGCGGGAGGCGGGGTCCAGATACTAGTTTTCGGGTTAATGGTGTCGAAAATGGTGCGGTTAAAGCTGGACGGGTGCTGGGTGAAGTGAGCGTCTAAGAGTAGGCGCCGGAAGAATTTTTCACTCTCCAAATGTAAAGAAAAAGGGTCAGGTCGGCTTTGAAGTGAGGGTACGAAGGAAAGACCCTTCGCTAAGATGGCGCGTTCAGGTGCCGTGAAGGGTAAATCGTCTGGTATGGTGACTACATCATTGCGTTGGATGGCAGCCTGGTCATTCTGGGGCAAGAGAGTGTCCAGTTTCCTTGATTTAGAGGCGAGACCATCGGCGTAGAGCTTTTGGCGTAATTGGGCAGAATGGTCATAATGGAATCTCAGATGTGCCTTCATTAGTTGGAAAGCAGCATTATCTAATATTTGGTTGTGACGCTTTCGGAGGGCCGGATCATCAAAGTGATTAGAAGAGTGCAGGCGGAAGCCTTTAGGGATTACTCGGTTACGTAGGCACCGCTTCAGAAAAAAAAGGTGACCAGCTGCCTTAGTGAGCTTGAGGGTGGTCGAAAAAACTTCAAGAGCTGGGTAGAACTGGGGATGTGGCAAATTATGGAAACCGGGTGGTGGGTTGTTCAAGAGGAGGACGGAGTTGAGAAACACGAGGAACACAGAACGAAGAGAGTTTGCACTTATATTAGACATGGAGGCAGATGTGTGGGCTTGGAATCTGAAGATGTGGGGTTCTGCCGGGCACTGTTAGTGTATTAGTAGGGATATGAAGTGAAAGATAAGTGCCAAAGGAAAGGAGGGGAACGACGTTTCGACCAAACGGTCTTCTTCAGGTACACTAAAAGGGGAGGTGACAGATCAGAATAAGAATACCGTATATACAAAAGGCATAGGTAACACGTGACAGATGCAACATTGTGGAGACAGAGAGGGAGGAGGAAAAGTCGTCAAGTAAGGTGCGAGGTTTGAAGTCAACAAGTTGAGGAATGCGGTTAATTTGTTTTCTTCTTTTTTCAGTGAGGTGGGTGTATGAAAGCCTGATTTCATGACGCATACTCGCATGTTAAGTTCAGAGTGATTTGTGGAGGAGAAGTGTTTAGATACGAGTGTGGAGAGGTCATGTTTGAGTTGGTTCGCTCATTCTAGTGTGACCAGTCTGCGGTGTTCTCTGAAGCGTTCGTGGAGTCGGCGGTTAGTTTCGCCGATATATAATAAGGTTGGACAGAGTGTGCATGAAATGATGTATATCAGATTACAAGATTTACAGGTGTGATTGCCAGGGATTCTTATTAGCAGGTTGGGAGGAGGGCCGGTGTGTTTGCACGTAAGGCATACTGGGGCGCCGCACGGCGTGGTAACGTCGTCAACAGCGTCGGAACTCGCAGCAATTCGACCAGCTGTTGCCCACGGGGGAGCCGAGAGTCCTGGTTTTTGGCCTATCTTTGTGGACTCTAAATCTGCTCTATACATCCTCTCTACGATGAAGAAATGTAGCCCGAACTTGCAACTCGCACATGATATTCTGGAAGCAGGTCGCCAAGCTTCATGCAAAGGGCACCAGTTTATTATACAGTGGATTCCTGCTCACTCTGGTATAGCCGGAAATGTTATCGCTGACAGAGCCGCTCGAAACGCTCATGAGAGCACTACTATAGTGTCGATTCCATTATCTAGGTCAGATGCAAATAACTTGATTAGAGATATTGGCCAAGAAATTGCATCTTCTCTTTGGTGAAATCCTCAATATTATTACTCTTATATCTACAATATTGATTCCAAACTTCAATTTCGGGCACCACGAGGACTACCAAGGGCAGCCGGGACGGTCCTACATTGCTTGAGACTGAATCTGGCATACACCAACAGCTACATTTATAAAATTGGTAGAGCTGAGTCGTCTGAATGTGCTTCATGTGGGGTCGCACATAACATCGAACATGTATTGTGAGAATGCAAGGAGTACAGCCGTGAAATGAAGCTTATGAAGACAGACCTGGGGATACAAATAAACAAGACGTAAATATTCGTATTCTGCTTGGTCCATAGATTTCTCCTGTTGAAGGGTATAAAGGCACGAAAGCTCTCCTAAAATTTCTAACAGCTACTCGCTTACAGAAGAAACTGTAGGGGAGTAGGCCAATGACATTTTTTAGTGAAACATTTCCGTGAATTTTTTTTTCATCTTTGAGCACTTTGGTTTTGCGTGCTTTCCCCCTCTATCTTTTTCTGTTTACCTTTCTCTCTTCTATTTTTATGATTTTCGCTTCCGCTCATTTCACAATGTAGCAAACCAACACTATATAGGCGCTAGTTGACATCATTGTTTAGTAAAACGCCTCTTTCTCTCTCTCTTTCCAGTCTTTGAAGTCCCAGAGAACCTACGGTTCATATATATATTGAACAAAGTTTACCTTACCACCGCTGCTTCAAATTTCGATAAACCGTTTAACCACCCATTTTCCAGGTGAGCGCCAAAAAAACGAAGAAGCGCAAGATCTGTCAAACATTTTCGAATATTCTTGTAAACCAACTTGCCTTCTCCAAGACGTTAAATTGTACAACCGAAGGCCCTCGTTAAATCTCCAACTTCGTTGTCTGTGTAGCATTTATGCTTTCTAGCACTGGTGACATAAGCAAGTTCGGCAGGCTTGCAAAGACGGAGCGACCGGAAACGCTTGGGACGCAAGCGGCAGTTTATGTTTAAAGGGATACTGAACCGAAATTTGAATTTCTCAAAATAAGGCCGCAGAAGCGTTGAACGGGACGCTACGAACTTCAAAACATCAGTCATACATCGATATCTCAAACGGATGGCCGTACTTTTGGAAAAGAAGGGCGCGATGAAGCGAGATCTTTGACGTCACTGTCCTCCGGGAGAATTTGAGAATGAGGGGAAGCGGCCTCGCTTTTCTCCTCCTCGCTTCGGTTCACCAGCTCGACGGGATGAAGTGAGGAGGAGAGGGAATGGGAATCGTGACGTGCCTTGTCTCGTCGGCCTCGTCGGCCGTGTTCAATCGCAAACTTCTTTTCCAAAAATACGGCGATCCGTTGGACATATCGCTGTAAGAGTGATGTTTTTGGGTTTTGCAGCGTCCCGCCTATCTATCCAGCCATGTTTTGTGAGCTCGAAATTTCAGTTCAGTATCCCTTTAAGAACAGCTAAAAGGTCTATAGATATTGTTGCTGGTAGAAAGCATCACTTCATAATGTTTGCGCTCTCGTACTTGTAATTGCGCGAGAACAACAACAAAAAAATTCTTCTTGCGTATTTGCGTCCAAAGGCCCACAAGATGTCAAATGGAAAATGAACGAGCGACGGCCAATTTTAAAACGGTAGCTTTATTGGGGAGGAGATCGAACAGTCACGCCTCTAGTGGTTTGTTTCAGCTGTGGGGACAACAAACCGTATTTTCTTGTTTGTTTTTGATACGAGAAACCAAAGACGACGATTCAAAGGCCGCTCCTCGTGCGACCAAAGCACTTATAAGAGCGAAGCGCTCGTGCCCAGACAGTGCTAGGCGGAGTTATATTTCTTTCTTATGCTGTGTTAGTAAACACGGGGCTGTCGGGACTAGAGTGCCTTCATACACACGCGCGCTTTTGCTCTAGTGGTGACCATACCTCGGCAAACCTCACTCATGAGGGCCCTCACTCACCCTCACTCACCCTCATCTTCACAGGTGAGGTGAGGATGAGTGAGTTTCTGAACCAGGAAAATTTATGAGTGTGAGGGTGAGTGAGGGCCGTGAGGGCTGTGAGGGCTCTGAGGACCGTGAGTGCGTGAGGGCCGTGAGGGCGGTGAGTGCGTGAGGGGTGTGAGGGCCATGAGTGCGTGAGGGGCGTGAGGGCGGTGAGTGGCGTGAGGCCCCCTTCAGAGGGGGCAACTTTCTCAGCAATTTTGGTGTTGCTAGCGGGTTGTTCCCTATCTTTCGCTAGATCGACACGAATTGCTGAAATTGGGTCCGGCTCAAAACAAGCGAGCAAGTCGGAGCAATTCGAAGACGCTTGAAGCGGCTGCATCCAATCAGGGACGCGATATTTTCACGTGATACCTCGTGCAAGTGATGATGAGAACAAAAGACTTGGTTCTGGTTTGAAAGTGATCGTTTTTGGAAATAAAATGGTTCAAAAAGATGTATTAGTATTCTCAACGAGCTTTAAATGCATAAAAACACGTTTATAGCGCGTAATTGTGTGTCTAAATAGTGCAAGATAAATCAAATTTCATGATGATGATGGCAAATTGCAGCAATTGGTTACTGCGTGTGAACGCAAGCGGCCCGCGTTGCTGGTGTTACGACGCCAAGTTTCTGGGCGAAATTGCCCCATCTGAAGTGGGGCTGAGTGGCATGAGGGCCATGAGTGCGTGAGGGGCGTGGGTATGAGTGCGTGAGGGCCGTGAAAGCGGTGAGCGCGTGAGGTGGCGCCCTCCTGTGGTTCCCCCTTGTGACGTCATTACCTTGCAAACAACAAGTTCGATGGTGTTTGTTATTAGCATGGTGGAAGCTTGAAATCATTGCGCTCTAAAGGAACACTGCCAACACCGTCAAAATTAAAGTTCTTTCATTCCTCTTATTTCCGTCGATGATAAATCCATTTTCCGACGTCATAGTCAGCGTTCGGCCAATCGTGGAAGGCCGACCACAGCGACGCTTTCGGTCGCGCACGGGGCTAATAGCTGTGTGCGCGAATGCTGAGCAGGTGCTGATGGCGAGCTTCCACAGTTCTTTTGCAACGTGCATTCCGCACCATCATGAGTGCCGGTTTTAGCAGCCTATTGATGTGAGCTCGTTCTGAGCATGCGCTCTAAACAGCACCCACAAATACGGCGTCCAGTGAATACTCCCTATACTGACAAAGCCTGGCAGATCACCATGAGAGGCGTCCGCCGAAAGTCAAAAAGGTAGGGCGGAAGACAAGATGCATGTAACGGGCGCCCCGCTGCGGCGAGACGCCGACACACTTGTCCCGAGCGATGAAATGTCCGCTTTTGCTTCTCGCGTTCCTCAAGCTACCGCTTCTTTTCTCGTCGGGTTTGAAAACCATGTTTCGGGTCCTCGCCGCTGCAAAAGCTGTGCGCTGACTACAGGCTCCCCGAAAAATGCTCTGTGCTACCAAATCTTCGCGCTCCAAATCTGCGACCGGGCACTCTATGGCACCGTCGTCGAACTGCCAGGCTTTGTGAGTATAGAGAAGGCTATGCTACTGCAAACTAAAGTTATGGCGGCGTCACGCATGCGCCAAACGCTTGATGAGATCGGTTTATTGTTTTCACTAACGATGTTCCTGTAAAGCTACCGCATTTCATCGCCATTGGTCGAATGAACGTGGTTGTTATTTTTTCTATGCTTTTACCATGGACAGTCTGTCACCAAAACCGCTGAAAACCAAACCAAATTTGACGTGCGTGTTTAGACAGCGTAAGGTGAGTCTGCGTTTTAGGCATTGCGAGACTGGTTTAAGTTGTAGATGAAAAATTTAACCAGTGCAGCTCCACGGCTTGTTTGGGACCTTTAATCACTCAGTAGTGATACACGACCGCATAAGTAGGATGGTCATCCAGATCGAAACGGGCGGGGGTGGGGACTTTTAAACAGTACCAATGGACTCTGCAGCTTAAGTTTGAGATCCGCATGTAAAAAAAGGGCTGTGCGTATGTTTATACAGCCTAAAACTTGGTCTGCCACAACGGGCGACGAGTCTCCCAGCTATACATGAGAAAGTTAGCCAGTGCAGTACAACCGCTAGCCTGGGGTCTTTAACGTGCATCACGCAGTAGTGATACATGACCGCACACCGGTAGGATGCTCATCCAGATCGAAACGGGCAGGGGTGGGGATTGAACCCAAGATCCGGGTTCTGCAGCGCGAGTGATCCACATGCTCCGAGCTGTGGTGTGCTGACAAACTCAGCCGCCGATACCCCCCCCCCCCCCCTATTCTACTAGTGGGATGGAAAGTGCTAATTCTCGACACCAACGTAAGCAGTAAATTTTGGTGCCCGCCTATACCTTTACAAATTGAAATGCAAACAATTGCCGATATTGTGTAAGAGCTAACGGTGTTGCGCAGTATGCGTATACGAAGCGGTTTTGGGGACAAGTTCACCGGCATATATGATATAACAAAGGGCACCAATTCCTACCAATAATGATCTGCTAATGATATAGACGGTGGTGGTGGTGGTGGTGTTTGCCTGACGTGAGGTTTTTCTCACTGGCTGTGGAAAGGTTTCACGGGCTTGGGCTATTGTAGTTTTGATGAAAATGAATGCAGGGGAAAGGAGGGGGAACAGATTGCGATGAAAAATATAAAATGATAAAACATAGTTCAACAAATTAAATGTAAAATGAAGAGTCGGCAAGATATCAATAGAAGTGAAAAAATGGGCACATCTAGAACGCGACTATCACAAAGTGTTCACAAGGTCAAAAATCACGAGAAAACTATCTCTGGCACACAAGTATGAGCAAAGAAGGGGGCGGTAGTATCGTCTCACACGTTACAGCCTTGCCAGAAGCCCACATGCGTCTAAGAAGATGAACACAGTTTTTCGGAGACGTGTGCACGTCGATGGTGGACCCTTTGAGAATAGCATGTCCACGAGGGTGGCACAAAACACCGAGGCTCTTAAGTGCAGCTAGAAGTACAGTTCGTTCTGTAGTGTAGTGTCCACATTAAAAAGATATATGCGTCGGCGTTACTAACTAATCGCACTGCCCGCAAAAAAAAAAAGAGGCTGTTTTTTTGTTGTTGTTTTTTTTAATGCGGTGCAGGTTCACTTGCGTGTAAGCGCAGTCTGCTCTTACGTGGTGGAGAAGGGGAGCGAACTTCCCTGTTACGCCGGCGTACAGGCTGGAGGAGGAGAAGGTTTATTAGACGCCACACCGGAAACGGGATGCTTGTGTTGTATCCAAGTCTTAATTGCCAACCTCGGGTCAAAGTGGCTGGGGAGATTCAACGTCGCAGTGGGCAGTTTTAGAGCGGTTGAGGCCATTTGGTCTGCCATCTCATTTCCGGGTAAGCCAATGTGTGAGGGGATCCACTGTACTCACAGGTTAGAGCCATAGGAGACAAGTAGACGACCCAGACTAATTATTCTACGAATCAAATCGGTATTAGCGTCTTTGCTGCTGAGGATATTTTGCACCGCACACCAATAGTCTGTTGCCAAAGCCAGTTATTTGGAGGTTTCATCGCGTTTCGGAGAAGAGCTGAGTGGATTCCACTCAGTTTGGCTGTAGTCGACGACAATGAGCAGCATTCCAAAGAGATGTGGTAACCTGCAGGCGCGACATTATGAATGAAGTCGACAGAGCCATCAGTATAAATGGCCGTAAACGAGGAATGTCGAGACGCCACCAACTCCTCTGTCAGGGCCCGACCAACCACACAGCGGTGTCGTGATTTTCCGCGGAAACGCGGGATGTCCTCGTAGATGGTGAACGGCTGCTTGCTCCACGGGTAGTCAGCTGGAGGAGAATAGATGGAGGGTATGAAGCCGAGAACCTCAACTAGAGAGGTGCAGTGACCGCCATATTGTGAGAAATGACGCTGTTGAATGTCAGTGAACAGCAAGACACTACTGCTCGACTCAGCAAGTCGAACCAGATGTTGAAGAGCAGGGTTCACAGCGTGAAAAGCTACCAGTATCTCTCGGCTTTCAATCTACGTTTCCTCGATTCGAGAATACGAGGGAAAACCGAGAGCCATTCTTATTCCAGATCGGTGGCATCGTTCCAGTTGATACCATAAAGATCGCGTGGGAGGCAAATGGCGATGCATGAAGAATGCGGGAATGATTTAGCACCCGGTGAACGCATTGTAGGGCTTTGGGGGTTGATCCACACTGAAGTCCACGAAGTCAATGAATAAGAGATGTTGTCATCCCGTCTGACGTACAATTGTCGTAACGTGCCGACACCAACATGGTCGGAAATCAAGATCGACACCCAAGTATCGATAGTAGAACACGCCAAATTTAAGTGTTCAAGCAAGACGACGCGTGACTTATCACTCAGGTTACGCGATGTACGATAAGTAATGCCATCAGGCCCAGAAGCACTGTGGCGTTCTAAGACCCGCATCCAGTACCGACATAATGAAAGGATGATCCAGACTCTGCAGACTTCGTGCAGGACCAGTCAGTGATCGAGGATATGAAGATCCAGGAGGGCGTTAGGGTATACAATAAAGCGCACCGCAAAATCATAAGCAAGTTGTGATAATTCAAGGCCAGTTTTAAGACTGAGGGTGATGAACTCATCTCGAGGACTTCAAATTAGGAAAAGGCTGAGATATCCTCAAAGATATTTTAGATGGGGTGGACTGGACGAGACATGTAGAAATTTCTTTTAGTATATCCTCTGACCGCTCAAGAAAGCAAAATGTTTCGCGAAATACGTCTCAATTTGTTACACTGTATTGACGACGTGGGAGGCGGCCCACATCGGGTATATTCATCAAAATTGGAAGGTGCTCTCTTCCACTTGTGTCCGCATCCAACGACCAGTACACGTCTAGATCTGAGGAAGCAAGAGTATAAGGTCCAGCACGCTAAGTTCTCCGCGATGACCAAAACATATAGGAGAGCCTTCATTCAGAATAATCAAATCTTTTGATTCAGCCTCATTTGCGAGAGCCGTACCCCGAGGCGTTGTGCGTATTCTACCCCAGAGAGGATGGTGTGCGTTAAAATCTCCGCGTATAAGGAGTCGACCAGAAAAATTTAAGACGTAGGCTACGAATGCACTTCGCATAAAAGCGACGAGAAGGACATGTGTTTATACGGACACAATAGTCATCTTAAAGGAACGAAATATTACAGTGCGTGCTACAAATTCAGCTGTTTCTGTACACAGATGGGAACTGATAGAGTAAAAGCTTTTATCGGAGAAAAGTTCTGACCAGAGGCTCTATGAGTGCGATAAAATGCAGGAGCTGGTTTGGCCATGGGTACTGTATAAGCGGGAGAGATTTTCGCGATTTGACCAGCATTTGGCGTACGAAGTTACCTAATGAGAAAATGAGGTACTTGGATTTTGGGTGTGAAGGTATTGCCTCCTGTCCAACACTAGGAGGAGCTTGAGCGGCTGGGAGTACAGGCCCTTCCTGAACGGGGGGGGGGGGGGGGGGGGGGTACGACGATGGGAGCTTGTTTTGCAGCACTCCTTTGTAGCTTTGTCGCCAGCTGTTCTCGCCGGTAGAAACAAGGTCAGGAGCTTCCTTACGTAGAGGCTCTGCGTCCATTGGCTTCCGGGCTTCGACGACAAGCGATGATGACGGGTCTTGTTTGTCTGCAATAGGTTGTTCCGCTTGGCGTCGTCGAGAATGACGTCGTCTTTGTGGGGTTATTCAGTTGGGACCACCGTCTTTGTTGTAGCTTCTGCTCGAGGAGCCGCGCGCTCGGCCGTACGTTTGTCAACTTGGGCTCGTGTTTCTGCGAAGAACACATTGTTCTCACAGCGATAGCGACACACGGAGTGCTCAGCTTGCCAAAATGGGGCACTGTTGTGATGTTGTTTCATGTGGTTTCTTGCAGTTGACGCAAAGAGGTTTCGAGCTTTTGCACTCCGTAGTTGTGTGAGACTGTGCGCATCAGAGGCAAGTTAACAACCGCTTACAGACAGCCGCAACATGTCCAAACAAACGGTATTGGTGGCATTGTATGAGGTTGTTGACGTACAAGTCGACGCCTTGTGTTGACGTGCTCAGGAAGTCTAGAAGAAGCAAACTCAACGCGAATAGGAGTGGACTTGCCGATGCAACGCATGTTGCAGATGGTTACTGCCGAGGGCAGACCCCCGAGTTTTGAGGAGTCCGAGAGGCTGCTGTCAATGTCGCGGACAATTCCAACGCTGGAGACATTTCCACGAAGGTAGAAAGCACGCACCTTCATACCGCAAAACGCAGTCTGGAGTCCGTGTCGTCTGTCCATTCCGCGTGTCAATCGCTAAAAGGTTATTCTGCCTGTTATAGCGCACTTCAATAACGCGAAAGCACAAACGTCTCCAGAGTGGATGTAAGGCGAACAGAATTGATAGAGTCAATTCTTACATCTCCATTCACAGGAGTGAGAAGAGCTACAAGACAAACAGTGGGCTCTGTTTGGGTAATTATGGTCTTCTTGCTGGAACCAGAGACATGACTTGGGCAACGTCTCTTTGTTCCACGGACAACTTCCTGGAAAGCATCTTGATTGTCGTCGTCAATTGAGCCCGACACACTGGCGAGTTCTTCGTCGTCAGGTGGGAGCGGTTCCGCCATGGCGGTGACTAAGGCTGTTGACATTTCCATGCTTACATGCTGGAGTTCCGGGCAAAGGGGCGGCCAGACCCTTGCAAGCCAGCAAAAACTGCTTATGATGAAGTCACAAAGAATACGTACGGGTGATGGGCAACGTAGTAGCAGTAACCAGAGAAATTAGGAGCGAATGAAATACACGTCCGCTATTTGGCTTTCTCTTCTTCCCTTAAAGGGGTACGCACTCAAGTGGTTTTTGAGATCGTGTTTTGATGATGACAGCTGAATTTAGACGCCCTAAGTATCCCTAAAAACCAAAAAGTATAGTCATACGGTGATTATTTCCTTAATAAAAATGTATTTGAAGGCCGCCAAACCTCGGATCCATCCGAAAACGAAACCACTCTCATTGTTGATCGCACGCTTATCAAAAGGATCTCGGGCCAATGGCGTTGGACGACGTTCCGTCGCCACAGTGATCCCGAGGTCGCCGCATCGGCCGAACTTCTTTATCATTCGAGCTTCGATCATGGCGGAGTTCTCTACGCTCGAGGACCTCACGCCGTTAGTGGTTGAAATTCTTCGGAGGACAGCCGACCTGGGTATGATTTCCTATGACGCCACTCGGACGTGCGATGTGGGACGATAGCAGCGCTTCGGAGTCGTGTTCGGGTTCCGAGGACGACAAAACGCAGACTTTTCGGGCGTTCTTCGATTCGCGGTTGGGGCAAGTCGTAACCTAACCAACGGTTTGACATCGCAGCGTTACCTCTGGTTTGTGATGTCAAACGATGTCGCCACGTTGACTTTCGCCTTGGGAGGACGGGGGGACGCTGGTTCAGACATGTGCCACGAGCGCGTACCTACGACTGCGTCCGTTGCAACCGGAGCGACCTGAACGACCGCTCTGCGCCGCGCGTACACACACCTGCAACCACTGCAACAAGCGCAGCGGGTCGTCAGCACGGCAACCGCTCTAACGCCGCCGTCAGCTGTTTCAGGCGCTCCTCTAAACAAGGACGCACTGCTACTCAATGCCGTAACAGAATATAGACAGACAGTTTTCTATAGCCTAAAGATTATTATTTTTCTTGATAGGCTTTGCAGGGGACAGTGAATGAAAAAAAGAAAATAAAAAGATGCAGTACGCCGTCTTGGACGATCACGACTCTAATACCCTAATCACACGGCAGCGTAAAGGTACCTTTAGAACAGGCACCTGTAGTAAAGGGAGCTGGAGATCGTGATCACACGGCGCATAAAGGTCCCTTTCGCTAAGGAAGGTCTTTTGTTAAACGGAGCTCGCCAAGCTCCCTTTACAGCTACAGGGAGTAGCCTCGGACCCACGAACTCAAAATAATATCGCATATATATAAATTTATCTTGTTTAATGCATTATAACAAATTGAATATACATAAGTATCAAATTATGAAATGATTGCGAGCACAAATGTAATGGAATAATACATTAACGAGGCACGTATACTCCATCTAGCAGGTAGCAGCGTCGGCACGTGGAAAACAATGTCTGCTACGAACGCGAACGCGATGTAGCACTGCGAGCTCTTTTTCGAGGTTGTAGACGAGTCGTCCGACTCTCCCGCCAAGGACATTATATCTTCATCGTCGTCCATCCCTTTCGATGGTATGACTGGCATAATTGTGAGACTCCGACGGGGTTCGTTTCTGCCGGGCACTATTTAGTTACTTCAGTGAGAGCTGCGGAAAAATGGAGCTACTAACAGAAAAAGGTCGCCCACCTCGCAATGGAAACTCGTAACCGGAGATGATTTAGGGCCAATGTGGTCAAACAGGTCGGACGTTTCAAAGCAAGACTCATTTAGGTGCGTCCTTAGACGTAGAGAAAAAAAATGCCGCAAAACACAAATATTATCTAGGTTTTAAGTGTGATATTTCACACACAATAATCAAAAACTGTCCGTCAAACCGATTTCGAGGAATAATTGTTTATCACGTGCTCCTCTCGCAGTTTAGCAGGAATGCAATCGACATCAATTTAAAGTGCTCCGTTTATTTATTGTGTGATCAAGAACGCCGTTTACTACAGGTATACCTTCAGCTAAGGGACCTAAGTAGCTTCCCCAAAAACCGCTTGAGTGCCCCTTTAAAGGGGCCCTGCAAGGACTTTTTTACGTTTTTTTTTTATTTTCACCGAACCTGAGCGCACTGAACGTAGTAACTTAATGAAACTTTTCTTTTCTTGAATTTCGCTTTATTATAAAAGTTATAGGCAAATTGAAATTACAAAAACACTAAAAAAATAACCTCCTTCATGATGTCCTTGGTTGCTTGAGTGGCCGTGAACTAGAGGAGGGGTAGTGGCTCAGCGAGCGCTCAAGACTGCCGCACTCTGTGTTGACGGCTCGAGAGGGCGCCACTACAGCATGTTCTGGATAGGCTGTATGAAGCTGGCAGCCAGGGCGGCTCGCATTGCATTTGGTGCGCGATTAAACACTAATTCGGCATGAAACTTTTTTGGCCACAAACGACAGCAAACACGGGGTAAAGATCAGTTCAGAACGGCCACTTCGCGCTGCCATACCGCCAAACGGCCAAATCGCAAGCCAAAGCTGCTCGCCGAAGGCCTTCGGAACGCTCGGAACCGGTCGGATCCTCGACTGCAGCGCCGCCGCGTACATCCGGGACCTTTCTACGCTCGCCGTTCGTCGGTGTCTGATCCCACTACACCTTTGTAGTGTACGCCGCCTTTTCCACCGCTTGGTGGTGAATATATCGACGGGTCATTTCGTGTTTCCGTACTTTATAAACTGCATTTGTTTCTTTTCTGATCTAAAATGCTGAACAAAAACTACTTTTATAAATAATTGAAACGGCTCGCGCCACTCACATTTTGTATTTCGACTAAAAAGAAGCTTTAGCGGCTCTGACCAGTAGTAAGCTCAGGACCAAAGACGTCACATTTCGCGCGCGGTGGACGACGCGGAAACCTCCTCCACCCGTGGGTGGAGGAGGTTTCCGCGTCGTCCGGTTAAAATATGACGCACTGATATTTAGTTACTCTCTCTGTGCCCGCTGGCTTGCCCGAACCCCAAGAGACGTGGATACCGCAAAAAAGGTAGACGCTTAAATATGATTGCAGGGCCTCTTTAATATAGACAGGCTTTGTAGGGCTGTGTGTTTGTGTAATCACGCGTTCTATTTAGCATGCGTGATGCATATTGAAAATTCCGGTTTGACACTGACACCGCACTGAATTGAATTAGAGTCTTGTATAACATTGGTTTAAACTCCTTCGAGTCTGTGCTGGATAATGTTTCACGCATTTCCGTTGATGACCTGTATCATGCTTGTGTTAATATTTTTACACAATGTCTTAGCAGTACTTGAATGAATGAATGAATGAATGTTTCGCGGTAAATGCAATCTAAAGAGTGCACAAACATGGCTGACACTGGTAGGGAAAAGTCAAGAAGGAGCCAGACAAAAATATTATTCCGGCAGCCGAAATTTTTCAAAAAGATGACTTTGGATTGGTTAAGGGAGAGGGGGGAGTGGTACGGCAATGTAATTTAGTTATTTTTTAGTCCTGCGACCACAACTATTAGACACATTTTAAATATGTAACTTAATAACTTTATTTCTGACTTAGTCACATTTCAGCTGTAGCTGCGACTCATTTTTCTTTAGGTTATAGTCTTCACAACTGAAATCGTTTACGATCACTCACCATCACACTCGTCACCTTGCAAAGCGCGAGTTCTAGATTGTCTATATCATAAGACTTCACGGTTGTAAAATAGCAAAGTTTTTATAATTGACGCCGAGAACAAGTAAACAACTTAGCAACGTGCAGTGAAACAACCGAAGTCAGACATCACGGTTCGCAGCCTCTTCCCAACTTGTGAAGCACCGACAGAAACAGCAAAAATAAGCCTCCGTTCAAAATCACTATAAACTACTGAATCAAGACGTTCTTGGCTCATAACAAAAACGCAGTTGCATAAAAAAAAGATGCCGCATCTCCACGTGGTGAATGATGTTGATTGGGGTGAAGCTCTGGTGGTGCTGATGATACTGTTCTTATTGTCATAGGTAGTGCTGATGGTGCTGATTTTTTTTTTTATTGCTCATAGGTAGTGCTGAGTTCCGGGTTGCGTTTCGACTTCATTATTACTGCTTTATGGTCGGTGAAATGCAGAGCCAACGGTTCTTCTAGCGGATCAGCTTGGATCCGTTAGAAGCCGTGGGAACGCATCTTCACCGCCTAAGTCAACGGTTCATGTCAGAAAGAGAATGTGTGGTATGGAACGTGCTTATATACGCATTTGAGCATTTGACCGCAGCGCCCTCTCGTCTATAAACATTGAGCCAATGCATGCAAAGTTTAACGCGATTATATACGCATTTGACCGCAGCGCCCTCTCCTGTATAGACGTTGAGCGGTAACCCCAGCTCTTGAGTTACTCGATGTGAGCACGGACGCCGGACGGAGGACAAGGAGCTTCGCTCCTAAACGTACATCTTGTGTACGTTCAACATGCGGAAATGCGGCAGTGCGGTCGGTGTTTCCACTCGTGATATCATGAGTCGGTTTCGTGTTTTTTTCATGACACTCTCGCCATACAATGAGTGGGAGCACATAATTCTGAAAGTGAAGGCTGCCTGATAAGTGCAACGGGCGTTGGAAAGTATAAAATAAGAAAGAAAAAAAAAACGTAGGTACATTTCTAGCAGTGCAACAGCTTTTCAATATAACATATTTTGATTTTCTTGATTTTGCCCGCGACAGCGGCTTTCTTGTTTCAGCCCAGCGTTTGAAAAGAATAAGACGGACGGAACAATTCCGAAAAATGGAAACTCGATTTTTAGTCGTCCTGTACTGCTTTGTTAGAGTGTATTTTTTCGCCTTAAAAATTGGTTTTTGTCTTATATTTTTTGTCGCTACGCTGGTAGGGAAGTTTAGAATTACATGTCTGAGCTCGGAGCGCTGTGTAGATTATCGCCGCGTGCTGCGCAGTCCTTAAAGCTGAGGCTGGGTTCCCGGCGAACTGGCCTAACAAAAGCTGCGCAGCCTTTTTTCTTCTTTTTTTTCAGGAGAAAGTTTAGATTACCAAAGGTTTAGTATTTCTCCCAAGGCGAGCCTTTTTTTTTTATTTTCGTTTTTTGGTTTAGTTTCCCCTCGGTTCGTTTTGTTATACAATGGGCACTTTATGAAGCTTCTTAATTGCAAAATCTGCCCGACATTATAAAAATAATAATGAACGACTCCCAGCTACATTTATTTGAGAATTATGATTCAGCTCTACTTTTTCTTTCTTTTTTCTTTTGTGGAAGTACGAATTTTAGTGTTCTTCTTCCCCGAAGTGGTATGCAATCAAGATATAAGACCAAAAATTTTAAAACAAAAGTTACCATTGATAATTAGATTTCTTTTTACGCTTTCTTTTAAAACCCTTTGAATCTTGTTTTCTCCAGTGTTTCTACATTATATTATACAGTGAGGAAGGTCTCCCATTTAAAGACCTCTTCAGCCTAAAAATAGCAATCGTAGGTCTTCACGCCTTGCGCAAGTTTACGTACATCCAATTACGTTGCCAAATTATCAAACCAAACTAAGATTTTATCGGGAAATTAATTCAAGAAGCTCAGATTCAAAACATACATTTTCGTTTCCTCACTCAACGAAACCTGTGACGTAACAAGATACTACAGCCACTAATCGGGACGTCACGCCTTTTTCGGTTCCCCCTCCTTACCAACATCGAGGCGCTCTTTCGAGACAACCGAGATGTATGTCGGACCAGAGCCTCCAATCTAAGCTTATATAGGAGGCCCTGGTCAGACAAACTGGCAGATGTCTCAACGATCGGCTGCGAGAGCATCGTAACAACACGAACACGACTGTCTCTGGCCGTGTAGGGATTCACTGCCGTGGCTGTGGTTGTTATCTCCAGTTCACAAAACGCACTGTATTGGCGCACAGTTGCGACCCTCTAGTTTGAGATCATTGTACAGAGAAGATCGCGCGACTCGATGACAAATGTTTCCGCGCACCCTTCCTTCTCTTTATCTGCAAGATGTATACACCAGTAATGGGCCGAACCTTTGCCGAATCGAAAATTTGGTGTGGAATCTGGGATTCGGCAAAGCCGTATTTTTGCCGAACTTTTCTAAATATTGTCACGAATGACAAGTGATGAGGCGATAATACGTAGTAAACTGAACGTTTAATGGGGCGAACTTGTGCCCGAAAATAAAAATGAAACAGAAGATAACAAGAGAGCGTCGCGGGCGTCGAAGGCGGCGAAGCAGCAAGATCGAACGCTGAGGCGAAACTGACTTCGGCTCGTCACGCGGAGCCCCTTATGTACATGCGTGGGCTTCTAGAATAATCGGCGTAGAAAGTTCGACGCGTAGAACATTCGCACCTCGAACAGGCACCAGGATTCTCGAATTTGCCAGAACACTAAATGCAGGGATAAACAAAAGACACGTCGCTCCCAGGAATCGAACTCTGGCTTTTCGCGTGGGAGGCAGGTACGATAACCGTTAGGCCACGCGCGCGCTGCCTACTTGGCCAGCTGCGCGCGCGGCAATATTCGGCAAAGATTCGGCAACAATATGTTGTTGCCAGACCTAAAAGTTGATATTTCGTTTTTCAAACAAAAAACGTTCTTAAGTTTTTTTTTTAATGCATATTGAGAGTTATTATTAAATAATGTGATTGTCTACAAGATAATTGTATCAATGTCATTTTTGTACGTTTACTGGCAATTGTACAGTGACTTTTTGTATAAGTGGTGTGACACCAAGGTTGGGTAGTAGCGAGCGCAGCCACGATACGCGAGTTTCGGTTTAAAGGGACACTGACAGGGTATTTATGCTCGCCGAGGTTTTTAGTTGTACATGACATATGAGAGCCCAGCTACCCAGAACACAATTTGCGGCTGGAAATTCGGTTTCTATCCGCCCGAAAACCGCCGATCAAGAACTGGCCGGTTCGAGTCTCGCTCACTCTCTGTTTCGTGGTCACGGGCCGTTTTCTAAGCTTTCGACGCGACCACCAAATTTAATCAAAGTCATTGGTCACTGAAGGCACACACTCAATATTAAAAATAGAAAAAAAATATGAAACCCATTTTTGTGACTTCTAAGAAGCTGCAAATACGTTGAATAAAACAAAAAAGTTTCGCAGAGAACCGGATGCATTCTGTGCGTGCGTCGTTTCGCGTATCGTGGGACTCGCGGGGACGGCGATGGCAGCGGACGACAAGCGTGGGACCTCTGCTTCAGAACTTTCGTTCGCGGTATCGGTGAATTCTGTCTGCCTTTAAAAGAGAAATTTGGGACGGATCAAAAGAATTGGTATTCATCCCGTACGACACGCCCGACCACCAAGCCGATTTGCACGAAGACGTCGCCGAGCCTTCGCTCCCTTCTCGTGGCGGAAGACATCGCTTGCGCAAACGTCAAGCACGACGTGTTTACTTCGAGTTGAATATGCACGCGTACGATTTCTTTACTAGGTGCGAATGTCGAAAATGCGTGGTGCTTCCCGACTTCGACCCGGGAGTGCTTTTGCAGGAAAATCGGCAGCAAACTTTCCAACTTACAGTTTATCAGCTGTATTATTGCTGAGAAAAAAAATAGAAAAAAAAAACAAACCCGCAGCTCAGTGGGAAAGACGTCCGCTTCACACGCGGTAGGACCGGGTTCAATCCCAGTGAAAGTGTACTTTTTTTTTTTTCAACATTTTGCGATGTTTACGTTTCTTTTTTTTTTATACAATTATCACTGAAGAAACAAACGAAAAAATAACAAAGACATGTTGTGGACGAAACGTCGCTGAATTAAATAGTATGGGATTTCCTTTTTGACACCTGCGAACTCAATGTAATCACTTTCCACAAAATGCAAGGAGCATATAAATCCGGTAGCGTCCGCTTTTCGAGTTGCCCGTAAATGTTCAGGAATTGCAGCCAGCCATTGGTCCCGATTCCGTTGATCTTTCGGAAACTGTCGCATAATGCCATTTTTTTTTTCGGACGCAGGACATGTGAGCCAGCTCTTCACGCAACATCTTGGGTGTATTCTTTTCGGAGCCGATGATGGAAATTCACCACAAGCACTCACTACTCATCGCCAACTCCTCAATGTAAAAAACAACTCATCTTGGAGTACAGAACAGCGAGCGGAACAAACATAACTGCAAAAGAATCGCACGGCAAGCAGTTTCCGCTACGCGGCCTCGCATGTCGTCTGCTACGCAGAGGGGAAAAAAAAAAAAAACGCACGGTCGGGTGTAGCCACGTGACCTCCGCCCCTCTTCACTTCTCCGACCTCGTGTGCGGATTTTGGTTTCGGTTTAGAGCAGTTGCGTCTTTTGGCTTTATTAAAAACATACGCTACTCTGTTGCAAATTATTAATTGGGTAGTCCTCTGACACCATAATAAAGCCCCTGGCAAAAAAGGAAAAACAAATTTGGGGGGTGTCAGTGTCCCTTTAAAGGCCTCACCAGCGCAAGCCTGCAAGTCTGTACATTGTTGACATAAAGGCAGTGACACTGTGTTCTTACTTTCTCCGCGAGTCGCCGCTTCGTGTGCGAAAATGAATGCAACGGCTGCTGAACATTCACCAGAAGAGATAATATTATTATTGTAAATATACATGTTTTTCGATTTGATTCACTTCAGCTTTGCATGATAATGTGCGTCCTATATTCGCACAGTCTCGTTTTTAACTTTTAAAATGCCGGTTTCTGATGTTCGAGCGCACGCGGCCGTTTGAGAAGGTGGGAAGAGTTAGGAATGTCGAATGTGCAACGTCGAGCATGATAGGTATATGTTTATAGTTTTATGCGGAAAAATAAAAACCGCCAAACAACGCTAATTAAAAAGCAATATCATTTTGTTTTTGGCACAAACTATTTATTAACTGAAAAGAGGATTGTTGTATTGGCAAGGAGTGCTTTGATGTACAGTTTTGCGGATACTAAATAGCTCCACGCGAGCGGGCGTTCTTGTTTTAGAAAGCAGCTTTTAGGCGCCCGTTTCCGGGTTGAGCGGCGTCGGCGTCGGCGTAACCACGCGTTGCATTATTCCACGTTTCCTATAATGACGTCACATGTGACGTCATGTGTGAAGTCAGTAAATTTAGCGGGAAATTCACCAACATTTTCCCGCTAAATTTAGCGGAAATATTTTGCTAAGTTTAGCGGGAAAAGTGACGTCACGTGACCTCAACACCAATTCAGATTCCCCATAAAATTTAGCGGGAAACTTTTCGCTAAATTTCCCTGCTAGATTTAGCGGTAAATGTTGGTAAATTCCCGCTAATTTAGCAGGAATATTTCCCCGCTAAATCTAGCGGGGAGATTTTCGCTTAATTTAGCAGGAAATTTAGCGTAAATTTCCCGCTAAATGGAGGGGAGCAGGAGAGGAGGAGGGTAGGGTACGAAGGGGGAGCAGGGACATCCCCTCCCCTCCGTACCCTCCCCTCCTCCTCCTCAAGAGCTGGGCTCTATTTCGGCGTTACAGAGGATTGTAAACGTCTTTCATTTTTTTCCTAGGAGCGCTTGACTGCTGGCGTACGTTCGAACTAGCACTGGACGTCATGACTCGTCCATGTGGAACAGATAGGGGGAACCCATCAACGCGAACCGCCGCTGTCATCTGCCGTTTCGAGAATCCTCTCCGCCTTTCAATCAGACCGCGGTGACACAGGTGCAGATGATAACGGCTGTTCGCGTTGATAGGCTCCCCCTATCTGCTTCACATGGACCGAGTCCTGACGTCAGCAATGAATTGACCTTGACGTCAGCACTAGTTCGAACGTAAGCCACCAGTCGAGCGCTCCTCAGAAACAAAATGCCCGCTCGACTGCATGACTGTACTTGTTAGTCAATGTTGCAACCACCTCGTTGCATCACTGGAAATATCAAATTAAAATCACGCTATCCAGAATGAACCGCACTTACGCAGTGGACTGCGACATTTCCTGGTCGATCTTCTGTTCTTGAGGCAAAAAAAAAAAGTATTGACGAGAACCACACTCACAAAGGCTGACAAACACACAGCTACAATGTCGCCAACTCCGCATCTCGCCGTAGCCGCTGGCAGTACTACACTGTACGATGGTAACGGCATGACCGCACGGTGTCCATTTGTAAACCATGGCCAAATGTCTTTTGCGAAAGAGAAAATATATTTTAAAGAACACAAGGATAACAAATAACACATAAGAACCTTTCTTGTCTTTGGGGACGTTTCAGCACATGCTACGTGGTTATTTTCCTCCGAGTTAAAGCCAAAACAACGAGGTAGAGGGGCTTAGAGTGATAAACCGGAAGTTCGGAAGTGGCACCCCCCCCCGGTTGCCGCCATGTTGTACGCAAATGTGACCGCTCGTCACGTGACCTCCCAAGAGCCGTGACGTCACAGGTAAGATGGCTGCGCCCAGAGCTGGCGGATGCAAGTTTCATCGGTGCGCGGTAGCCGTGATGTGCAGCTGCTTTCCGACGACTTCGGGCTGCTTCGTGCTCGCTGACGCAGGTATAATGTGAAAATACGAAGGAATGAGACTTTATACCCTTTTTGCGCAAGATCGCTCTGGATCATCTGAATATTAACACCTGTGAGAGAGCATCAGCCGTATCGCCGTACCGGTGCTCGGATTCCGGGATGTGTTCGTGGATCGATAGAACTTTGAGTGCTTTTAGCATGAAATTTTCGCATTCTCTTAGCTTTGTTTGAACGTTGGAATGTCTGAGAATCGACGCGAAATGTATGCGTCGGATGTATGGCCTAGGGGAATTCGTTTCAGCCCTAGGTAACTGCATAATCACAGCGACTTTTAGCGAGGAAGCTCTTGCGATCTTTACGTTTTGCACTTATCAACAATTTTACGATATAACTTCAGGCATAAAATATTCGCATTTTTCTAGCTTCGTTTACACGTTGGAATGTCTGAGAATCGAAGCGAAAGGTATGCGTCGCGTTAGGGCCTAGGGGAAGTTGTTTCAGCCCTGCGTCACCGAATAACCATAGCAACTTTTAGGGAGGAAGCTCCTGCGATCTTTAACATTTTGTGCTAATTGACGATTTTACATCCGATCGATTTTCTTCCTTTTTTTGAGTGCGAAGTGCACACTTATTTTCAGCTACGAGCATGACGTTTTATTGAGTGTGGGGATGAATAAATCGTTGCAGGGCACCTGCTTCAAAGCTATTCGACTTGCAATAAGAACAACTGTTTTGGTGTATGCATAGATTAACTGCAGATTTTTCTCTTTGTAGAATTTATTGCAGCAATACTTTTTTTTCATCAAGAGTGCATTGTATTAGTCGGTCAATTATTTACTTGTTCTAATTACCTGGATAAGATGATTCATGTGTTCATCCCTTGCCCGAAGAGCAGTCTTGTTGAAAAATGTTGACTACCATTCCGTTCGGTCTCTTCAATAGACTTTTTTTCAAAAGTATGGGCTGCCTATACTTCGTATCACCGTAACTTGGAAAAGGGCAACCGCGACAGCCCCCTTGAGTTAATCAGAGAGACGGAGCGAAGGTCTGTAACAAATCTGTGCAGACGAGCACTCTGATGATAGGTTGTTGTCATGTGCCTCTCTCCAACGTGCATATTGACTCACCGAGACTAGCCTATGCCGTTTGCCAAATTGTGATAAAACTAATTACAGTAGTTACTACTCTAATTACTTCAGGCCTTCATACTTTGGGCATTTGTTCGACAAGAATGTTATGTCCGTCATCACTGTGTACTCGGCTCAGCGCCTATTGGACTCGAATGCTGCATTAGCGTTCGACGTGACCTGGGGCCCATTCGTGTGCTTTACGCCGAAAAAAAATGGTGACAGTTGTGTTGCTTGATGGGGTTCTGCAAAGGGTCTATTGTGTCATACGTATAGGAAGTGTCCTGCTATATAACAATGCATCAACACATACTATTAAACTGTATGCTCAGAGGTGTGTTTGCAGTCCACTTTTGAGAGCAACCAACCATTCTATTTCTTCAAGTCACTAAGCAGCATTCTTCCTCAAAGTTGGAAATTGTGTACTTCGTGGCGTGGACACAGATAATTAGTGTCAGCAAATTATTAGGTATTGTCCTTGGACGACAACCGACACCAAATCAACTGTCCTTGCATTGCCGCTTACCTGCTTTGACGTGCTTACCTCCCGTCCGGATGAAGGGGATCACGAGCTTCGGGGTAATGTCGGCACCAGGGACAAAGACTGCCGAAGATAATCCTCAATCTTTCGCGGACGCTCGTCCAGACGTGGTCGAGGGTCGTTCGGCACGAACCCTTGCAGGCCAATTCATTGGTACGGGCACCTCCAGTAGACATGGTCGGCCTCATGCAGTGGTAGCAGAGTGGTTTTAGGTCGGCCATTCGCAGCACCTCCGTTTTCCTCGGTGTACTTTGTTCAGCGTGGACTACACTGGTTCTTCCCGATGTCGGGAATGCTTCAGCGTTGGGGTGTCTCGTTGGATTGGCATTGAATAGTAATGTGTAGCCGGTGGTGGTCGTTGTGACCTTGTGGCATAAGTTGCCCTCGGTTCGTCAGAGGACGCTTCGCTCTAAGAAGTCTCCAGTTGAAATGCCTGTCGAACTTGTTCCGAAACAATTTCGGCAATCAAAATAAAAGTCGGGCAACTGATGGCAGGAATTAGCTTCTTTATCTTCTCCCGGACACCGTTGTGGATGATGTCGCGGATGCTTGGGGGGTTGGCGTCGAAGTTGCAGCTGGACGACTCGAGTGTCGAGACGCTGGGGAGTTGTTGATATTGACAGGCTCGGACCTGCAGTGCACAATTCAATGTTGGAAGCCTCATTGATATGAACCTTTCGGACTGTTTCGTGGGGTTGCGGACAAGGCTGCCAAGGTGTTGCCCCTCACATGAGGGACATGGGATTTTAGCTTCTTGTCTTCTGAAGCATCACGGTTGGCGTGGGTGCTCGATCAGGCGCAAAACGTCCTCCACAAAGGTGGCGACGCTCTCGTTGGGGCCGTGTCTTGGACAGAATCAGGAATTCGGCTCTTCTCGTCACTGTTGGCTGATGAACTTGCACTCGCTCGATCTTGCAAACTTCCCACGACGTTAAGGAGGATTCGTGGTTCTCAACCAGTGCCTGGCAGTTTCTTCCACGAGAAGTAGGCTCTGCAGGAGCTGGTTGTCCGTCTACCACAGTGGCGAACGACACGGTCATATTGTTCAATCCAGCCCTCGACGTCTTCATACACCTTGCGTGAAAGGGCATCGGAGAGTACGAGGTGCGACGAGCATGCAAACGATGGTGGGAGCAGACGCAGTTCGCCGCTAGAGGGTTGTCATTGTTGGCTTACTCAGCTTCGGTTTTTCTGGCAAAGACCTAATTCCGGTGGTTCTTGCTGGTAGCAGCGACTGGCTCGGATTCCAGGTTCTTCGTGGTGTATTTCCGAGGTTCGTCCTTGTGGTACTCGCTCGTCTTACTGGTTTTTTCTGCCGGGCTCGGGATAGGACTTGGTTCAACGGCTCGCCAGGGGGTTTAAGACGCGGGATAGTCCGCCACCCGTGTCCCGTTATCGGGCAACTCGGCTGAAGAGCCGCCAAAATGCGCACAGAGTGAAGGGCTATGAGTAAACTACCAGAACCTCCACCAGAACATACGATGACAGCTGAGCATGGCCTGGAACTTTCCAGAATAGTAACAAATTGATATAGAAGATAGGACTGGAGCAAGCATCCGTGACAATATAACAAAACTGACAGAAGAGAGTCTATCCTGACCACTAAAGAAGCTGCAGTGCTTTAGTGCATTCTGTCCGAATGAATCGATCGATCCTCTCCTTCGGGTTTGGCGACTGCCGTAGACGAACTGAACTAAAATGCATGTGGGACAACTTTTCTGGTAATGAGCCGCCTGCAGACTGTCGTCGCAAAGCAGCGTGGACTGGGTAGTAACACGCGCAATGAAATGTTCATACGGCTTGCAATTCGCGTAACGAGTGTTGATGAAATTTTTGTGTCGACGAAACGTACGACAAACCAGCGGAATGAATACCAACTGAAACACCTGTGCTCCGTGAAAGTACACGTCTACGCCGGAACATTTTGGAAAGCAGCACAGCATCATTTAGCACGGCACGGGACTACCAGCTTCAAGGCAGCTCTCCGGTGCGCCGCACAACCAAAGTGAGCCTTCGGTCATTTGACGAAGCGGCACCACGATGCCCACTGCCAAGCACAACTAGCGCGATTTCCGTCACCAAACTGTGTATCCAAATATATTGCACACGCTTCACTGCAGACCTCGAAGATTCCGATGGTCGACGAGAGCACAGAAACGTCGCCTTAAATTTTATCCAGCGGTATCCGAATCAATCCGAGGTCGAGCAACTTAGGGCAGATTGTCTCTTCCGTGGCAATATCCCCGTCGGTCACCAGCGAAAGGCACACCGTTCCTCCGTATTTTCACGTTATACCTACATCAGACACCACACTGAACTCTGAAGTCGCTTTCGACCGGTCTGACGATTTCCGCGTCTGAAACCAACTCGCCGAGACGAACGACAACGAACAAAGCATCCGACAAGCTCCGGCCAATGCTCCGGCCCAGCTGGGGCCAGCCACTGCCTGGGCGCTGCCATCTTTCCTGTGACGTCACGTATTTTGTTTGGTCACGTGACGAGTGGTCAAATTTGCGTACAATGGCAGCCTTCTTATGGGGGTCACTTTCGAGTGCAGACCGGAACCCCGGTTTATCGCTCTGAGCCCTCTACCTCGTTGAGCCAAACGAAATTACAAACGCTTCCAAAGAATGTAAAACGGGAAGGACGTCAGAAGCCGCATGGCCATGGCATCAACGATGGCTGCGCTCGCGGCAGCGCTAGCTTCCACGACGTGCCGGAACCCACCGTTACCGAAACAGAGGCTCTTCGGAAGAGAGTCGAGGACCGGTAGAGCAAGAGCAAGGCCTACACTGACGACAAACGTGGTGCAAAAGCTGCCAAGTTCAAGCAAGGCGACTTCGTCAGAGTACGTAAGCCGCCTAGTGGCAGGAAAGGAGACCTTCGGTATACGACACCGTTGAAGATCCTAAAAAGAAAAGGACCAGGCACTTTTCTGCTGGAAGACAGACAGACGTGGAACGTTTCCAAATTAGTTCTCGTTCCTCAAGCTGGAAAAGAAAAGGAACCAGGTTGACCAGGATGGTTTCCGTTAAATTCTGGGGCACCGATGGAACCGGAGTCAGTTCCATCCCACCAGAGATCGTTGCCAGACGAGCAGCCGCCGGAACTTGCTGTGGCGGAGCAGAGGACACCGCCTGGACGGGAGGAATCTACCTCCGCGCCTCTCCCAGCTTCCCAGCAAATGCCGCAATCGGACACTAACGTGCGGCAGCCCTTAACACGATCACGTAAACCACCAAGCTGGTTCCGGGATTTTGTCACATAACATGTGAAGTAATGGAAGGCACGCATCAGATTCTGATACTTTGTTTCGCTTGGCGTGACTGAAAGAATGTTTATTTTTATTTTTTTTAGGGAAAGGTAATGTTGTGTTTTGGTTTGTATAGCTGAGTTCTGTTAGCAACATATGTACAAATCATCATCATTTTCGTCTTTTTTCATGAATACACAGTCTGATTTGGAACGTTGACTTGGCTGGTCCTGTTTTTTTTCTCTGCCGTGTCCCTGAAGACACCGCAGTTATAAGTCAGGTCCAATTTTTAAACGTGCCCCCTTCTACTATATTGATGCTACGATTGTGTGTAGATATATCATCCTGCGTTTCGAAACAGTGAGTGCGTCGCTAACGCTGGCCATCAGCGATGCAGCAGACGCCGCCATTTTGTCCTCGCCTACCCCAATGACGTGCCCCTAGACCAACCTCAACTTGGCGAAAATGTTACGCGGCGCCAGCATCGCTCAGAATGGCAGCGCACAGGAGCCTTTCTTGCAAACGTGTATATACTACTTGGCGATGCAGTCAATGTCATAAACGCAAATTACCAAAGTGTTTTTTTTTGCACTATAGTTTTGCTTTTTTTACAAAGAAGTAGAAGAAAGTCATCACTATGTTTGTTCTTCTATGTGCCTTCTCCTTTTGTCCTTGCTGTAACGTACTTTTGCTGCTAATATGAGCCCGAGATGCGTTGAGCGACGCGACGCGACCGGCGCAATGACAACAGGCGGGACCGTGGAGCGTGGAGGAAGGAGTGCCCTAAGGAGACGGCATCCTGATTTTGTTACGTCACGGCTCGTTTATCGAGTGAGTTGTAATTACACGAAATTGCAGAGGCGTTTTATGTGCCTCATTTTTCTAATTGCGAGCTTAAATTTCGTGGAGACTTCCCCGAGGGTCCTGGTACCTGCCACAATGTTTTTATATAAAAATAACGTCCCCCATTTTAGGCTGGAAAGGTGCATGGCGTTTTTCCTGGGCAAGACTCAAGTAGGAACTCTGACATTTCGTTATGAACTGTATATTAGCGCGTAAGGCAACATGGTTAACCGCTTGCATCAGTCTTCATAAAAAAGATTTCATTATTTAAGTAATTCAACTGTAATGTGGCATATTTTTTAGACCTCAAGAGCTCTGTGGACTCTTTAAATTATGTTATAGGCGTTGCTTAACGGATGGTTGTCAGTAAGTGTCACTATAATTTCCAATGCTGTCCTGAGCCTGCGTGCACATTTTAGGTTCACAACAAGGCGAACGAGAAAGCGAAATACGAAGGAACTGCAATCAAGGCTATGGCATAACCAAGGTAGAACAAAAAGGAAGCATACTTCTGGAAATGGGACGTGTATTATCTGTGTTTTACCAATATAAGCATTCCTTCCCTGAAAAACACACGTGTTACGAGGGCTAACTTTCCGACGGACCAAAAATAGACAACGTCAGTTAGAGTACACTTACTTTCAGAAGTAATATCCCTGGATGTGGAGCACATTTTGCATATTCTGCATTTTTCTATTTGTCGTTTAATTTCACAGCTGTAGAAGTTTAGGCGTTTATACACGTTCCGCACGTACATTGTACTTAAAAAAAATAAACTTTTAAAATCTTTTGCCCACATTATACCAACCTCTGTTTCTTTTGAAAGAGCAACTAATTGGACACATTTGATGTGTCATATCGCCCTATACGGAAATTAATTAGGAAAATAAAAGCGTTTGCGCGGATCCTCTGAAAACTGATACTTCTCCCGTGGTCTAAAAAAAGTTAAATACTACACACACAAAAAAAAAAATAATAATAAACCGAACAAGGCAGAGGAAGACAGAACACGGTACGCCCTGTCCTGTCGTCTTCATCTTATTTATCCGCGTTTAATTGGCCTAGTAGTTAAAGATGAAGTCAATCATACATGGGCGGTGTGACAGCTGTCTTGGATGTCCCCTCCGTCTCCGCGCTGGCTTCCTTGTGGAAGGAACGTACTCCGTTCCACCATAAGTCGAAACGCAGTCAAGGCTCTAATTCCTTCAAATACAAACACACATAGAAAAAAAACCCACTAAACTTGGCACACACTAAACACGCACATAATAAACTTCGCTACGGTTGATTTGTTTACTTAAAAACGACACACACACACAAGAAAATGACGAACGACGCGACTTTGAGCTTCAGTTCCTGCTTGATTGGTCCCATTAGGTTGTAGCATCGGCTGCGAACACGACGGCCAATTCAATGTATTTTCCAAACCTCTCAGCAGTGGCGAATTTCAGAGCCCGCCATTAGCGGGCCATCTGTGATCTCGGATGGAAGGCCACTTGTCGCCGGTCTGTAGCTGGGCTGTCGCCGAATGACCGGCTCGAAAGAACAGGCTCCCGTCGATTGGGAGCGTGTCGTCGTAACGACCCCACGTCGCGGACAGAGTGGCCATTCTCGCCAAGCGCGGCCCTCGCCAGCACCATGGCTGAGAGGAACCGCTGGTGCCGCCGGGCCCGTCGAAGTTCGCATCGATTGTAAACAATCGTTACGCTCTCAAATGGGCACACTGCGAGAACAACATCACGCGGTCCATTTAACTCGAGAGCATCCGTCTTGGCAGCCGCAGTTTCGGTGCGGAATGAAGCGAACGGCCGATCGCTCTCGCGGATCTTCCGTTGACCGGTCCGGATGTCGTTTCTTTCGTATACCGCTCCAAAGCAAAAGGTCTGAGGCCAGATTCCCCGAAACGATCTTACGCCAAAAATGTGCGTACGACAAAACGTAAGAACAAATTCGTATTCACGAAACGAAATTATCGTAACTTTTGCGCAGGCTACGATAGAATCCTGCGACAGCTCCTGAGCTGTCTTACGCAATGTCTACGATCAAATCAACATGGCCGCTCAGTTACTAGGTCGCGAGGACCAACGGATATTTATTTTTCTCCGTGCTCTTCTCGCGCGTCCCGACTTCAAGCAGCGAGAAAAAAGAAAGAAGTACTTGAAACCGACCACGACAAACATGAACGCTTGATCCACAAACACCCGGGAAATCCTACAATGGCAACCATCCCACGGACCAAGCGACCGTCAAGGGCGAGCTCGGCAAAATATAGGCCTAGCAGGCACTCCGATCTGCTCCGACGGTCCTTGGCCAACACCGTCTGCCCACGACCGGCTGGCTTGCTGAATGGAATATGCCCGCGCGACCCTTGTGGACCCTTCCTGTATTAATAGTTTGATTGCTGACCTCAATTTTAGATTAAAAGGTCAATCTCTTCCCCTTGTCATCTCCTTGTTTTCCGAAGCAGCGGTGACGAACGCTGTCGTTGAAAAGGGACTCTCATCGATTTTATATTCTTGTATTGTGTGATATATAGCTTTAATAAACGCCATATAGATTATCTTCGCAACGCGGTATGCATACTTTGTTATTAGTATGCCATTTTTACTCTGACACGACCGTACGTCACTGTCGAGCTATAACAGTTCGGGGGAGCTACGCGATGCCGGTTCAACCTTTCTTTGCCGAGTGTCACGTCACTGTCGAGTTGCAATCGTGAAAGATCGGTCCCAAAGTACTTACCAAGACGCGGTCCAACAGCTCGAATCTAGTACTTCGATCAAACGCGCGTGTTTGCTCCGAGTGTGAACAGGCATTTACGTGGCTCTTGGTGACACTCCCGTAGTTCAAACGTATCTTCTTAAATGTCGGCTCGCTCCAGCATCTCCGAGGCCGCGAAAAACACCGCGGCGATTCGTTTCTATCAACGCTGCCTTGCAAACGACGGCACGGGCCGTCTTCTTCTACCAACGATGACAGTTGTGTTGACTTCGTAGCGATCGAGTTCATAGCAGTCAACGAAGGCGGTTATCGCGGCCTCGGCATTCGGGCGCGTTTAAATCGTGTTAGCGTCGACATATCACTGCACTGCACGGACACGAACCCCAGACAATCGGTGGCGGAAAGGCCGCCTGTGTTTCTTATTAAAAATTCACGTGCCCCGAACTGCTCCAAAGCATACCGAGCTCTCCGATTGGTTGTCCCTGTTGCCGAAGACGCCGTCGCCATAGCGACAGCCCGCTCTCTCGGGGATTGGGAGCTTGCGGTAAACATGAAGCTCTAGTTTTTTCCGTGTGAGAACGTCGCTTTCCTCCTCTTAAGAACACGTACCGGAATAGTGATTTCTCCTCGTTTTACGATGTTCTTAACTTACGAAGTTCACACCTAAGTTGTGAAGCTCTTCGTGAATTTGGCCTCTGGTTCATGCTCGCGATTTTGCAGTTGCGAAGTTCAGCACCGCAGCTACTACTGTCTGTTTTTTCTTTCTTACTTCATAAATAACGGATTCAGTTGAACGGCTTTAGTTAGTCAACGCTTTTCGTTTATATTACATCTAGTTCATGTGTTTGGGAGGTCACGTGTCAAATTACGTTGCGACTCTTAAAAAATATAATATATATTTCGATATTCAGTTTAGGTGAGCTATATTTTGTCGTCTTCCGCATCGCCCGAATTATGTGCCGGTCGGCTTCAGAAGGTTTCCTTTTATCGCATATTGTATACGCTTTAAAAAAAAGAAATCCACTCACACCTTGAAGTTTGCTTTTTTTCCTTATAACAATGCTAGTAACACATACGTGTAGTCACTGTTAAGATAAGCTGAGCATGGCTTACTTTATGTACACGCTTGTCGCTCTGTGATTGGTCCTTTGGCATTCGTATCGGCTGGTGGTGCCTCAATCTGATTTGCTGCGGAGCGACAGAAGGTGCTCGGAACTCGCCACACCCTGCTTTTCATAAACCCTGTAGTCGGTGACAACTCAAGAGTGAAGTGGAAGCTCCTCCTACCTCTCTCCATTTTAGCAGAGCGAACCCTGGAGAAAAGGTCGCCTCCTCTCCAGCGGTCCCTCTGCTAAGGTAGAAAGAGGTGGGAGGAGCTTCCACTTCACTCTTGACCTGTTTCCGATTTTATCTGACTATGCGGGCAGACGTTGACGCAGAGGAGTAGACGAGAGGGACGTCAGAACACCAAGCTCCGGTTGGAATGATGGGTGCGTGGACGCAAGGCTATGGCTGCCTTTGTCTCCACTGCACTGCTCGAACGTCTTAGAAGGCGGAACTCCGGCGCCCGGCGTTTGGCGTTCCCGATCAAACGTGTTCAAACGGTGCAGTGGAGAAGAGAAGCTACCTTTGTCTCCATTGCAATTGTTAAACGCGTTAGAACGCAGAACTACGGCATCCGGCGTTTGGCGTTTACGTTAGAACGCCTTCGAACAGTGCAGTGGAGACAAAGGTAGCTATAGTCCCGTAGCTCTCAAGTTTTGAGCAGCGCTCCAGGCAAGCAAAATAGAATATTTGGCTCGCGTTTCGAACGTGCGTCATTACGCTTCCCACTACAGTTTTTTCTACTCGTTCCATTCTAAGTGCCAGCGTAGCAGAGGCCAGACATGTACAAGTTACTCTAAAAAAGGAATTAAGTTAAGTTACTGATTATTGACCTCTAAAGTAATTTGAGTAGAGTAGAAATTACTCAAATAGAAAGTAATTGAAACAATTACTAATTACCGTAAAAAAGTAGCGAATTACTTTTGAAGTTACTTTGAAGTTACTTTTATATATATTTTATAGTAAAAAGAAAGTACATAGGTTTTGATCCCTTAGCGAAATTGTGCTAGCCAAATATGGATCGGATTGTTTTTTTCAAATGAATGCTTTAATAGCTGGTTCTGCTGCTGCGTGCCTAATTGTTTTGTACTTTCTTCTTTGTTTGGTTAATGATGTACTGCGAATGTGTCATTTCTACTTTGAGGTTTAGCACTGCCTGAGCTTGATTTTTAGACAGTGTTTGCTTGTTTACAGTGTTGAGTAAAGTACATCTAAAAGTACTTAAAGCAAAGTACAAAGTAAATCAGAGATTATGAACTTCAAGTAAAGTGGTAAGTGTCGTGTACCGAGTGGAGTCAAGAGGACCAGAGACAGGAGCCGCAAGAGAACACCAGCTACGCCGGTAGCCTTTATCGAACCACCACCGACCTCGAGCCCCACACGCGCGCATCGCAACCGTACACGCGCATCAGTCCCGCGCTACCCGAGTCACGCTCATCTGCCAGTCAACACAGCCAGCCAGCGCTTTTGCCATATAACGCAAGATGCGTTCCCACTTATATGACACCTCCCCCTTTTAAGCATTAATGTCCATAACGAGTTGGAGGACGCGAAATTCGGCCACTCCGGGTTACGGTTGCTGAAAGGTCGTTGTCCTGTTGACCGGCCGCTTCCATCTCGGAGCTCGCGGGCTGAAGATGGTGCCGTGTGCGTCGTACTGTCCCTTGGTCCGTTTCCACGAGGTAAGACCTAGGCTGTCCTGCTTGGCCTTGTATCATTCCCTGCGAAGCCGCACCCGCGTGGATCCAGACCGCTGAGTGTGGGGGTAGCACCTCGCAGTCTCTCGTCCTATGGCGTCTGTTATAGTCAGACGCTTCTCTCGTCTTACGAACCTTGTACCGTTGTCGATACCTCTTAGAGTGGCGCCAGTGAGGTCTCAGTGTATTTGGCGCACTCGGACGTGTTGAACGGAGCTTCCATCCCATCAGAAGCTCTGCAGGGGAGAAACCTTCAGGCCCTGGGGTAGTCCGGTGTGCCAGAAGAGCTTGCGCCGCATCTGATGATTTTGTTAGCAGGTTCTTTGCCGTTAGTACCGCTCTTTCGGCCTCCCCGTTGCTCTGGGGGTAATACGGGCTAGAAGTCACCAGCTGGGCTCCCCAATGGTTCGCGAATCGCCGGAACTCGCTCGATCCAAACTGAGGACCGTTGTCTGAGCGTATAACTTCCGGACATCCATGTCTTGCGAAAACTTGACTGAAGACTTTTGTCAAGTCTTCCGTTGTCGTTCGTGGAAGTTCCTCAAGCTCGAAGAACTTCGAGTAGTAGTCGACGATGACTACATACTTCTTCCCTCTAAGCTAGAAAAGGTCCGTTCCGATCTCTTGCCACGGGCGATCGGGTAGTGGAGTTTGGAGAAGGTGGTCCGTAGGAGCTCGTCTATATTGCTGGCATGTTGGGCAACGACTTACATATTCTTGTATTTTTGTGCTGACCCCGGGCCACCAGACAGAATCCCTCGCTCTTGCACGGCATCGGACGACACCTTGATGTCCACAGTGTATTCTTTCTAGGACCTCTCCTTGCAGACGGGGGGGAATAACCAGCCTGTCGTTCCGCATGAGTAGACCTTGCACAACCGAAAGGTCTGTTGCGAGACTGGCGAACTTCTTTAAGTTTGGAGGAAGCTTGTCCGTCTCGGGCCACTGTTTTTGGCAGTATTCCATAACTTTTGCGGTACTAGGGTCTTTGGACAGTTCAGTCCTCAGCCTTTCCAAAAAGGAAAAAGATGCTGGAAGAAGCTCCACTGTCAGCATCTCGTAGTCTTGAACGAATGTTTCACTCTTGTCTGCGTCTCTCTGTGTGACCGTAGAGTTGTCTGTCGTTGTTAGTGGCTTCCTGGACAAGACGTCTGCGTTGTACATCTTCTTACCTGGTACGTGTGAGATTGTGAAGTCGTACTCGAAGATGCGCATTCTTAGCCTCTGTAGCCGCGGTGTCATTTCGTCGAGACGTTTTGTCGATAACAGCGGTACCAGGGGCTTATGGTCTGTCTGGACGTGAAATACTTGCCCTACTAAGTAGGTTCTAAAATTATCACAAGCCCAGACGATGGCCAAGGCCTCCTTTTCGACTTGGGCGTACCTTTGTTCTGTGGGCGTCATGGCTCTCGACGCGCATGCCATGGGGCATCTGTTGCCGTTCTCCTCCTCTTGAAGTAGGACCGCCCGAGTTCATACGAAGATGCGTCTGCCAATAACGTCAGGTGCGCTCATGGTTTATAGAAGGTTAGGACAGGAGTCTTGCACAGGAGATCTTTCACCTCGCAGAATGCTTTTTCTTGAGGCTCGCTCCAGAGCCAGCTTGCATCCTGATGTAGTAGATCTCTAAGTGGCTTAGTCTTGTCCGCGATGTCAGGTAGAAACTTGCCGAGGTGATTCACCATGCCTAAAAACGATCGTAGCTCTGCCATGCTTTCCGGTGCCGGCATCTTGACAATCGCTTCCGTCTTCTTAGGGTCTGCCGCGATGCCTCTGCAGTCCAAAATGTGGCCCAGAAACCTGACGCGATTCTTGGAGAACTCGCACTTTGCGGAGTTCAAGGTCACTCCGGTGTCACGGAGGCGGCGGAGCACCACCTCGAGATTTCTGTCGTGCTCTGTTTTGTCGCGGCCAAAAACTAGAATGTCATCTATGTGACAAACATGCCCCGGGATTCCTTTCAGAATCCTCAGCATCTCCCGCTGGAAGAATTATGGCGCCGTCGCGATGCCAAACGGGAGTGTCTTGATTCCGGAGCTAGTGGTGCTTGCCAGTAGCCGGAATTGGCATCCAGTTTGCTAAATACCGTAGCTCCTGCAAGCCTTGCCAGGGTCTCTTCTACCGTGGGCATGATGATGCGCTCCCGCACCAGCTGCGGATTGAGCTGAGTGTAGTCCACGAAGATTCGGATAGAGTTATCTTGCTTTTTGGCAACCACCATGGGCGCGCACCAGGCTGTGGCGTGGTCGACTGGTTCGATCACGTCCATGTCTTCCATGCGTTGTAGTTCCTTTTCCACGCTGGGTACAAGCGGAAAGGGTACCCGTCGCGGGTATGTGATTGCAAACGGCTTAGCGTCCGGGTGGAGTTTGATCTTGTACTGCACATTCATTTTCCCCAGTCCTTGGAAAAGCGATGGGTACTTAGCGTGCAGTTGTTGATCGTACTCCATGTTGCTGTCAGCGTTGACTTCGTGTAAGCTTGGCAGCACCTCAAGGGCTTGAATAGCCGTTCGTCCAAGCAG
This sequence comes from Ixodes persulcatus, assembly GCA_013358835.2. Taxonomy (NCBI): domain Eukaryota; kingdom Metazoa; phylum Arthropoda; class Arachnida; order Ixodida; family Ixodidae; genus Ixodes; species Ixodes persulcatus. Next base: position 164,785 of record JABSTQ010009785.1, on the reverse strand, counting down.
AGGGTATCTCAGCTGGTCGGTCAGGTAGATCGTCTCTCTGGTTGTTCGCCCACTCCAGGTTATCGTTGCCTTGAACTTGCCGAGTGTCCTGAGTGGAGAGTGCCCGGCTCCAAAAAGATCCGTTCTTGTTGGCTCCAGCGCTGCCAAGGTTGTCACGTCGCACACGCTAGGAGGGACAGCCGTGACGTCCGCTCCTGTATCCACCTTGAACTTTACTTCCCGCTCGTTCACTTTAGCTGTGATGAACCAGGGGCTCCCGTTATTTGAGTGTACCAGCTCGCCAAGGAAGACTTCATTTAGTCTCTGCCCATGTGCTTGTGATTTTCGATCTTCTATCGCGTGCTTCGAAAAACAGACGCTCTCGAAGTGGCCTAGCTTTTTGCAGGCGTTACACTTCTTGCCTCTCGCAGCGCATTGAAGCTGGGTGTGTTTTTTTCGAACTGCCACACCATCGGCATGTCCACGTTGAACTGTTAGGACGTCCTTGGTTTTGCGTCGTGCTCTGACGTTGGGTATCTTTGTTTCCGCTTTTTCCTCGCGGATGTCTTTTAAGTTCATCGAGGACGTCGCTTCCAGTCTTTGCGCTGCGCAGCTCTGACTGTTGCCGCTTAACTGTCTCCGACGATCGTGCTGTCGTGGTCGCTTTTTCCAATGTAAGTTTAGCGTCCAGCTGGAGTTTCTCACTGAGTTTTGTGTCGAGCAGGCCTACCACGATGCGATCTCGGATGAGCTCGTCCCACAGAGAGCCATACTCGCAAGTATCCGCCAGTTTATGAACGGCAGTGATGAAGACTTCCACTGGCTCGTCCGGTTCTCTCTTTCTCGAGTTGAATTTGGCTCGCTCGAAGATGTTGTTCACCCTAGGAATGAAGTGGGTGTCGAACTTGGTCTTGACTACATCGTAGTCGATAAGCTCATCTTCGGTCAAGTTGAGCGAGGAGAGAACATCCTCTGCCTCTCTGCCCATCGCATAAAGGAAAGTGTTGACTTAAGTCATCGCGTCCCGGAGATGGAGTCCTGAGATTATGCGGTAGCGTTCCCACCGGGTTATTCATCTCTTCCAGTTGTTAGGATTCCGGAAATCCAACTTCTCCGGGAGCTCGACTGCGAAAGGATTGAAGAAGGATGCCCGTCCGCTGGTCTGGGTGTTCGAAGAACCCGAACCGTTTGCGTCGTTAGGCATGGCGTGTTTCGGCCACTGGTTCGCTTCCTGCCTTGCCGTGAGGTCACGCTGGCAACCCTGTTGTCGCTTCTCAGTTCCTCGGAGATTGTAGAGGATCTTCTATCCCACCGCTGCCACCATGTCGTGTACGGAGTCGAGTCAAGAGGATCAGAGACAGGAGCCGCAAGAGAACACCAGCTACGCCGGTAGCCTTTATCGAACAACCACCGACCTCGAGCCCCACACGCGCGCATCGCAACCGTACACGCGCATCAGTCCCGCGCTACCCGAGTCACGCTCATCTGCCAGTCAACACAGCCAGCCAGCGCTTGTGCCATATAACGCAAGATGCGTTCCCACTTATATGACAGTAAGTACACCGGGTGGAATGTACTTGAAGTAACGTATACAATATATTTCAAGGTAAAGTACCAGTACTTTTTTATTTATTTACAAAAAAAAAAACCTGCAGCGCCGGAAACTTCGGCATTATAGCAGGTACATCCCATGGATTAATACGCTCAATAAAATAAAAACAGAACACTTGAATATACAACCTGGGCTCTCAATAAAGAAAATACATAAACATTGAACATAAACAACATTAAAAATCAAGACCATTTCCTGAGATAAATGGTCCCACGTCGCCACTAATAAAAAAGACTCTGGTAACAGGTTGCACTGAGCGATTGTGCGTGGAAAAAATGAAAACTTCTTATAATCTGTTCTACAAGAAATTTCCCTTATTTTTCTGGTATGATCCACACGATTTGAAATGTAGTTAGGTAATTTTAGGTAGTTGCTTTTATCAATACCAGTCATATCATTAAAAATTGCGAGCAAGAACCTCAATCGAAAATCTTTGCGCCTTGACAATAAAGCTTCCCAACCAAGTACAATTTTAGTCACTGTTACGCTATTGTTTCTACTATAATTTCCTGTTACGAATCTCGCCGCACGGTTTTGAAGTTTTTCTAACTTATCTGCAAGGTACTTCTGATGCGGATCCCACAAAACACATGCGTATTCCAGTGTAGGTCTTACCAAACAGCAATAGGCAGTCTCTTTTAGTTTCTGTGGAGCACCGCGTAAATTTCGAATAAGAAAATTTAAAGTGCGGCTGGCTTTCTTAGCAGTTTCAGTGACATGAACATTAAAAGAAATGGTGTTTGACAAAGTAATCCCCAAATATTTAACATCAGTGTTATTACTTAATCTATGATCATCAATAAAATAGCATGATGGGACAGGGTTACCTTTCCTCCCAAAAATGACTTGCACACACTTTTCCACATTTAAGCCCAACTCCCAAATCCTGCACCAATCCGATATTTCATCTAGGTCCGACTGCAAAAAAAGCTGAATCACCAACACTCTGTACCCTGCTGTACAAAACACAATCGTCCGCAAACAGCCTTATGGGCGAGTTAATGGTCGATGATATGTCATTAATAAATACAAGAAATAAAAGCAGGGTTGAGTGCTGGGACAGCACTCAACCCTGCGGCACGCCAGAAGTCGCATCAACAAGATCTGAGCTTGCACCGTTTATGACGACAAGCTGCTTTCTCCCAGAAATGTAATTTTCGATCCAACGGTATTTGTTTTCATCAAGGCTAAGGGAGCTCAGTTTGTGTAGCAGCAAAGGGTGAGACACTTTATCGAAAGCCTTGCGTAAATCAAGAAAGATGGCGTGCGTTTCTCCCCCCTCCTCAGCAGTTGAAACCAAGTCATGATAAAGTTCTACGATCTGTGTGGCGCATGAGAGGCCCTTTCTAAAACCATGTTGAGTATAAGAGAAATATCTATTTGTATTGAAATGCCTCACAACATTACTATAAACAATATGCTCTAAACTCTTGCAACATATGCAGTTCAGTGATATGGGGCGATAATTCTCTATATTGTGTTTTGATCCGTGCTTATGGATTGGCGTAACACACGTCATCTTCCATCGACCTGGGAGTACACTTTGTTCTTGCGATTTACAAAAAAAATCCCTAAGTAGCAAGACACAACAAATGAGCATAATTTTAAAACTCTCGGTGACAAACCATCGGGACCTACAGCCTTTTTAATATCAAGCTCATCTAAGCACTTTTTTATCCCTTCTACACTGATGACGACCGGAGGCATTTGATTCACAATTTGTTCATTGAGAGGGGGGTAAGAATGAGTTCTGACGCTGGAGGCAAAAATAGACTGGAAGTATGTATCAAAACAGCTTGATTTTTTGTAACTTTCTTCAATTACTTCCCCAAGGTATAATATATTTGGAATTCTCATGTTCTCCTTACGCGTCATTCTGAGGTATTTCCAAAATTCCTTGATACTAAATCGCATGCCATCGAAAAGTTTATCAAAATACTCGCGTTTTGCAGTGGTAATAGCTTCCTTATAGGTTACATTCAGTTTCTCTAGCTCTGCGTCTGCAGATATGCATGGGTGTAATTTATAATTTTTATACCCACGTCTGCGCTTTTTTATCACCTCTTTTACGGCAGCTGTCATCCACGGCTTATCATTCATTGCTTTTGCACGTATTATTTTAACGGGAACGTATTATCCCTCTTAATTCCAACAAACGATTTTTTGAAAAATTCCCATGTAGCGTCTACACTGTTTTCTAGAGCGAAAAGCTCAAAATCTTCGAAAGATTCAGTCAGCCCTTTCTCTATAGCTTCAAAATTACCTTTATCGTACATAAAGACTTTTCTGACATTATCCTGGGCACGGAAAAGCTGAGGGAACGTCAAGCTGGCAGTGACTATCCTGTGGTAGCTAATTCCTGGTAGGACGGCTACATCATGAACTATTTCACTATTACACAACAGTAGATCCAGTATATTTTCGCCTCTAGTTGGGACCTGGACAAATTGCTCGAAATCATAAGTTGTCAAAATATCATCAAATTCAGCATAAGCAGCCCCAATTGGCACAGTGGTGTCATCACCATGCCATTTTAGCTCTGGGAGATTAAAATCTCCATGATGCCCTTGAAGTAACCAGAGGTCTCTTCAATTTATTTACAATATGAAATATTTACACCAGTATACATCGCAGACCTGTCCCGTCGGTGTGTTCTGTCACGAGCCCCCTTGCACCCGTGCCTCTTCTTCTTTCTCTACCACGCCAGTTGGCTTGTCCGCTACAGAAGCTCCCCTCCGAGCAAGAAGGTCCAGGTTAGGATCTGCTTGCGAATAGCTTCGGATGCCATGTAACAGAGGGTCGCCGGGTTCGAGGGGGTTTGTGGCATGTCAGGAAGGTTGTGAGTCTCGTTCCGCTTTTGATTGGTTGGCAGTGCGGGCGTAAAGAACTCGGGAGCTTAGAGTGTTCGCATGGAATGTAGTGTGCGGGGCCGTCAGTGTTCACATGAGGGTAGTAGTGTCGTTTGTTTGAGTGTGGAGAACAGTTCGATGTAGTCAGGCGCATACACTGGTTGGTGTCTATGAATGCAGGTTTCAGCCTATCTACTGACACGGTTTCGTTGCGTCCATTGATGTCAAGGTGGAAATACTTGTCGTGACGGTCAATGACGCGGAAAGGACCATCGTACGGAGACTCTAATTGCTTTCGAACTGCGTCGCGACGAACAAATACGTGGGTGGAAGTGATGAGGTCGTCAGGAAAGTACGATTGTTTAGGTCGTTGCACCCGCGTGGCTACCGGCTGAAGAGCACGCATGGCGGCTCGAAGTTGGGTCACATAATCGGTAGGATCACCTTCCGGATATTTGTGGGTGCAGTTGAAAAATTCTCCTGGAAGGCGAAGCTGTCCTCCATAGACAAGTTCAGCCGGAGTGCAGTTGATGTCCGTTTTATGTGTCGCACGGAGCCCGAGAAGCACCATGGGAAGTAGTGTGCTCCAGTGTACGCGATCCTCCTGAGCTTTCAGTGAAGCCTTGAGGGTTCGGTGAAAGCGTTCGACGATGCCGTTGCTGATGGGGTGGTATGCAGTCGTTCGAATTCGTGTGGTTCCAAGAAGTGCCGAAAGTTCACGAAACAATGCGGACTCAAACTGTCTGCCCCTATCGGTAGTCACAGATGACGGTACCCCGAAGCGGGCTATCCAACCAGCCACAAACGTTTTCGCTATCGTTTGAGCAGTGATGTCTGGCATGGGTATCGCTTCAGGCCAGCGGGTAAATCTGTCAATACATGTCAATATGTATTTGTTACCGTCAGATGGTGGAAGTGGGCCTACGATGTCCAAATGAACGTAATCGAAACGAGCAGTCGGCAATGGAAAGTTCATGGCGGGCGCCGATGTGTGCCGATGGACCTTTGCCCTTTGACAGCTAAGGCAAGTTCGTGCCCAGTTTCGGACGTCCTTATTGATCCCTGGCCACACAAACCGCTGCGTTAGGAGGCGTTGTGTCGCTCGGATTCCCGGGTGTGCCAGTGAATGGAGGGACTCGAAAGCTTGGCGTCGAAACGCCTTAGGTACGAAGGGCCGCGGTACAGGTGATGAGCAGTCACAAATAATAGGCGTGTCACACAGTGGAAGGAAAATAGATTTAAATTCTAGGCGTGGATGTGAGGTTTGGAGCTCTCGAAGTTCCCTGTCGTCTTTCTGAGCGATCGCCATAGCTTGAAAATCGATAGCTGTTGGTATGATCGAGGAGCAGGAAGATGTCGTGATGCGTGACAGCGCGTCAGCAGGAGCATTGTGGGTGCCTTTTACATGCCGAATGTCCGTCGTGAACTCGGAGATATACGCCATCTGGCGTATCTCGCGAGGGGTGAATTTGTCACTGGCAGACTTGAGCGCAAAGGTGAGTGGCTTGTGGTCGGTAAGGACGTAGAAATCTCGACCGTCCAAGAAATGCCGAAAGTGTTTGATAGCTTGGTGGATTGAGAGAAGCTCGCGGCCAAACGTGCTATACCGACTCTCTGTAGGTGTGAGTTTCCTTGAAAAGAAAGCGATTGGTTTCCAATCATTGTGAAAATTTTGTTGCAGAACTGCGCCTATCGCGACGTTTGATGCGTCTACCATGATGTTAATGGGTGCATTGTTCTGCGGGTGGGTGAGAAGAGCCGCGTTGGCCAGATCATGTTTAATGCAAGAAAATGCATGGGAGGCTGTTTCGGACCACGTAAGGGGCGTGGAGTCACGCTTGGCGCCTTTCAGAAAGTCCGTAAGAGGCAGCAAGGTTGAGGCGCAATTCGGAATGAAGCGGCGATAGAAGTTGATCAATCCCAAGAACTCCCGAAGTTGCCGAACTGTTGAGGGGCGTGGAAAATTTCGAACAACTTCTACTTTTTCAGGGAGAGGACGAACTCCGCGTTGATCCACTTGGTGACCAAGGAAGGTTAATTGCGTTACGCCAAATTCGCATTTAGCGTTGTTGACGATCAAGCCGTATTCCTCTAGGCGTTCAAAGAGACGTCTAAGATGTTCGAGGAGTTGCTCTTCACTGGAGCTAAAAACGAGCAAGTCGTCTACGTAGGCGTAACAGAAAGCAAGTCCTTGGGTGACATGGTTGACAAATCGTTGGAATGTCTGCGCTGCGTTCCGGAGGCCGAACGGCATGCGTAGATATTCATACAAACCAAACGGTGTAATAATTGCAGTCTTTGGGATGTCGGACGGCTCGACAGGTATTTGGTGATAGGCTTTCACCAAGTCTATCTTTGAGAATATTGTTACGCCATGCAGGAAGCTTGTGAAGTCCGCTATGTACGGTAACGGGTAGCGGTCGGGGACTGTGGCGTTGTTGAGTGCCCGGTAGTCGCCGCAGGGTCTCCAATCTCCAGGCTCTTTTTTCGGCACCATATGGAGTGGTGACGCCCAGGGACTTGAGGACGGGCGAATGATTCCGATCTCGAGCATGTGCTCGAACTCCTGGCGGGCTACTTTCAGACGATCTGGTGCCAGTCGTCGTGCACGTGCATGGGTGGGTGGGCCTGTCGTCACAATGTGATGGGTGATATCGTGTTTAACAGGACGTTGGAAATTGCTTGGGCGCGTTAAGCTTGGAAACTCTTGAAGTAGCTTTTGGTAGGGAGAGTGAGGGGTCAAGCATCCCACACATTCAGTGATGGGAATGGTGCATGCGATTCCCTGCACTACCAGATTTGTTGTAGCATCTATTAGTCGTTTGCCCTGCATATCAACCATCAGGTTGTAGTGGCGAAGAAAATCGGCGCCGAGAATTGGATACGACACGTCCGCAACTAAAAATACCCATCGGAGAACTCTTCGTAGCCCGATGTTAAGAGTCAAGGTCTGTTCGCCGTAAGTGGCGATTGGTGTCTTATTTGCGGCTTGTAGTATGGAAGGCGTTTGCTTGGATCTTTTTGCAATACCAGAGCTGGGTACGACGCTTACCTCTGCACCGGTGTCGACAAGGAAACGGAAACCAGAGTCACGATCAGTTATAAAGAACAAGCGGCTAGTGTGGTTACCGGCACCACTCGCCGCCTCTAGTGGTGGGTTGATGCATTTCCCGAGGCTGAGCAGGGAAAAACGCAGTTGCGGGCGTCTTCTCCGAAGGTTCAGTGGTACCAGCAAAGCCTAGTCTGTGGTGGTTTCGCCCGGGTTGGGGCCGGAGACCCGTGGGGAGGATGAGTTGAAAGGCGTCGCTTGTGTGGTGAAGTAGAGCGGGTTGCGATGGCTGATATCCGCACTGAGAGGTTTTGCATCTCCCGATGGAACTCCGCTCGTATGTCTTCGAGTGTACAAGGTGTATCGCAAGGCGCCGCTTCCGAGAGGTGTGGCCGCTGATCCTGAAGAACGGCGACCTGTGTGGACGTTGGAGTCGAGACGTCCATGACAGCATCTGCCAGTTGGGCAAGTTCGGGTAAAACCAGCCCAGATGCAGATGCGAGGATCATCCGTACATTGACGGGCAGCCGTTGAAGAAACAACTCTCGTAGGACGGCTGTGTCGAAGGTTGGAGCCTTCGCACCCAGAAGTTGTTGAAGGCGCCTGAGTAGTTGGGAAGGTTTTCTGTCTCCCAACTCTTCCGACGATATAAGTTGCTGGAGTCGTCGTTGTTCTGACTCTGAAGTCCTTTTCACAAGTTCTGCTTTCAGAACGTCGTAGGGGGAGATAGCGGGCGGGTCGAGGATGATGTCTCGTATTTCCATGGCGGTTTCGGGCGGTAATGCGGCCACGACGTGATGAAACTTTTGAGCTTGAGAAATTACCTTGCTGGTGATAAACTGGCTCTCTACTTGCGCGAACCATACTTGAGGATCAGAGGACCAGAATTTCGGAAGGCGTAGTTGATGAAGGGCAGCAAGGTCAGACGGTGGAGGGTCTTCAGAGGTTGCCATAAACAGGTCAGTCGGGCGTGATCCGGGTCACCACTTGAAGTAACCAGAGGTCTCTTCAATTTATTTACAGCGGAGACTATTTACAATATGAAATATTTACACCAGTATACATCGCAGACCTGTCCCGTCGGTGTGTTCTGTCACGAGCCCCCTTGCACCCGTGCCTCTTCTTCTTTCTCTACCACGCCAGTTGGCTTGTCCGCTACACCCTCATTCCCTTCAAAGAATCTTTAAAGATGCCCTTCATTCCCTATATGGTGTTTTTTTCAACTGGTACGCATTGCTCCAAAGGTAATCGGAGGTGCATCAGCTTTTACGGAAATGGCAGCAAATATTGTATAAAGTCAAGTCGCCACAAAGTAGTTGTTTTACTCTCGCTGACGAGCTATTTGACACAATCAACTTATAAGCCATTTATTTGTGTCGGTCTTATAGCCGCCAATTCTTCACTCGGAGAAATGACCAGGGCCGGCTTGCTAGAACAGCGTCTCAGCTGAGACTGGGTGAAAGAAAGCACTGCGAAGGCTGGGGCGCGCGAGCGTCTTGAGACGCAGCTTGAGTCCCGCTCAGCTCGTGCGCTGGCTTTGGCAGTGCTTTCTTTCATCTAGTCTCAGCTGAGACGCTGGTTCTAGCAAGCCGGCCCAGATGACGTCTTGAAAGAGCGCGTTTTCACACGACGATACGCCATTTTTTTTGTTTTTTTTTTTGTTTTCAAATTCGGGGAATGTACCGTGAAGTCGGGAGTTTTACTTTCCTCGGAAAGTACAAGTACATGCCCAGAGAACGTACTTCAAATAAAGTGCAAGTTTTCTAAACAGTAGTACTATAAGTACCATGTACTTAAAGTACTTCCCAACACTGCTTGTTTATTATTTTTTATATAAAAACGTTGGGGGAATTACTAAGGTTTCTCGAACGATCTTCGAATCTTCGAAGATCTGCCCATTTTATGTTTTGGGAGGAAAGGCAACGCAAAAAGGTCCCCTTTGCGTTGCCCTTTAGCACGCGATTCGTCGAGTACAGCACAAACTACGGGAGCACCAGATGATCTTCAGAGCAGGTGCTGCATTTTGTTGCCTCCTTTGATTGAGAAGGCAGTGTGTGCGCCTCCTGTAGTGGGCGAGAGTTTCTACGTTGGGGAAAGCGGGAACCAGCCCTTTCTTCAAATGGGTCAAGTCTCCTTGAGCTTCGGGACACAAAGAAACGCCAGTCTTTGGCGCTAATCCCGCAATTCCTCGGCCTCTCCTGCGTCGTGCCTGTTCGTTCCCCGCGCTTCGTAGCAGTGTTGTTGCAGAGGGGAGGGGGGGGGGGGGGGGGGGGGCTAGGGAAAATATTTGGGGGTTTCGGACTCTCCAACCCATTTTCTTACCACCCCCCTTTCCTACGCCGTATGCTTCCCCCTCTTTGCAAATATCAGCTGATCTTCCAACATCTTACCTTCTTTGTGCAGGAATGTTTGTTGACAAGCAAAACAACCACTAAAATTCGAAAATAATTTGTAATTTGAGTAGAAGTTACTCGGAAAAAGTAATTAAAGTGAACTACTAATTACTGAAATAAAAATGTAATTGAAAGTTACTAAACTACTCAGAAAAGTAGTTAAACTACAGTAACTTGAGTAGAGTAGTTGAACTACGTAGAAGTCTGGCAGAGGCTACAAGAGCGAGCTCCGAGCTCTCAGTGTCCCTGCCAAGCACGCGCGCTCGTGCAGTGCGAGCATCGTTCGGGGTAACATGTTTTTGCAAGTAGCTTCAGCTTCGCTATCACGTAAAGTGAAACATACGGGCTCACGGAAGCTATGAAAGAACGCAATAAAATTATAAAGCTGAATGAAACACTGAGGCCATAAGCTGCATACTTTTTTAGGGGCAAGCTCCTTAGGGGCTAGCCATGTCCGTATGTCCGTCCGCCGTCCGGCGTCGGGTGCTCGTGCTCCTGCTCGTGAGCTCACGTGCTTACGTGCTCGTGTAGGGCAAAAAAAAAATGAAAAAAGAAAGATGAAAAAAAATTATGTCCGTCCAGCGTCCGGCGTCCGGTGATCGTGCTCGGTGCTCGTGCTCATGTAGGCAAAAAAAAATAAAAAAGATTACAAAAATGACAAAACAAATGTTGGCGCAGTCGACAGGATTCGAACCTGTGCGGGGACACCGCAATGGATTTCTAGTCCATCGCCTTAACCACTCGGCCACGACTGCGGGACGAGTAGGGGGCTCTGAGATGTGGTATTAGCGCCGAGATGTTTCGGTGGCGCCCTCTTATGGTTCCCTCCGTGACGTCACGACTGGGATTTGCCTCGCCGTGACGTCACCAGTTGTTGTTCTGGCTACTTACCATCGGGTGCGACGACGAGTTCGATGGTGTGTTTAAAAAGCACAGTAGAAGCAAGGAGCCATCGCAATCCGAAACTAACACCGTCAAAGTTGACAATCTGACAGTGCTCATATGCCCATGGTTTGACCAATCGTGGAAAGCTGACCACAGCGACGCTTTTGGCCGCGCACATCGCTAATACTCTATTTCACCTTATGATGTACCGCAGGAAAGGTTACGAGCGCGAGCTCCTTGCTCTAGGGCGCATCTCGGCGGCACAAGCTCTCGTGCATTATGGGCAGCTGCCAACGCCATGAGCTCGCTCTTCTAGCCTTCGCTGCGGTACAACATAAGGTGAAACTGAGTTATAGTAACTCAAGAGCTGGGGATGTCATGGATGAAGCGTTGCATGTAGGCGCTCAACGTCTATACAGGAGAAGGCGCTGCGGTCAAATGCGTATATAATCGCGTTAAACTTTGCATGCATTGGCTCAACGTTTATAGACGAGAGGGCGCTGCGGTCAAATGCTCAAATGCGTGTATAACCACGTTCCATACCACACATTCTCTTTCTGACATGGATGAAAACGAACGAAAGGCTCGGCATGCTGCGGCTCAGCGTCTACGCAGACAAGCACCACCAGAGCTTCGCTCCAATCAACATCATTCACCAAGTGGAGATGCGGTCAATCTTTTTTTTTTTTAGTTTTTGTTTCGACGTTTTGTTATCGCGCGTCTACAGATGCTGACAGATGCTTGCATTCGAACGTGGCACGTGCAAAAAACGAACGTTACAGCGCCGCCAAGATAGTGCTGCCAGAATAACATGGTCGCGTCTTGCGGACACGCTCGCGCCCCCTGCCCGAGAGCAACGGGTCTATAGCCTTGCGTCCACGCACCCATCATTCCAACCGGAGCTCGATGTTCTGACGGCCCTCTCGTCTAATCCTCTTCCTCAGTTTCCGTCCTCATCGTATCGTCGTTATCGTCTTCATATCCCCCACCCTCTCGAAAAGTAGGAAAGCATAAACGTTTCGCCCTGCAGTTTAACGTCAAAACGCGTTTTTTTTTTCTTGCTTTGATTGCGTTTTTTTACTCTTTAGCTTGTATTTTGTTTTTTCGAACTTTGCCTTTTTAAAAAGAGCGTTCAATAAAACTTCATTAAGAAAGCAAGCGAGCTTGTCTGTCCTCTCTTTTTATTCTCCGTACCTCGCAGATGACTCGAAAGCATTACAACATAACGACATTCTGAATGCGTTTCATTCACGGTAATTTTAAAAGAATGTCACGTACACCTTTTTGTTTCTAAATAAAATCAAGCAAGTTTTTTCCTTTTCTTGTTTTTTTTACCTCGGTAAATGTTTAAGACGCATCAATAGTGACTACATACCGCAGAAATAGGTGAACGCGTTTCGTGCCTTGTTTCTTACCTTGTTTTAAATAGTCTGAAATAATTATTGTTGTTATCTTCTTCTTAGTAATAAAACCACCTCAAACGCATGTTATTACTCCACGCAAAAAAAAAACAAAAAAAAAAAAAACCTCTGGCTATTTTTTTAAATATTTACTCGCCATACTAGCTATACGTTATAGGAAAGTTGTTATTTTAGATAGATGGGGTACGCATATTTCGAGCCAAACCACATGTCCACGAGTACGCCTCAGAAATATAAAAAAATAATTGTGGTAATTTTATCATATGGCCTCGTGAAGTTCGGACAACCCCATTAAAAGCTTCCTAGAGTTTGTTCATTTTACTTTAAATGGGGAACCCATGAGAGTTATATATACCGTACTTACTCGAGTAATATAGTCGCACTATTTATGAATGCGTCCCTTGCGTCTACTTTCCCACAGAACACATACAATATACAGCCAATCATTGCGTTGCGCATAAATAACATAGCGAATAACCATATCGAGAACACTATTCTCCATACAAATGCAATATTCACAGATGGTATCTTCGCACGAAGACGTTATCTCTGCCCTGTAAACAGCTGGAATGATGCTGTCGATCGCGGTGATTGGCAATCTGCGTGCTCCGCGGAAAAGCGAACCCTGAGGTTTTCTTAATAAACAGTGCGGCTATTACTCGAGTAAATACGGTGTCAAGGCTTTACTTTTCTATAACACGAACTAACCAAAGTTTTTTTTTTAGGCATTAGATAATAACGTTCTTAAACCTGCCGGCTACATTACCGAACGTCTTCCAGAACGGCTGAGTTATACGGTATCCTAGCAGATTGATTACGTTTATCTGAATAACGATATATGCCTATGCATTGGTAATACACCCAGTTTATTGCAGCTCTCAAATTAGTTATGTATAGAAATCGTACACCTCCAACGCCATTTTTGTGCGCAATGTTCTTCAAAGGATGACATTGTTAATGAGAGGTGGTAATGAAGTAATCATTTGAGTGAGGTTTCTCATTTTGTTGCGTATTTGAATAAGTAGAGACTGTTAGGATGTCGGTAGATCATACACCTTTACTCATATCGCCGAGGAGAAAAGAAAAATATGCTTTGCGAGTAATCCGACAACAACTACACAGCTTTCGGACTTATGCGCAAAACAGTCGACCAGCTAACCAATTCACGCGACAAGCGTTCGACCAAAAAACAAAATTCTCACTGTACAAAACAAAAACAGGGAAGATGTTTAAGGTGCTACAACATCTACAAAACCTCCGTCATACGACACAAAAAGAGAGTAAAAGCGAGCGAAGCTTATTATCTAAGTCATCGTGCAAATAAACACAAGTTAAGATGCCAAAAACATACCCTTAGGTCCTGCGGCCAACAAAAACGACCGACAAAAAAAAAAAGAAAATACAAAGGAGCCAGTAGGAAGGACGATGAGTGTGAAGCGACGCTATGAAAAATATAGTAGGGCGGATTTAGCGCGAGCCACCGCATCAACGCACCGCAGCTAGTTGCAGCGAGGAGACGAAGAGAGAAACACTTCGGCCCGAAAGCTTCCTAGCTTGTCGGTAGCGGCCGCAGCGGCCAGCAGCGCGGAGCTTCGAAGCTCAGCGGGAGACAGAACGTCTCTGGTGGAGTTGCCCGCGAAGGCCGAGGGAATAAGACGCGGGCCCCAGAAACCGACGCTTGTTTCTGCAACAGGCTGCTGCAATACACAAGGAAAAAAAAAAAAAAAAAAGAAACGCGCAACTAGTGGCAACAGTAAGGGCGGATATACCGCCAGAGAACAATGAACGGGCGATGAAGGAGATCGGCGATTCCCAAGGGGCTGCGGCTTTTGCGGCGAGCGTGGCGAAAAAGCAGCGCCGCCGACGTCGCCGATGCGGAAGTGGGACCGCGCCATGCATAGTTTTATAACGCGCAACTCGTAAAAGCGTTATCTTGAGAAAAACGCTTTTGGTTTTGTGTTAAGCTGGAACAAAAGCCCGAAGAGCCAATCTAAAAAGGTTGGGTGAAAATACAATGCTGCGAAAATTGTTTCACGCCATAGTTTCGAGAAGCAAGCGTATCTATTTCGAGCGAATATCTAAGGCAGTGGTTCTCAAGCACTGAGGTCTCGCGGACCCCTGGTGGGTCGGCGGAGATGATGGAGGACCCCGTTCGTGATGAGGGGAAGGAAAAAATATAGGTTAATTATGATAATGATTTAATAAATGGATCTAACTAAGGGCTAGTGTGAAAGAGACTTCTCTCATTGACATACACGCGAGAAAACTCACCAGATAATTGAAACATTTCTTCTCAATCTGAAAAATACAACTTTTATTGCCGGGTTTGACTGATTAGGCAGGGCTTCGCGGACCCCTAGAATGCCTTCGGGGACCCTCTGGGGTCCGCGGACCCCCATTTGAGAACCACTGATCTAAGGGGTTTCGCTGAAACTAGGGCATTTCATCGATTAATCAAAATTGACTGGCTAATCGGGGACATTAAGTCGGTTAAGTAAATCGATTGATCCGCTTAATGGGAGAAGAATTAGGAAAATATTGCGAAAAAATAAATATAGCACTGCCGATTTGGGGAATACAATCGATGGGATTACTATGGCCTCAGCGATGCAGGATTAGTGCTTTTTAACAATAGGATTTGAGTTATTTGTTTGTTCAACATCTTTTCGTGCATTCAAATTTTATAGACGGATGGCAAATGTATTCAAGAAGACAAAAAAAATAATGTGCAAAGCGCTCTACCACCTTGACGGAACCACCGACTAAGTATTATTAAAGAAAGTGAAAACAGCATGATATGTATTATTTAAAAAAAAAAAAAAAGTTTTTTAATTCAAATATGAGACAATTCGGATTAGAAAAAAAAAGCGTCCCGGCAATTTTATGATACCTCATTCAATATATCGTGAGCATAGCAACATTGCAAGCGAAACACAACTCATAAGATTTAATTTTCTCCAGCAGGAAGATCAGTTAATGTAGCGTAGCTTTGAAGCAAGTTTATTTATAGCTTCTAAGTTCACACTGTCAGTGCGAATGAGTTTTCAGTGACTTAATTCTTAGTGTTGAGATTTACTGATGTCTCTGTGAACCCCATCGAAAGGCCCACCTTTGTTCGATTAATCTGTTAGAGCTCTAGTTGGCAAATAATGCGTTACTAGATTAATTGTCAGGACATTCAATTAATTTCTTGACCCTATTTGAAAGCGTATTCGTGACTTTCGTTTATTAAAAACTTATCTGGAACTTCGTTTATTGAAAACTTATAATCAAGTTCAGATTTTTGTGCGATCTCTCGTTCGCTTTTATCAAACGTGTTCAAACCTGGATGGAATATTTTTGAGAGAAATGAAATGCTGTATAATGTGTAAAAAAAAGGCCAAAATCGATCGCATATTAGAGCCTCTGAGAATAGTTTCACGCTATATTGGAAAAACAAGTAACACGTTGTCATTTGTTGTACAAAGTTTGAAAATGTGATTAAAAAGAAAGGTATTATTTGTTATTTCTGTACGGTAAATACCGACGAGGGTGGATTTTGTTGTAGCTATACTTAATGTAACATTAAGGGGGGGGGGGGGGGGGGGGGAATTAAGTTTTGAGTATCGTTTATGTGATGCGCGGTAGTTATTACAAGATTTGGTGTACTGCGGAAGAAACAATGTTTTTGTAGTTTGAAACGTGCAAGCCTCGATAAGAGGACATGTAACTAATATAAAAGTAACCTACATGTATCTTAATGGACTACTTCCGTAAAGCCCTGCATGCAACGCGGCGCGCGTTGCACTCTGGGAACTAGTTGGCCAGTGAGGAGACTGGCATGGTTTCGGTTTCGATCGACGCGTCTATCTCATGTTTTCTGGTCCCGAGAGCGTCATTTGTGGCACGGCCGCTTGATAAGGGACTCCCCTTGGGAGCGGCCTGCCGTATGTCTCGCGCCGCCGGTGAGAGCGATAGTTCTACTTTACCCCGCAGCGCCAGCCGTGGCGGCGCAGCCCGGTGTGGCTAGGGTGCTTACATGTTTCCGCTCCGCTTCCGGAGCGGCGGAAACATGTAGGCACCCTAGGTGTGGCTATTTAGATTGTTTTTCGTGAAGCGGCAAGTCTCATTTGAAACGAGTGCCAGATTGCATGAATGATGTGACAAATCTGTGCCGAATAGAAGCACATAATTCTTTCTGTGAGGAGCTCACTCAGCTGCAGGCTGCGCGTTAGAGCCGCATTCAGCTGGCAGTATGAGCGAATTGTCGTTTTCTTGTTCCCGTCCCCGTTTCTATTACCACTGTAATTAGTTATAGTTGGATATAGCTAGGCCGTATGATTTACGATTTTAACCGATGCTCGAGCACGCTCGAGCTGTGCCTTTTATTTATCTGTGAGGGACAATAAGAAAGGGATTCCTCGTGCATAACTTCTGCAATATAAACTTCATTGTTCACGAACAGATCAAGGGAGTCATATAGTTCGCAAGCGGAATACCTTTCGGGAAAGAGGCTTCCGCGAAAGTCTCAATATATTCTCTAGAGAGCTGTTTAGGTCACCAGCCGAGTTAACCAGAAGAGGTCTGAGGAGCTTCCCGAGAAAAAGCTCGCAGAGTTCTTAGCTGTGGTACCGGTCTCTGCAGTTAGTACACCACATCAGCGGGCAGTCCATAAGGTGTGGAAGCTCAGCGCTCGAGAGAACCTTGCCAATCCATCCAGAACGACGAATCTCTGCCAACTGTAGAGCCCTCTCGACAAAGGTGCAGACGAGCTTGCACGGCCAGACAGCTTCAGGTCAAGGCTAAACACGAACTGATTTTCACCGTCACGAGATTCATTTCCCTTAAGTTACAGCTTGCATTCAGGACACGTCACCTGCTAAGTTGAGCGGGTTCTACACATTAGCCTTCCTTGCTTAAATCTGTCTTGAAATTCGTCGCAGGTTTGTCGCCGTTTATTAATTCGCTCGTTCAGTCGTTTGGCTTGTATTTGAAGGCGGTGCGCGTTTTTCTTGGCATCTTCCATGAAGCCTATAGCTGTCAAATTGAATGACGTCTGACATTCTTCCACTTCAAACTCTTTTTGCAGGCAAGGTTCAATAGCCACGCACTCATCAACAGCTTCTCTTCTTTCTGCAGTGGACTGCATTTTGCGTTGTCGGCTTCTACCGCTCGCATGCGACGTGGACGCGTTAGGTGGCACACGAACAAGCGTTCTGCGTCTCTTTGAACCTGCTGGTTGCATGTACAACGAATACAATGGGAATTGAGTCGGCACCGCTATCGGTCGCAGTACCTTCCGCTTCATCCCTACCTTGTAGTCCTCCGCCTTAAATGCCTATATGTACAACCTCGGCTTTCTGCAGGGAAGATAATCCACATAGCGCTCCCCTCTCTTAAGCTGCGAGGGGGAGCCAGGTTGGGGCAAGGTAAAATGTGAAGGGATATAGGAAAGGAGGTGACGGGCAAAAGTGAAAAGCGCGAAGTGTACGTCGGCCTTTAAAATGAAGGGAGCGCACGACGCTCCTGGAGCTTGGTTGCCACTGGCTGCCTTTCTCGCTGCATTCTCGCGAAATGTTCTTCAACCAGGCATCCCAAAATTTCTCTCTAGACGGAAGCTCGTGATAGCAGAGTTCCGGATCTCTCGCAGCATTTGACTTACAACGCGGCACGCAACAGTTTTTAGGCATCGCGTGCTCCGTAACCCATCTGCACACTTTAAAACTGTGCAGAGACAGACAAAAGGCGGCTGTCTACGTCTAGTGGTTATCGCAATGAAACTATAGAAACGAGCAAAAAAACGATCGAAAACACAAACCACGCATGCGAGCACAGGGTAAAACTGCGATATTTTCTCAGCGCAAAGTGGTGCAAAGGTGGGGGACAAGCGATTTTTGCGGCCTTTTGCAACCGCGACAGCGCCTCGGTATCGGCGAAGTCAATGACGGGCAGATATTAGAGAGTTTTAGGGAACCGTCTTTGCACACCCGATACGGTACGATGGGCCCTCCGGTACGAAGTGCGCATGCGCTTGTCTTCCGCGATCTTACCGTAATGCGCTGCTCGAACCGTAAGGCGCGACCGGCACGACCAATGGCCGACATGGACAGTCTCGCCTGGTGAGCAAAACGGCGATTTCGCTGGCGGAGAGAGCGTGCCGTGGCTTCAAACATGAATAAAATAACTCGTGGTGGTGCCTGGCAGGAGCGCCATATGTGACAGCAAGTGCATAAAGTTGGAGTCAGAAATAAGAAAGAGAATACAGATCGAAACGCAATAAGACATTCCTGATAGAAATAAATTAATGTTTAGCAGCAGCGAAAATCGTTTGCTCAGTGGTGCAGTGGTTTGGAGCGTTAGTTTCGTGAGCTTGTAGTGGAGAGTTCGAATCCGGCTGGCCATCCAGCTAATTTTTTTTTTTTTCATATATTAATTTGTTTTTATTTTTAAGTTTTTTTATGTTTTCCGTTTTTTATATTTTAAGTTTTTTTTTTTTTTTATACAAAGGTTCGGATGTGCATTTCGAGCTCTTATCAACCGTTTTTACAGCTGTTTTTGTAGTGTCAACAGAGTGAGCAACAGCTTTCTGGATCAAGGATCTGGTTACTTTTTAATTTAAAAATGTTGCATGAATTAAAAATTTGTGTTCTAATGCTAGTCACATATATCCTATAAAACGAGCCCTTTAAATATTGGGTGATAGTTTTAATAAGTGCACAGCAGTAAAGATACAGGTTTTCCTTTATTTTTTTTTTTTTTTTTTTTTTTCGTGGTCGTACCGTACACGGCTCAACGATCGGTTCGCGGGCGTACGACCGTGATCATCTGCTATCTTTACCGTAAGAGAGCAACATGGGCGCCGTATCTACCTCCGTCCCTCCGCCTCCTCCTCGCAAGCGGTTTTCAGCGGAAGATGATACCTTCCTACTTCGGGAGGTGCTAGGCGCTAATCCTTTTTTTACTCCGGCCCTATGGGATGACGTCCTTAAAGGCTTAAACGCGGCGTCGAAAAAAAACTTCTCGTTGCGAGGAGCGAACGGATTGACCTCCTCGTAACTTTGTACAAGAAAAATGACCGCCTCAAGCTGAGAAAGTGATTATATTTCTGTTATTTTTGTATTTTCTTCGCGATTTAATATTTCTAGTTTTATTTGTCCGTAACTTTCCTAATACTCGACCCTGCAGTGGGCCTCGAGGGAAAGACACAGGATCGCTGGCAGACGACTTCGAATGTTGATGATAAGCGCGCGCGAGCGTGTTCTTATTTGTGTGTCAAATCGAGTTTGCTGTCGGCGACTTTTCAGCACATCAGGACGTGGTTGGAGTAAACATCATATTTGGTTGATTTAAAACACCAAAGCTTGCCCACTGAGAAGAACGTATGACTTACAAACCAAGTTACCATGTAGGACCGAGGAACTATTTTATTCCCCGAGGATATAAATCGGGTAAACTGAAAAAAAAAAAAAAGAAAAACGGTGGCAAACGAGCCCCCGACACCCAGATTCAGCCGTTGGCTGTCAACGTCTCCGGGATGCGCAGCGCCGATCGGAGATGGGGCAGATCCTCCTTTGTGAACCTGAACTGCCGTACGACGTCCTCCTCGTCCATCGACGCCAAGTTGAACGTCCCATGCCTTGCCGCCAACAAGTGCCTTCTCTTAGTACGCAGACAGTCGTACAAAATAACGTTTTGTAAATTGTTTTCGCCGAATAGAGCCAACTCCAAGTCGTCGTCAAAAAGATCGAGCGCCGTTGTTGTCGGAAAGCTCGTCTGCTTCTTTAGCAGACGAACATAGAACTTCGCAGTGCCAGTGGCGACACGCCATGGAGCGCCAGGTTTTGTATTACGGAAGCGCATTCATTCGAGTAAAAAAACAAGACGAACTATAAGTAGGTATACATTGTTTTAGGTTCTTGATATTTATAGGATGCGATTTTTATTTGCTTCAGTTTCTGCGATTTGTACAAACACACGCAAATTTGCTTTTCTCGATGAGGCCGATGCAGGTTTCCGTTGCCAGGGGCCGCGACCTGTACCGATCGTCTGCTCTCGTCTGCAAATACGGTTCCCCCAAAGCCGTTTCGAGGCACACGATCGGTCGACTCGCCCGATCCAAGGTATCGATCGTTTTTGTTTATCGATCGTATTTTGTTCCGGTTCCCTAAAACTCTCTATTATCTCTGGGTCGCGAAGCAAGAGCGCGTTTTTCACCTTATGATGTACCGCAGGAAAGGCTACAAGCGCGAGCTCCTTGCTCTATAAGGCACATCTCGGCGGCACAAGCTCTCGTGCGTTAAGAGTAGCTCCCAACGCTATGAGCTCGCGCTTCTAGCCTTGTCTGCGGTACAACATAAGGTGAAACGGAGTATACATTGGTTGCACTGACGTAATTTGGTCCTCCTTTCTGGTGGCCGAACTTCCTCGAGCGTAGCCTTTACTGTGCATATTCTACGAGCAGTACACAAGCGTCGCGAGCGAGAGGAAACGAGTGCGCACAGCTTCATTACACTTCGTTTCACTTTATCTGCGAGCGAAGCCAAAGCTAGAAGCGCGAGACCAGCGCTTTTTGCGTTTCTGCCCAGCTCGCGCGCTCGAGCAAAGCCTGAAGGCACGGAGCTTTCGTGCTCGCGCTTCCAGCTTTGCCTTCGCTCGTACATAAGGTGAAACGAAGTATAACAGCAGGTTTTGGCCACCAGAAAGGAGGAAGGATATGACGTCACGTGCAACCCATGTATAGCTTTCAGCTCACGAGACCACTCGCCGATGTGCAGCGCCTCCACGGCAGATGGGAGAAGTTCTCCTCTCACGCGCGCTCTTTTGTTTTCGGAAAAAATCGGCAGGCCGTGTTTGTGGTCTCTAAACTAACCTAAATGGCCAGACCTCGAAGCTTTAGCACGAGTCCGAGACGTATAGCTTGTCTTAACACATGCTTGTTCTATTTTTGTACACGAGTTTTTCTGTTAGCGTTCCGAGGTATGTGGACGAGCCAGTGCTGGGAATCTTGACGCTGCAAAGCTTCGGGCTCTTTCTTGTGTACGAATCAACAAGCTGTAGCAACCAATAAGTATGCATACATCGAGCTCGCGCCTTCACATTAGTGTTGTTGATCAGGAAGTTTGTTTGTTTCGTGCGTCCATAGACGAAATATAACTTTTTGCTATTACTGTTTTTCTTAATACGCCTGAGTACGCGAGGTAAAACTCGGAGGCGCCATTGAAAAGCTCAATTTTAACACTTCTTATCTCTTATCTGTACTGACCCGCAGCACTGCACGAAGTGAATTCCCACCCGCTTGCATTCCACTAATATTCAACATCGCGTATGCGCATAAAGTTATCCTGCAATCGTATAGGCACATTCGCACATACAAACCGTTTTAAGAAAGCAAAAGTCGAGCACGGGCGGATTTAGAGGGGGGGTCCGGAGGCCCTGACCCCCCTCTTGATTTCTGCATGTGTAAAATTTAGGGCGTAAAACGAAGGAGAGGGGGAGGGGGCTCCTAAACATATGGTACGCTGACCAACACCTGACCTGACTCCACCCGCCCCCAGGAAATTCCTGCATCCACCCCTGAAGTCGAGCACTTGTGTGAAGAATGTTGCACCGCTTGCCGGAAGTGCGCCGGACGGGAATGAACCCTTATGCGGTGCGGGACGGTTGCTAATGGCCACAATATTTGTTATCTGTTTGCTTTCTTCCTGACTGAGTCTGCCGAGATAATTTCAGACACACCGTTCAGGCACAGATCTTGGGCGTCAGTAAAACTCGTCCAAAAAGGCTTAGCGAGGAGTAGGGGACGCTTGTTAGGAGGAGTAGGGGACGCTTGTTAGGGCCTCCGTCGTAGCTCGCCGATCTCAGCGTTTGCGAAAACTTAATCTTCTATCAGCATAAAATTTGAGTGGGAGATATATGATGACACGAGGAAGACATCATAGTAACTTTTGTGCAGTAGTGAGGTCGGATTTATTGTGTTTCCTTAAAAAGTTCATGCGTCAATGCTGGGTTCAACTTTGATACTCCTGTGAGGATGCGGCTTGCTTTCGGCCCAATGACCGAATTTCTGTTGCAGTTCACTGGTACTAGACGGGATTATTGAAATTGAGCTCAAGGATGCACTCGTGGGGTGAGATGCAAACGTATGCAAACGTCTTACAACGTTTGCATACGCACGCACAATATCCGGTGTTTCGGGAACTAAGGAAAGTGGCCCGGTCTTCGTTTTCTATCGCTCGAGAATGAGTGTAAATTGTGCATTCGTAAAAAGTCAGATAATCGAAAAAGCAAGCAGCGCGTTCGGTCGCGGCGTGATAGCATGGGATGAAGCTGGTCAGTCGAAACCGAAACTGAGTGGCCAACTAGTTCCCAGAGTGCATTGCGTGGTATTTCACCGCGATGGGGCGCGTCGGTTTTGGAAGAAGTCTATTCGTCCCATAAAGGAGGAAGTTATTTGTCTTCCGCAAGGACACAGACTTTTGTTTACTTCGGTTCTGGAGCTGAATACAAGTATAGTATGGAACGTACTCTCCCACGTTCCGAATTTTGTCCCTTCACCAGTTCACACTTCTTTTAATATCTTTTCGTGCCTAAACACTGACCCCCCCTCCCCCCCCCCCCCTCCGCCCCCCCCCCTTTCCCCCCGAAAAAAATTGTTTTTATTTTTTGCTAGTCGACCTATTATGGTGTCAGAAGTTTACCCAATCAATATTTTGCTACAGTGCCACGTATATTCCTAATAAAGTAAAAAAAAAACGCAACTGCTCGAAACCTAAACCGAAACTGGACTGGGGAGGAAGAATAAATAGTGAGGAGGAGAAAGATATGGGAAGTCACGTGGCTGTGCAACTTTTGTTTTTCTCTTTCAACTTACGTATTTGCCGTTTCTTAGAAACCACAAATATGGATATAATTTTTTGCTCATTTCTAGTATCGAGTGTGGGCTTCCAATGACCCACGAATTTGATTATCTTTGGTGGTTGTGTCTAAACCATAGAAAGCGGCACGTGACCACGAAAAAGAGAGTGAGCGCGACTCAAGGCGGCCAGTTCTCGATCGGTGGTCTTCGGGCAGAAAGGGAACGAATTTCGAGCCGCAAATTGTGTTCTATGTAGTTGGGCTCTCATATGTCATCTACAAATAAAATCCTTGGCAAGCATAAATACCCTGTCAGTGTCCCTTTAACATAGGCATATTATGGGCTAAATTTGTAACAATCTAAATTTGGAGCTATCTGAACTTGAAACTATCTAAATTTGGAGCTATACCAACAACTGATTACTTTAATTTAACGATATCATGACTTTCACCTTTGACGGCGAGGCATCATGTGGGTTCTGGATAGACAATTTTTCGCTTCCCATTCCTTATAGAGCATCGTCAAATATAAGTTTATTTGAAAGTCATAACACACGCAAAAAAAAAAAGAAAGCAAATCTAGCAATAAGGTACTCCACCTGGCAGCAGGACACACAATTACAGACGCGTCGCGGACAGGCACTCCACCAAAAGGAAAGAAACTTGAAAATGTCATTCCAAGGACGGCGGAGATGACGGCGTGCACGTTCTGCGATGAAACTTAAGAAAACAAACGTAAGGCAATCCTTTATCGACACACACACACACACACACACACACACACACACACACACACACACCACACACACACACACACACACACACACACACACACACACGCACGCACGCACGCACACGCACACGCACGCACGCACACATCAAATGAATCCAGAAAAGCGAAAAAGAGAGAACCAAAATTATAATAAAAGAAATTCTCAGTTGGAAGTGGGTGACGACATCACGAGAAAGAGTGCGGCGATTAAAAGAAGAAGAAAAATAATGGCAAACGAAGTTGCAGGATGGACTGAAAAGAGGTTAGATATATGGAGCGAAAAAACAAAATTATAGTATAAAAAAAAGATAAAAGCCAAGAACCCTTACAAAACGAGAAGAGAAAGGCAGGCAACAAGACTAAAAGCAATTTAGCGGAGAAAAATAAATAAGAATTAAAGATATGGTACCTTTACTCGAGAGAAAGAGTGTTTCCAAAGAGGAACACATACATCTAGAGAGAGAGAGAGAGAGAGATGCTTCTTTCCAGTTATACTGGTTATACTCCGTTTCACAATATAATAGACCAGAGCAAACGCTACGAGTCATCTCAGCCCTATCCAACGCTGTGATGCATCACGTGACTGTACGCCCTGCCCGTCGCTGCGTCCTTCTCGAAGGTCACGTGACAATCAGACGGCATTGGATTCGCTTAGATGGCTCGGGGCCTCGTCCACGTTTCATCGTAACGTGAAACGGAGTGCCGTAGCTGCGTGTGACATTAGGCGGGCGACGACCGCTATCTCGCCGAGCGACGTCCCTAACTTTTGCCTCATCCCGGTTGACGAGAAGAACCTCACTGCTGATGTTTACACGCCCGGCCGCCCGGCGCGCCGCCATTGACGGGTACTGAGGATGACGGCTTTAGATTTTTTTGCCTTTCCTTCGAGGATTGCCGATTTCGTCTTGCGCGGAGCTCGAATCTCGCAACAGGGCGCTGTCGCCTTCGTCTTTCGTTAGAGAGCCTCGATTTAGGAGAGTGAGCAACTCAAACCGGGGAGAGCAATTTAATGGCGAACCCTTCCGGCGCAGCTTGGTTTCTCGTGGACATGCGCGCGTTACCGTGTGGTGAGTAGGATAGATGGCGGAGAGACCGAGAAAGGGTTGCAGACGCTTGCCGACGACTGACGCTTTCCTCCTCGCAGCTTGCAATGCGAACGTGGCCCATAAAGCCCATGACCCCGATCGAACAGTTGGAAACTCTCTCAAACCTGGGCGCACTATCCTTCGCTAGTTAGAGCCGGAATTCCCCCGGGGATTTGCCGCTGCCGCCGCTCTGCGTTGCCTTTCTTTGTCCCTTTCTTGACAACCAGTTCCTCTTCCGATGTTCCCGAAACAAGCCTGCCCAAGACACGAAAAAGCGTCACCCAAAGATCCAGTCGAGGGGAACGACGCAAACTCGTACGCTGCCTGCTATCTAGCTGCTCGCTTCCGGCTTTCACATCACATGGAGTATCCCCGTGAGAGATAGTATTTAACGCTCGACGACGTCCCCTTCTACTTTTCCCTGTCTCTCCATGGCCGCCCCTGATGTTTTCATTTTGCTCTCGGTGAAATAGTTTTATGGCGCTCTATGCACTCGTTGCGTAGCTTTCGAACAATGAAGGCGTTGTAACAGCGTGCTATAAAAACAAACGTACTTTAATGAAAAAGGGGGAAATCCATATCATGCTAGCTTTTAGTTTGCAAATGAACTTAGATATAAAACGAAAATTGTTTCGCCCCCCCCCCCCCTTTTCTTTTTCCCTCTCTTCCCGCCGTTCACTCCGGGCGAACTAATGACAAATTGCTCTTCTGTTTTTTCCTGAGATGGGGCATATATTTAGGGTTTTCGGCTTTCTGATTTTATTTTGAACAAAATTAAGATGGTGTTCTGGAGATTATATTATATACTATATATGCCCAAAAACACATAATATATGTTTTTAGGCACTTAAAATAAACAATTATATCATCATAATTTTTTTTTTTCGCGAACTCGGCGCTCATTAATTTTCGCCAAAATTTTATTTTGTAACAATTCAGCGTTTATCGGAGTTTGATTTTGTTACATTGTTTCAGTTCTCTGCAAATCTGAGTGAGAATAACAGTTGCGAGCAGTATTACTAGAGCAGGCCTGACAACGCTTGATTTGCTAATTAACCGCCTTTTAGCGTTGGAATAGGGGAAGACAAAAGCAACGAGTGTCATCGTACGTTGCAAAAGCATTGGCAACTGGATAGCATGCCGTAGTCATTCACAGCTTCTACTGCTATGAAACCGCTATTTTTTCTCCTTTTCAAAAAACCCGAAACTTGAACAGTGTCTTGCCCGATACGCCTGTTTACATTTAGGTACCTTTTTCCTGGCTTAGAAAAACAGCAATACTGATCATTTGTGCACACTGGACGATAAGCCCTTTTTTCCCACTCAAACGAGGCTGGAGTCTAACAAGTCTAACGTTAAGTAATATCCCTCATTTTTTCGCTGTAATCACAATTGTAGAAGGTGTTCGAATAAATTGAAATGGACGATAACTCCACGGCAAAAACAAACGTAGCTTTTCTTTTTAAATGCGGAGTTTATTATGTGAGGAGCATTGAACTGGCAGTCCTATGGAAAACAAAAACACATGTGACTACAGCCAACACACGTCGGCGGCCCATGCGTCGAATAGGCCAATTTGTCATAGGATAACTCGTCGACGGAAAACTCGCCGAAGAGCTGGTCGGAGCTTTTTCAAAACCAATATATATCATTTTGTCTTGAAATTTGAATGGAAATACTGCCCTATAGTAATACATACAACCGCCGCACGGTAATTGACTCTCCAGTGTGCTCTTTCTTGTCGAAGATCACAACTTACCGCTTTTCCCGCTTTCACGGCGCAATGGGGGACGGTCACTACGTCGCGTGTGAATCACCGGGATGCGTTTTAACCTATGTTTGGGAGAAGAGCGTGTTGGTTCAAGTCGTGGATGAAGACAGAATAAAACAATTAAAACTGGGACAACACAACCACATCTTTCAACTAGCAACAGACGAATACAAATTTTTTACTCGTCTGTTGCTATTTGCGTTTTTCGCGTTTTTTCGCGTTTTTCGCGTTTTTATCTCCCTTCTCTCCCCTTCTTCCCCCTTTTCCTCCTGGTTATAGTCGGCTGCTCGCTGTTGAATTTTTACTCGTCTGTTGCTAGTTGAAAGATGTGGTTGTGTTGTCCCAGTTTTAATTGTTTTATTCTTTCTTCATTCATGTTTTAACCTAGCCGGCCCACCCGTTCACGACGCTTCGCGGCGGCCGTCAGCGGCGGCTCCCTGCAAAAATAAAGAAAAGGAACAAAGGGCGATCCCGCGACGAGATTTCTCAACTTGTCTCAAAGTTCTACCCTGTCTTTTCCCTCTTGTGATTTTTATTTCAGTTCTTGTAATCTAGCAAGGGCTCTGTCTCTACTCAAAACAGATACAAATTTAGGTCAAAAGCTAACAAGAAACCAGAAACTTTCACCTAGGACCGTCTTTCAACACATTCGACGAATCGCCCTAAGACAGTTTTCCCCTTTCGACAAGCTGCCCTTCGACTAATTTTCCTATTACGAACCGGCCTATTCGACAAATTGGACGTCGATGAGTTTAGTTTCAACAATTCTGCCGGATCTCATTAATCGAGGCAAGTGAGCGAGTCTTGTCAAGTATATTCACCAGAGGAAAACCTAAGTGACTCAAATAAACCTAGAAAATATCAGATGGGTATATTATCTTGCTCCAACGCCTTCCGGTGGCAGGTGGTTGTTCTCTCCCGCTGCTATTGGCGAGAAGATCAAACTATAGGGGCGCAGTTTCATTATCATCATCATCACCACAAACAACCTCTGTGTGGCAAACAACTCCGACGCCAGCACTCGCCTAGCGTACGCCGCATCGTTTCCGGGCTCGCTGCATATTTCTTTGTAGCAATATGGTGCGTGCTCAAAGCATGCTTCTGAACCCGGTATATGCAGCGCGGAGGACTGCAGCACGTACGCGGCGATGCGAACACTGTCCGCCGTTGGCTGTGGTCCAACGCTGCACTTGATGACACGATCGCAGTTGAGCACGTGCTCTCCTTCAACGAGACATCACTTGCTTTCGCCGATTTCGTCCATGATTCTCGCAAGAAACGGGGTAACCGAGAAGTGATATGCGTGCTTGGCGAATAATTTAGAAAAAAACGGACGCCGGGCCGGCCGTGCACTATCCAGGGATCCACGGCGCGCGGCCGACACGAAGCGGCTGGCCCGGCACGCGGACGCAGGTATTTATAAGGAAGAGGGGGGGGATCAGCGTGTTATATGTCCAAGAACTGGGGGAGGGCGTCAGCGTATCATATCAACACCTCCTATAAATAAGGCCATAGCGCTCCAAGTGGTTACGTCACAATGTCGGAGGAAGGAAGGCCATGTCGCAACTGCGTGAGAAAATTTATGCTATCGACGCATATTGACGTGAAAAAAAATGTTTCTTTTCGAGCGGCGCGGTGGTGTAAGTGCGCGTTTATCCGACATTAATATACGTTTTAAAAGCGCAGTCTCGTACAATTTATTATATATATAATATAAACGTAATATACAACACGTTACCAAGGTTGAAAGTACCATTTTTATATATAGGATTATCCCCGTAACCGCGGGACTACGCGCAGTCCCGCAGCTTCCATCACTTATCGAATGAGCCGGCTCCGAATTTCCGATGCGGACATCGTCATCCCTGGTACGGGCTCCGATTCTGGTAAATTTACGTTTTGTGTGTGTGTGTGCGTGCGTGCGTGCGTGCGTGCGTGCGTGTGTGTGTGTGTGTGTGTGTGTGCGTGTGCGTGTGCGTGTGCGTGTGCGTGTGCGTGTGCGTGTGGGTGTGCGTGTGCGTGTGCGTGTGTGTGTGTGTGTGTGTGTGTTATGTTCTTTTGATCCTCCTACCTGTCGTTTTTTCGTCGTCACCGCAGTCTGGGGTAGTTTTTTTGTGTTCGCTTGATACTACGGCATTTACGTGGATTTGCGAAACAAGTCCTGCTACGGTTTGAGTGACGTGTGTGGCAACTAGTCAACGATGACACTGGTCGATGACCTCTCTCTCGACAGAGATAGACTTCTTGAAGTTTATGTTCAAATGTTTTCGTGGTAGATCTTGTGGGACGTATAAATACAATCGACAGGTGAGAAACAACTTATTTACCGGCTTTCTTGGTCATGTAAGACGCAATTAAAGTGCTGCAGTCGATTTTTTTTTTTTTAATCTCGTGGTAGAACGGAATTTTGTTCTTCGTCGTTATTCGTTTGCTATTGCGTCGACATTTGTAAATATGCGTGGTAATATTCTAGTTTTTATTGAAAGGTAAATAACAAGTTTGTGTGATATTTGAAAATGCGTTGTTTGTGCTTATGTGTTATTTATACTAATGTTATTTTGTTGCCTTTACCGCGTTTATACTAGAATCTTAACTGTATTAGGGTAATAGTATTTATGTATATTCGAAATAGGTTATATTTTGTTCTTAGGCAGCTCGAGCCCATAGGTAGAAGTAAATTAGTTGACTGTAAATAGTAAGATTAATACCCCTGCCACACGGAAAAGTTAATATATTTTGATTAAATAATACGGGATTTATCAGCTCGCTGTTTTGGAGTGATTTTACGAGCGGTCGCAAGCTGATTTGTCGACCCCATATTGTCATTCGATCGAAATTACATTAATTTTAATTCAGTGACTCCACGCGATAACATCGCTTACATGATCGTAAGTGACAATTGTCGACCCGTGTTCGCGTTGGCTACGTCTTCCTGAATTTCAACTGATTTGTAGTGCTGTGTCCGATCACTGCGTGTCTCGCCATTTTGTCGAAATATTTCTGTATAAAATATGCCTCCCTAAAGCAATATTGCGTGACTCAATATTTTCTACTTAAAACAATCCCATTTTTCTATAGACGTCTTCTACGCATACCTCGTGCCATTTCGTATCGATTATTTAGCGGTGTATATTTTCCCGTGTAATAAAGTGTTTTCTTAGACCCGTTGCAATGTGCAGCTTTCATTTTAGCTAATAAGACACGCGTATGTGACGAAAAGCGCGTTACGACGGTCGATCCATCGCGCGGTGCCTTCGCCTGGACGCGCGCCCCCGATGGCCTTCCTTTGCGACATCACGAGAAACAGCGCTACGGCCTTATTTCTAGGAGGTGTTGATCATATGTTCAAGAACCGCCCCCCCCCCCCTGTTTCCCCGCCCTAAATCTTTACACATACAGAATTCAAGAGGGGGGTCAGGACACCGGACCCCTCCCCCCCTGAATCCATCACTACCACGCATGCGCTTGTTTTGCCTTCCAATAGGACTTCGATGACATTGAACGCAAAAGGGGTTAGATTGCTTTTATCTAGATGCGTTTGGGAAAAAAATAGTAGTGTCACATCTTTCGCGACCTTGCGTCGTCGTTTTTATGGCAGCGAAGGCACTAATGACTGCGGTCGAAGGGTTTGCTTGCCACACAGCGTTATTACCGAGGTGGCAGCTAGGGAGCGCCACCCTCGATCTCCTCCCCAATAAGGTCGACACTTAAGAAGACACTGCAATAAAGACCAAAATTGTTTTTTGTAGCGGGAGCTGCACTGGTCGAGGTTGAGCAGTTTCGCATGGCTCCTGGAGAGCCGTGCTGCGCATGCGCGAGGAGCAGTGACGTAACACGGCGCACAGCTGGCGTGCCGGAGCCTCCACCACCACGCGCGCCTCGCCGGTTCTGCGCATTCCAGAGGAGTGACGTCATAGCCGCGGCAGACGCACTGGCGCCGGCGCGTGCCCGCTGTGCGCCCCTGTTGCGCAGTAGCCAAGTCTGACGCTGCACCAGAGCCGCTGATAGCGCCTCTCATTTTGTGCGCATGCGCAGAAGTATCAGTGGGGGCATACATATGGCGGGGCGTTTGCCAGTGTGGTATAGCCATGGAGAAGGAGAGCGAAATTGCTGCTCAGCGGCGCAGAAAAGCGGGAGAAGCTTAACTCATCGGATCCCGAAGTAGTTGCTTGGCAATTAGCGGGTTGAGCGTACAAAGAACGAACAGAAGAAGGCTAAACGTTGCTGTGGAGACACCGGAGCAAAAGGAGGAACGTCTAGCAGAGCGGCGTCACCAGGAGGCTGAGCGAAGTGCCCGACCATCTCAGCAGCCAGGAACCAGGAAAGCTAAGAATAACCAGCTGAACCTTAGCTCACGCTACGTATATCCTGGCATAGCCAAGCTAAGCCACTGCAAATTTGTTTTTCATTGTAAGGCTAAAAAAATTACCACAAGATATATATATTTTTTATTTTTTTTCAAGGAATATTTACGTTGCTAGACGCAATTTAGGTACAGAAGGTGGAGAGCGCAACCTGCTAAGCCCCGCCACGTGCTTATAAGGTGCTTACATCTCTTATTGGCTGGAGAGAAAATGACGAGTGAAAGGTTGGTTGCAAATTTGTGTCTCCTTGCCGTAATAGTATCATAATCGACTATGTTTGAAAAGCAAATAATCAAGATTGAGTCATTGTTGTTTTAAAAAAGTATTCTGAGATTGCTGTTCCCGTTTTCATTTGAAACGTTAACAAACATAGTTGCCGGCGTCGGCGGAGTGGCGACGCCGGCGCAGTGCACTCATGAACATTTACGAGCTCGTTGAGCTCGTCTGAGTTTCCAGAGGTGTTTACATAAAGATCTGCTCAACCGACGTAGTTTCCAGCAAACAACTGTCGCAAGTACGCGCCTTCGGAAGCGCTGTGCGAATGCTTGTTTTTGTATACGGAATAATAATTGGGGTTGTGTGGATATTTATACAGCGTGTAGTTGGTCAGCCATTTCAAACTTGCTACAAGTTGCTCGCTGTATATGAGAAATTTAGCCAGTACAATACAACCGCTAGCCTGGGGTGTTTAACGTGCACCACGCAGTAGTGATACACGACCGCAAGCCGGTACGATCGATGCTCATCCGGATCGGAACGGGCAGGGGTGGGGATTGAACCAGCATCTCTGGGTTCTGCAGCGCGAGCTTTCGCTCCACGTGCTCCAAGCTGGTGTGCGCTGACCCACTCGGCCACCGATCCCCCTTTCGTAACGGGACTGGCCTAAGCCTATGCGGACCGCAAGTTCGTCTGATTCTTGCGCAAGGGTTGCGATAATGTCACACCGCCGAGTTCTTATTGGCTGATTTGAGAAAAAAAAATGAAAGACGTTTAAAATTCTCTGTAATGCCGAATTAGAGCGCAGCTCTTGAGGAGGAGGAGGTGATGGTACGGAGGGAAGGGTATGCCCTTCCTCCCCTTCCGTACTCTCCCCTCCTCCTCTCCTGCTCCCTCCCATTTAGGAAAGAATTTTCGCTAAATTTCCCGTTAAATTTAGTGGGAAATTCACCAACACTTTCCCGCTAAATTAGCGGGAAATTTAGTGAAAATTTACCCGCTAAATTGAGCGGGGAAACTGAATTGGTGTTGATGTCACGTAACGTCAATTTCCCCACTAAAATTAGCGGAACTTTTTTTGCTAAATTTAGCGGAAACGTTTTCCCGCTAAATTTTACGTGACGTTATGTAAATGAATGTGACGTCACACGTGACGTCACGGGGGACGTCATCATGAGAAAAGTCCCATAATGCAACGCGCAGTTACGGCGACGGCGACGGCGACGGCAACGGTGACGGCGACGGCACTCAACCCGGAAACGGTTCGCCTAAGAGCTGCGCTCTAAACAAATAGTGGGTAGACCTCAAGGCATCTAGCATTGGGTCTACCCACTATCCTTCCAATCAAAGCCAATCATAACTCGGCGTCGTTCTGAGGTCACCTCAACTCCTGCACAAGAAACAGACGACTTGCTCTCCGCATAACGTCCCTCGGCAACTATTTTGATCGATCTGGCGTTATTTCTTTCTTTGCGCGTGTTCATGCTGAATAAAGATGTTGGTTCTCGTAAAAACGGCCCCGTTTCTTGTGAATTCTGAGACCGTCTTTATTGCGGCCATGGTTTCAATACCGTGAAAATACCTGCACAGGTAAGAATTTGTGAGCCATTTGGCTGAGGCAATCGGGCGTTCGGCTTGCATCAGGTTTGTCTGCTATTTTTCCGTAATTTCGCTTCGAAAGACAAGTAGCTCTCAAGTTTTCAGTGCACGTGGCTTTACTAAGTGATATTCGTGCTTCACATTTTAATTCTGCGTCATGACGCTCACTCACCCTGCTCGCGGATACCCCGTGAAAAAATAAAAAATAACAAGAGCAGTAGAGCTAGAAGGACTGCATGTTTATTTTATTACTTTTTTTAGTTCTCTCGGTCGCTTATTACCGCACATCGAGAGACGCTGACGTACATTTGTAGTGGACCGCAGCTTAGGCATGACGGAACGCTAGAACGCCGCTTTCATGGACGCGTCTTCTGAGCGTTGCAGAAGTTCTTAGACGGGGCGGAATAGCAGACGGTCAAAGGCAAAAAACGGACACCGACGCGCAGCTTTCGTGTCCAAGCCTCACGGACATTGCAGACGACGATAAACTTCAGTGAAATAGCAGACGATGCCGGAGGCTGCCACGCGTCTGCTCGCACGACTAGCAGGCAGTGTCAGACGCCAGACTAGACACACCGAACTCGCGAAAGGGAGACACAGGCTTGTTAGCCTTGGTCTTCCTTGCGAGCAGTCAAGCCAGTCCCATAGTAATAGGCGGGGCTTTGAGCGGGTAATGACCTCCACCTAAATTGCGTCAACAACGTAAATATTGCGCGAAAAAAAATCTTGTGCCATAATTATTAAGAAAAAATACGCATCCCAAATAAGTTTAAAACAAATCTTCTTTTGTTCCTTGCAGTGTTTTTAAGGCACTTGAATTAACTAAGCCGAGGGATAGGGAGGCTGTGCCACGGTGCATGTTTCCTGCGATTTGCAGTTTCTTGGTACACACAGAAATTATACTTTCTCGCCCAGAAGCAACAAGAGCCAAAACATAAAGGGGGAAATACACTGCTAATTTTACAGCTCCCCTATTCATGAACAAGCCGAGCCCCGTACGGCTCACAGAGATGAAACAATAACGACGTTACTCGATTCCGCTTCCAGCAGTGACCAAGCGGCCGAGGCTACGACAAACCCCACCCACTAGCATCGAATAACAAGCACCCAAACACGCCGTCGTAGCACCGCGCCCTCCGGTGTTAGAGAAGGAGAGTAGCCAGAGCTTATTGAGAAAAAGGAGGAGGTTCCCAAAGACTTGTTCCAGACGGGGCACCACGCGCACCAGCCGAAGAGGGCCGACCGTCCGTCTGTCCCACACACCCGAAACAACAGAGGGAGGGTTACTGAGGACGGGGCAGGACACCCTAATGGGAGTTGGGATCGCATCTCTTCGTCGTGTAATGAAGCCTCTTAACATCGAATCGGCTCCGGGGTCCAAGACGCCGGGGTCAGAAGACCCGATACTCAAGCCCTCGGGCGCTCGCTTTCCAGGGAGCACTCCCCCATACGCCCTAGCACTGCTCGCAGATGACAGCAGGATCAGGCTCCTCGATCACCCTCCCTGTTTTCTTTTCTGCTTGTATCTGCATTGCACTCTCTTTCTTTCTTCCTCGCTTTCTTTTATTTGGCAAGGCGATGACGTTGCTCGCGGGATTATAGACCAACTCAACTTGCTGACGTCATACGACCGCGGTGGCGCTGCTGTCGGTACTGCGCATGCGCTAATGCTTCATTCCTCCCAAATTTGGCTTCTGCGCATGCGCAGTGCCCACACCTGTTGTGGGCAAAGCGGGCTTGTTTGTAAACAGTGTGCTGGTTTATACTCTGTTCACACGTAAGCTCACAGTGCGGTGGAAGCCACGTGCTTGTCGGACCAATCGAGTTGCTCCCTTTCATCACCTGGGAAAGTACTATACTCCGTTCACTCTTAAGCAGACAGTGTGGTAGAACCTACGTGCTCGTTGGATCAGTCACACATGTATCTTTGACCACGTGATCACGCTCTTGCGTGTATGTAGGGTTGTGAGCCTTATCACGTGAGAGAGACGCATGGCTGATTCAACGAGCAGGTAGGTAGCTTCCACCGCACTGTTAGATTAGGGTGAACGAAGTACAGGAGGCCCGAGCTGGCGGAAGAGCAAAACCGTGTCTCTTATTTATTTATTTATTTACTTTTTCTGTTACTTCGCTCCGAGTTAGTGCGGCCGGCGCTAGTTCTCCACTAAATGGGCTACCCGCGTCGCCATAATTGAGAAAGACTCGGATGTATGCTCCGCTTCGCGTCGCTTTCATGAATAACGTCCGCGCGTATCAAACTTTACTGTATATAGTTCTTTTCCCTTTTTTTTTTGGGGGGGGGGGGGGGATTTGGTTTGACCGACAACGACGGAATCTCGTACGCGGATCAGTTCGCTCTTATCATAGCTCGCAGTTTTATTGTTCGTGCTCTCCGAACCTGACATGTAAGCTAGGAGCACCGGACGCTTTTGACTTATTTTACGGAGTGCCGCGTCACGCTATTAGGTATTGTGATTATTTTGGGGCTATTTTGCGAACATCGTAAAGCAGGAAATCTCCTGAAGAGTCGGGAAACGCAAGATAGATGAAGGGATGCTAGAAGCATATGAAAAGGCTGCCATAACTTGCAACCCAAATTAGGCCTTCATAAATTTGGGAGAATTTTGATATCACTTCTGTAAAAAAAGGAAAAAATGAGGGTTTCTAGAGCGCGGGCGAGCTCGTGTATTTTGAACACTTTGGTAAACCTCGACGCTGGGGTGGAAAAGAGAATTATTAGTAGGAGAGGCGATCATAAAGAGAGATTGTCATGAAACATTGAAAATAAGATAAATTCGAAACCGTTGCTCACGTAGATGGTCATGCCAAGCAAAGGTAAGTTCTAAATTATGTGGTAAAATTAGAAAAAAAAAGAAGTCCATGGTCGTTTGTATTACGTCCACCCCTCCGCCAAATAAAAAAAAAAGGTAACATGCTTGCGTAAATTAAGAAGAGTTTCTTTTTAATTGTTTGTGCGAAACATTTTGTGAATCCGCAACCAAACTGTACGCGAGTAATACATTTCCTAAAGTTTCTCCCTATTTCCTCGCGTACTGTGCGCAATTCAATTGATGAGAAATGCAGACTCTTTCATCGAGCAGTCAAGTTGCTCGAATTAATCGTAAATACTTGGCACAGCAAAAATATTACCTGTAGGCCACCCTTCATTTGCGATATTTTTTGCTTTTATGACGCTTTTCAAACGTCCAGAATGCTATAAACGACGCCCAACAAGTGAGAAGAAAAAGAAAAATCGTCCTATATCTTGCATTATGGCTTCCGACTCGGGTCACGGTCTGACTAATGGTTTTTCGATGTCCGCACTCTTGACAGGCCCTCGAGCCAGCGCTGGAAGCCCATTTGAATTTCAACGGGCCGCCCTCAGACGCCGATGAATAACGGCCGAGGAGTCTTCGCGTATTTCCCTCGCTGCTTCGAGGTACTTTCCTCCGGGACGGGAAGCGCGTGTCCTCTGATTCCCGGTAATGTCAACGGGAAGAAGCCTTTAATGGAAGACCTTCGAAACATCGTGGATACAGGGAACGCACTGTTGTCTGAATGCCTGGACAAATAACAAAAACAAAGTGTGCGTGTGTGCAGCGGGCGGGGGGAGTTACTCGGTGTATGGATAGCAAACTCTTGTCATCTGATTAAGAAGTACCGAGAGCACCATTTCAACGTAATTTAAGAAAAGGGGCGAAAGCTAGGGCTCCCGCGAGCCAATCAGAGCGATCGGAGCGATGCACGTGACAACGTACTGTCGAAGTGCACTCCTCTTTTGTTGGGGGCTGCCCTGAGTTTTGTTCCGGCGCTTTGATTCGCTCACGAGGGCCGCAGCATTCACCCTCTACAAGTTTGGTTGAAACAGGATATGCTGGGCCTCCTGGATAGCGACGCGCAATGCTGAAGATTCGGCGGCACCTTCAAGAAGCCCCACGCGGGGCCAACACCTTCTAGAAACTAAAGCCTGCGCGCCCGTTCTGTGATGTCACTGCAGCTAGGGATGCCGCGAACTTTATTCGAACAGAAGTTTCGATGATCGAATCAAGCGGTTTTAAAGGTTCGAAAGATTTCGAATTTTTGAACTTTCTATATCGAAAAGTCGACGAAAGTCGAATTTTCGAACTTAATAAACTAAGAAGTTCGACGCTTTTCAAGATTTCGTAATTTGCACGTTCAGAAATGCAATGTTTTTTTTTTTAAAAAATTCGATCCTTTTCGAACATTCGAACTTATTACGCTGCAACATTTGATGCTTGTCGAACTTTCGAACTTGATACACGAAAAAATTGATGATTTTCTAACTTTTAATCTTTTTGCACTAAAAGTTCGAAGCTTTTCGAACTTTCGAACTTCCTACGCTAAGGAATTCGATAATTTTTGAACTTTCGAACTTGCTTATCTAGGAGAATTCGAAAAGTGTGAGTTTCGTCTTCTGAAAAGTCAAAGTTCGTCGAACTTCGAACTTCTAGGGTAAACGCTTCGAAGTTCCTCGAACTTTGAAAGACCGGCGGACGATTTCATTTAAATTCAAGCAGTGAGGTACATTCGCAATTTTTTTTTTTTTTTTTCGAATTTTACATGCGGTGCCGCGTTTCTTGCGAAGGACAAGGCCGTTTATTTCAATGTTCTGGCATGCTTAGTTTTCAAGAAATAATTCCGAGATGTGAAGAAGGTCGACAGGTTTTCGACGATTTTCGTTTGTGCCATATTTGAAGCGCGCGATAGCCGAGGCTATTTATTGTAGAGATGTTGAACTTTTAGGGGCGAAGCTCCTTAGGGGCTAGCCATGTCCGTCCGCCGTCCGCCGTCCGCCGTAGGCCCAGCGTCGGGTGCTCGTGCTTCTGCTCGTGAGATCACGTGCTCACGAGCACGTGAGCACATGCTCACGTGCTTGTGTAGGGGAAAAAAAAATTGGGGAAAAAAACGATGAAAAAAATTATGAAAAAAGAAAAAGAAGAAGAAAAAAAGAAAAAGAAGAAAACCACACATTCTCCTACTGACATGAATGAAAAGGCTCAAAGAAAAAGAAGAAAAAAAAAGTAGGGGGTTCTGAGATGCCATCCCATCTGTGTGCTTAAAAAAAAGAAAAAGAAGAAAACCACACATTCTCCTACTGACATGAATGAAAAGGCTCGGCATGCCGCGGCTCGGCGTCTACGCAGACAAGCACCACCAGAACTTCGCCCCAAGCAACATCATTCACCACGTGGAGATGCGGTCAATTTTTTTAAGAATAATCTATGTTAGCCTAGGTAAGTGTGGTATTAAGATATGATTATTGTTACTCAAGATGAGTTTCCAAGAAATGTCCAAACATATAAACTGCCGGGCAATTATGCCCTAAACTTGGTAATTTTTTTCGTCTAAATTGTTTGAGGTATCGCATTTAAATTAACACCACAGACAGTACATATCATTGCATTCTGCAGAACACAAAATAATGTATTTATTGTTTTTTCACGTTGAGGAATAAATTACCTCATGGGGAAAAAATTCTAATATTGTTCAAGTTCAACACGTCATTTAAATTTTTTTTCTTTTTTTACGTTTGTGGGACGTGTTTGTTTTCGCCTGTACACATCTTGGTAGGAGAAACTTGTTTCAAAGTTCTGAGCCTCTGAATATGCACGAATACAACACTTTCGGCGGGTTCATGATAGTTGTTTTTTTTTTCTCTACAGCTTTTTATCCTTGCATTTATTGTTATGTTTATTTTCTTTTACCAATGGCACAGTTATTTAGGTCAAAAAGACATAGCTTTGAACTTCCCAACCACTAAGCATGTGACAAGTAGTGCCTTCTGACAACGAGTTTCCGACAATGACCATGTACGCGATCTTTTATGCAGGGAAGAGTGACAGTAGCTATAAATATGCATAAATAATTTCAGATTAAAAATAAGCTCGACCACGCCCTCTTTACCCATATTGTTTTCTTTAACAGTCCGAAATACCTGGGGGGGGGGGGGAAAGAAAAGCTGGAGCCCCCCCCCCCCCCCTTCCCCCTTCTTCCCCGTTTTTCCTCTTCTGACGCCACTGGTATGGTAGAATGCTCCTCGACCTCGAGTTGTGTCGGCTTCTGTGCTTTTTACTCGGCGTTTCCTCCGTCCCGGAAAATAAAACTCCAGAACAATTACAAAGTAAACTTACTACATGCCAGCGTCACTCGGGCCGGCGTTCGATCGGATTACTACCAGCGTGCCAGCGTGCAAGGGGTGGGGCTGTAGTTTGCCAGATCGCTTCAAGGTTTTCTTGAGCCTCAACCTCCTGCCCGCCCCTGGCTGTTTCGAACTGGATGAGTATCGTAAAAGAGTGCGTTCGTGTGATCACTACTGCGTGATGCACGTTAACCCCTCCCCCCCCCCCCCCCCCCCGGGCTGGCGGTCACAATCACTGATCTATGGTCACACGTCACTCTGCACTGGCAAATATTCCAGCACATCCGGGACACTCGTCGTCTCATTTAATTGCCTGACCAACTTCGCGCAGTCTGAATATCACATCCCAACTTTTGTAAACCTGATTCGTGAAAACCAAAGATGCGTGAAAACGTTATTTGAAACGGAAACCGTGGAGGAACATGAAAACCGGACTTCAAACTTTGAAAACTTGGACTTGAAAGAAATTCGAAATCTTCGAAATTTTTTTTCAATCTAGCCCTAAAAGAGAATCGAAACCTTCAAACGTTTCAAACTTTATGTAAAATAAATTCGAAATCTTCGAATTTTTCGAACTTGTGCCTAAAAATCAAAGCGTTCGAATTTTTTTTTTAATTTCAGATCCATAGAAATTCGAAATCTTCAAACTTCAGAATCAAAGGAATTAGAAATCTTCGAATTTTTCGATCTTCAGATCCCAAGAAACTCAAAATTTTTGAATATCTAGAATTTCAAGTTAGGAAAGTTTGAAATCTTCGAAATGGTTGAACCTCAAGTAAAAAAAGATTCGAAATATTCAACCCGAACTTTTAGAAACCATGAAAGTTTTGAACTTTTCGATTTCGAAACTTTGCGGTGTTCGAAAGTTGCGAATTTTTTTTAAATTCGAACCTTGGTCGGTACGAAAATATTGATATCTTTCGATTTCGAACCTCAGTCCGGTTAAAAAATATCGAAACCTTTCGAATTCGAATTCGTTCGCGACATCCCTAACTGCAGCTAAGCCAGCAAGCGGAAAAGCGTCACTCGGGTGAGCGTTGGGCTTCGCTGTGCCGACGCGCTGACGGGGCGGCCTGAAGCTTTGATCGAAAATATTATACGAATGTCACTTACTTGTCCGTGACAACGATGTAATTATTCGAATTAGAGCCTTTTATGATTATAAGATCATAGAACAACTCTAACTTCTGCAGTTTGTGTATGAAGTAACGACGACTGAAAATATTCATGATAAATATTAGCGACTAAATTTTTTCCACAATTATTTGACTAAATCTCCTTTGTGAAACCAAAGCGCTGCTCTGCAGTCACAATTATTTTACTTTGAAACGTATTTTTGATGTCCATGCTTGCCACACAGCTAGAAAATATGTGAAATAGTATATTATGCCTAGCGCTTCCCGGGTTGTCTACTTAAATATAAAATAAACGTAACAGTACGCTCTCGACCTCGCCGCACAGGTTGAACGGCCGCTTTTGTATTTAAAATGTAAGTGAATAAGTGACGGCTCGCTAATTAGGGAATTATTTGTTTTATTAAAAAAGAAAGGTGGCAGTAGAATGAAACAAGCAAATGCGACACAAAATGTGACTGATTGGCTACGTGGCAGAAGGCCAACATATTGTTACGGTGAAAAGATGGTTCATATAATGATGATTGAAATAGGATGGAGTTGTTGCTTCCATTTCAAAGATAGTCGCTCTCCTCGTCTTCCTTCAACCTCTTCTTCGTCCTCTTCCATCTATGTGAAATTGCCCCGCCGCCAGGGAGAAAACGACTTCTCGTCGTTGAGTTGTCAGGTCGACGAAGAGACGCAGCGTTTCAGACAAAGCACGGTGTGTTGTGCCTCGTGTGCCTGAGCGGCTAGCCTGACAAGCCTTGACTGGAGCACTCGCTGTACGAGCTCTAGTACAGCACCGGGGGCTTCATCAAAAGAAACCAGCTCACACTTTTAGCATTCGCGGCTCACAATAGACCACGCTAAGGTGAGACGAAGTATATTTGACGGGCTTTTTTTAGCTAGGCTTTCGGAACCGACAGCAAATTCGGTGAGGGAAGCCTCTGGTTGAAATGTATGGAAGTGCAGTATCCCAATTTTGGAACGGGGCTAGAGGAGGGGTAGTGGGCTCATCGAGCGTTCACGGCTGCCGCCCTCCGTGTCGACGGCTCGAGAGGGCGCCACTCAAGCATGTGTTGGATAGGCTGTATGAAGCTCTGCGGCCAAGGCGGCTCGCATTGCATTTGCTGTGCGATTAAAGACTGAATCGGCATGAATAACTTCATTGGCCACAAACGACAGCAAACACGGGGTAAAGATCAGTTTCAGAGCGGAGCACTTCGCGATGCCATACGCCCAACTGGCCAAATCGCCAAACCAGCACCCGCGCCGAAGGCCTTTCTTGAACGCTCAGAAACGGTCGGATCCCTCGCGCCTGTATACGACCGCAGCGCCGCCGCGTACCTCCTTGACCTTTCTCTCGCGCGCCGTGCGTCGGGGCCTCATCCCACTGCCCTTTCTAGTATGCGCCGTTGGTTTTTCCGCCGCCTTGGTGGCGGGTAATGTCGACGGGTCATTTCTTGTTTCCGTACTTTATAACTGCATTTGTGTCTTTTCTGATCATAAATACTGAACAACAAACTAGCTTTCATACATAATTGAAACGGTTCGCGACCATCCTATTTATTTTTTTTTTTTTTTTTTTTTTTCTTGTATCTCGTACCTAAAAAAAAAAACTGTAGCGGCTCTGACAATAGTAAGCCCAGGATCAACGACGCTCACATTTGCGCGCTTTCGGCAACAGCGGGTTCGCCCTCGTAGGTGGAAAGGGTTTTCGCGTCGTCCGGTTTTAAATGATATTTAGTTACTCTCTCCGTGCCCGCTGGCTTGCCCGAACCCCAAGAAAACGTGGAAACCGCAAAAAAGGCAGACGCTTAAATATGATTGCAGGGCCCCTTTAAGGGGACAACAGGTTTTTCAACAGACGTGGAGGACCCTTTATATTCGGTCCCTCATGAACATCTTTTTGAGGCCGTTAGACTTTGTATTGGTAAAAATGGCGAGGTCCCATTTCGCAATGCGTGCGGTCTCTCAGTCGAAGGTTTTTTGGGAGTTGCTGAACCACTACCTCAACTCCACTGTCGTTTATTTCGAGGGAGAGCTGTTTGTGCAGAAACGTGGTATCTGTATCGGTTTCGCTGTAGCATCGGTACTGTGTGACATTTTTCTTGCAAATTGCGACAAGCGTATATTTGTAAAAAGGCAACAGAAGGAACATGTAAACGTTTTTCGTTACGTAGACAATTATTTGGTTATTGCGAATGATCATTGCGGATGATCAAGGGGATGATCAAGCGATCGCGGGTTTTTTAAAACTGTTCGCAAGCTGTGCTTTCGGCTTAAAATTCACCCATGAGACATCGGTCTGTGGTCGGCTGCAGCTTTTGAATCTTGGGTTATATTTCGGTGCGGAGCATGCCTGCTGGGCGTATGAGCCCCATTCCAAGAATGGAATGTTGCCGTTCAGCTCGGCGCACTCCAAGTTGGTCAAGAGGGGCATTGCTTCATCTTGCCCTAGGGGCCGCGCTAAAGAAATCTTGCTCCCACCGAATAAAAAACACTTTTCATTCTCACCTCAGCAGACTTGAAGAGGCAGGGTACCCCCGGCATGTTCTTCGAGATGTTCCCGAGACCTCAGCAAAAAATATGAATAAAAACAACAGTGCAGTGTGCGGAAGGGCTCCCAGGAGGGTAGGTAGGCCTGTTGTCTTGCCTTACATTCACAAGATGTCCCACAATCTGAAGAAGGTGGGCCATTGCTTTGACACCATTGCTTTGCATTGCTTTGCACCGAACAAACTATCTTCTCTGTGTAAAAGGATAAGCATATTGGGAGAGAAATCGGTTGTGCCGCAAGAGTCCTGCAAAAAACGACATGTCACTAAGTTCCGCGAGTGCGCCACTAGCGTCACGTACAAACTTCCCCTGTCATGTGGTAAGGTGTACGTTAGCCAGACGGGAAGGTGCATTAAAGATAGGGTCAGAGAGCATGCGTTGGCGATCAGGCAGTCCCCGTCTGGCCACTTAGCGGTCCACTGTGACCGTTGCAAATGGAGGCCCAACTCTGAAAAGTGCAGCCCCATCCTTGGTGATACCTGCGTCATGGGCCATTACAAAACAAAAACGGCCAGAGAAATTCACGAAGCCTTCCTGATTAGGTCCCACCACGACGATTCTTGTGTAAGCGCTCCCTCCTTGTCCTTGTCTGATAAAGAATTCTACTATTTGAAGGACCAATGACGCTGGCATTTGAGGGGTGTGTGTTTTTAGACCATATCTTTGTGTTCTGCCAAGTGTTCCTGCTTTTATATTTTAAAAATTGTGTCATCAAAATAAACAATTCAGTTGAAAGTTACGCCGCGTCCTGTCCAGTTCTCCCTTCGTTTTCGTCCTCGTTGTTTTGGCGTATTACACCATGATGCAAAACCAACTAGCCCCACGCCACTAGCCATGTTTATACATCCTAGAACGTGGTCCGCCTCGACGGGCGACGAGTCTCCTCTCTTTTTTTTTTGTTGTTTTTTTTTTCACGCCGGTAGCAGCAATGTAAGGGCGAAGCAGACGAAAGTCATCACAATTACTGCTACGAATGTGTCTCTTTAGACGAATGGTATAATAGCCTTCACACACAATCAGGAACTGCGAGAAGGATAACGCGGGCGCAGCGTCCAACAATAGATAATTAGGTCTTTGAATGCCAGGGAGTTGGGAGCAAACTGCGATACAAAGAAGGTGCCGTCCGTGGTGGTTACGCAGTCTTTCGTCTTTTTTTTTTTTTTGAGGCGCAATGAGAGAAAGGATGACCAGAGGATTTAGTGGGGGGCAACCTTCTGAACGGGAGTTGTTACCCAGCGAGAGACCGCACCTCTGTACCCTTGCGGCAGGGATTCTAAAAGATGGTGACGTCTTTCTGGCGAGGAACGCCTTTCCATCCTGCGATAACCTTGCCTCTTGTTTTGGTTCAAAGCGTGGGAACGTCAATGCTTCCAAATTTGGAGTTTATCCTTTCTGTTGTTGACAGAACGAGAATTTATTTATTTTGAAAAGAAGGACTTGACCAGCTGGAGTACCTAGGGACGATTAGGCTGAATCCTTCGAGCGGCGGCGGACCGTTGCCTTCTGAACGGATGTCTCTTTCCAGCGAGACGGCTGCTCCTTCAGGGCACGGCGACGGTGGCCTTTGTAGCTTCGATGCAAAGACTGCCCCAAGGACGCTCAGGAATTCCGCAAAGCGATAATCTCGCGTCTTTTAGTCCCGGTTGTGGGAACGTTGAAAGTGTCTTCTGAGGGAGTTTGAAATGACGTCGTTTATAAATAGCTTTGTTGGGGTTTCTTTGCCACTTTTTGTAGTGCGCAGATAAAATTAGTTTGTTTTCAAACTCTCATGCTGCCATTTTTAATCAAAAGTAACGAGTAATGGGTAACGTAATTTGATAGCAGATACCGTAAAAGAATAACGGCATTACTTTACTCGCTACTCATGTGGGATTCTAACGAGTACGTTGGTACGTTACTAAAAAAACTAACGCATTACCAGTAACGTCGTTACTTGTAAAGCGTTCGTTCCAACAATGGTTAGGAGACAGGCCGTCTTCATCCGATGCGACGCTGGTTTTGCCTCTTGGCTAATTGGAAGTGAGCCAACCCTCTTCCTCCCCTTCTTTTTTTAAAGCAAGTTTGTGTTGTTATTGTTTACTTTGCGGGAACACAGAAATATCGTGCCAAGTTCCCTCAATCGTCATTCTGAAGAGGGTCCTCCTCTCGAAACGTCAATAAACCTTTCTTTGTTTTTGTTCAGTCCACTGATCTTTCTTGTGTATTTGAATAATCACCGTCCCACAAACTTCGATCATATATATATATATATATATATATATATATATATATATATTA
Source organism: Ixodes persulcatus (assembly GCA_013358835.2). Classification (NCBI taxonomy): domain Eukaryota; kingdom Metazoa; phylum Arthropoda; class Arachnida; order Ixodida; family Ixodidae; genus Ixodes; species Ixodes persulcatus. The sequence continues at coordinate 119,846 of JABSTQ010009785.1, read as the reverse complement.
TATATATATATATATATATATATATATATATATATATATATATATATATATAGGCAAAAGTAAGGTGCGCAGGCACAGCAGCCGTGGGATGATAAAAATAAAAAAATCGTATTTAATGGCGAAAAACGTCACGTACAAACATAAGAGTACAGTGACGGGAAAAAAAAGTATTAGTTTGCAAGAACAATCAAGGTATATATATATAATAATATATATATATATATATATATATATATAAAGAAAGAGAGAGAAAGAGAGAGAGATAAGTGAAAAGAAAAGAAAGCCCTTGGTGAAAACAGCAACAACCGACGGTTTATTCTTCGACGTTTCGGCCGGAGTACGGTCTTCTTGTGGTGTGCTATTTTATTCCTTGACTGCAATAAACGTATCGTGAAATATTTACCCCAGAAAATGTGAGTGTCATATACTTGATTGTCCTTAACAATCAAGTCCGGCCTTCCTAAAAAAAGGTCGGACTCCAGCTGAAACGTCGAAGAATAAACCGTCCGTTGTTACTGTTTTCACCACAATTCGTGTGCTATTTTATTTCTTGACTACAATAAACGGATCGTGCAATATTTATCCCAGGAAATGTGAGTGTCATATACTTCATTGTCCCTAACAATCAAGTTCCGGCTGAAACGTCGAAGAATAAACCGTTCGTTGTTGCTGTTGTCACCAAGGGTTTTCTTTTCTTTTCAGTTATACCCACGCCTTTGGCCCCCCACCGCCACACCTGTTGTGTATATACGTATGTATATATACAGGGTGTTTTTTTTTAATTAATAGATTTGTTTAAAAAAGCCATGAAAGTTACATTTATGCGGTTTGTGCAGGTTAGTTATACGGCCAGGTTTACATAGTCTAGGTTGCTAATCGTAACGATCAGTCGGCTAATTATTTCAAATTTGTTAATTAACTATTAAATTAATAAAATAGACATACGGTTCCAATTAGAAACTTGCTCAGCGTCATCCAAAACCACTAAATAAACTCTTTTTAGAAAGATATAACCCGGGGGAAGCATTTTACGGCGTTCTGTAGAAAGTTAGAAACGGTTCATTTGGACGCGTTTCTAGGTTTCGGCTTCTTATCGTAGCGCATCTCTGAGCCCGCGGTCTTGCTTCCCAGTGGCTGAGAAGCGCAAAGCACGTACGCTCTACTTCCCCCGATCCTACGAGAGAGCCGAGGGGGTGACTTCGCGCCGCGACCACCAGGGAGCAGGACTGCGGCCGCAAAAATGCGCTTCGATAAGGAACCGAAACCTAGAAACGCGGTTAAAAATTAACTGGGCGCTTTTTCAGAACGCCATAAAATTCTGCCCCTGTCTTATATCTTCATAAAAAGTGTTGATTTAGTGGTTTTCAGTGATGCTCAGCAAGTTTTCTAATTGGAACCATATGTCTATTTTATTAATTAAAAAGTTAATTAATGAATTTTAGTTAATTAGCCAACTGATCGTTATAACTAGCCCCAATACTATGTGCCCCCGGCCGTATAACTCACCTGTACAAACCGCATAAGTGTTCCTTTCACGTTTTTTTTAAACAAATCTGTGAATTAAAAAAAAAGAAGAAAATTTTGTATATACTATATTGTTTTGAAAGGACGGCACAAGATGTTTGAAGACGCCAAAGGTCAAGCAACCATGCTTTTCTCAGAGACAATGCAGGTACCATGCTCGTCCACATTAACACCGGCAGGAGTTTAATTTGAACTGGTGTGCTATTTTATTCTTTGACTAGAATAAACGAGCAGTGCAATATTTACACCAGGAAATGTGAGTGTCATATACTTGATCGTCCCTAACAATCAAGTCGGACTGACAAGAAGAATGCCTAATTCACCACCGGACACGCGGGACACACGTACCAGACAGATTGGCTCCGATCTCGGAAGCAAACACCTTCTGCCCTATCTTTGCTGAACACCCAATTCTCTAAACCCCGAGTGAATCGAGCGATCATAAAAAAGAAAGCGCCCTTCCTCGCCGCGCCTCTCTCATTCTTTCTTCCCGCATCCGCACCTCTTCTGTCATAACAAGAAACCGTTTGTTTCGCGCGCGTGTCTCTCACGTTACCGTTTATCTTGCGCGGCCGCGAGATTGGAAAAATTTAGATTTCTTTTCTCGTACGAGCACCCAACGAGACCACACTGCGCGGCGGGGAGTAAGCTGCTTTAACGCGCGCAAATTTCCGCCTGATCCTTTAAGGAAAGACAAAGAAAGCTGTGGGGGGCTCCCTGAGTCTTCTTATCGGGAAGCTTGTCTCGCGGATGTTTAAACACACCTCCCCCCCCCCCCTTCTAATCCCCCTCCCCGTCCCAGACACCACCCTTCCCTTCGTAAAATTCCCATCTCCTCTTTTCAATCCCTCCGTCGCGAATTAAGATTTCCGTCTGAAAGGCAAAAGAATACAAAAAATATCCCCTGCCCTATAGCTCTCTTTTTTTTTCTTTTTTTTTGCGGCGGAAGTGACGATCGATTCCACTTCCGTGCGCCGTTATCTTTCGCCTTCAGGGAAGAAGAATTAAAAAGTTCTAAAACGAAAGAAACCAACCAACACACCGTTTCGAGGGAGGAATAACTTCCCACGGGCACATGCCGGTGGACACGTACAGGCGCGGAGATACACAAAAGAAAGACGGAAGAGAACGAAATAGAGAGAGAGAGAGAGAGAGAAAGAAAGAAAGAAAGAAAGAAAGGAACCAGGAGTACAGTGCTGCACACAGTTTCTTTTTTGGGAGCCATTCAGGAGGGGCTCGGATAGGTAGGTGAGTTGAAAACGAACGCCGCGGCGCGCTCTCTAATTTCCGGTTCAGAAAGCGGCTTCCGGTTGCACCTTGATTGGAAGTTTCTAGGAGACAGGCGACACTGCGACCGGAACTTCTCGTTTGGACGGCCCGCGGTTTTTTTTTTTCGCTACTGTGCGTCGACTTTTCTTTCTTTTTTTTTTTTTTTCTATTGGCCGCTGCAACTTGAGAAGATCGAGTGCAAACCCGTGTTTCTTTCGCGGCGGACTTTTACAGACAGATCGTTCTTAATGGAAAAAATGGCCACCCGGGAGAACAAAATAAACAAGCCACGCGAGAGAACGTAGGGACGACAAACGTGGGCTATAAACGGAGAGGTTAATTTTATGTACTAACCAAACGATAGACGTCGGCGAGTTGAAGCTGGAAGAAGAAAAAAAACGGGGCTGTGTTTTTGCGGTGCTTCCCTGTAAACCACGTCGAAGAGCGAGAGCATTTTTTTATTTCCTGTGAAGGTTACGTATTATTGAATAAATCCAAACGAACCCTATAGCGTGTAACTAAGCACGAAGTGTCCACACATTTTCATCCGATGAAGAGGTTTGGCTTCTTTCCGTTTTGCGCAAGATGTAGCGTTGTTAATGCGACGCGCAATACGCCATACCTCGTTCGCTGGCCAAACGCTATTCTATATTTTAACGTGAAACGCTCTTTGGCTAGGTGTTCGGCATTCCGTGAAGCCCAAAAATGAAGCCTGGATGAAGGAGTGACTTTTTCGGCGGGGGTAGAAGACGCTATCGCAGTATAAAAGTGTTTCCGTCAGGCGGGAATGGACCCCAGACCATTAAGATCATTAAGCGATTGTCTTTCCAGCATGACACGACACTTTTTTCTTCTTTATTGGAGCATTATGCAACACAAACAAGTTCAGGCCAAGCGTACAGTCGTACCTAACCAACATCCGCGAACACCAGATGCTGTATAGGCCGATTAAGGTTATAAGGCCGCACGGTACAAGTTCCTGTGGAGTTATCGGAAGAAAACGAGTTGAATGGGCCGTAATTTCTAAGTCTTCTTTCGAGCTTCTCTGCAACATATCCCAAGACAACAAGGCATCCCAACATAAAAACACAAAAGTGTTCTATAGTTTTACACAGCAAACAATTAATGCTACAATGAAAAAAAAAACGTTCAGCCTTTCCACTCTGGGGAAGAAGGAAGACCAGCGAAGCTGTACTATGATGGGGATGAAGTATTTATAAATGCAAGCATTAAGGTGTGATAGGGTAATTGGTTATTTGAACGATTATAGAATCAGGCATATATATAACGATCCGGAGTTGTTATTTATTTTGTAACCAGAGTGACCATGGCCTTGTGATCGATGTGGTACACCACCATAGGGTGTAGGCTGACGGCAGGCATGTTCTTCGTGAAGACGAGGTCTATGCACGTGCGATGCCTGGTCGTGGGCACCGAAAGTTCGTTCACACACGCAAGCCCAAAGCGTTCGAGCATAAACGAAGTGAACCACCTTTGCTCCTGGCGTGCATTGTGATTGTTAAAGTCACCCGTCATTACGGCAGACGTGTCGTCGCCGAGCATGACCCAGCCGACGACGGCCATTATGAATGCTTCAATGTCTCTCTTGGGCGTCGCGGGGGGGGGGGGGGGGGGGGGGGGACTTACACGACGGCGACCACCGGACCACCACGCACATTGACGGGAAGGCTAGAAAGGTTGCCGCCATCTATGAGCGACGGCGGACTGGTTGTCTGGTTGCCGCCGTCGCTCATAGATGGTGGTAGCTGTCCAGAGTTTTGTGTAGTTTTTTTGTCGACGTTTGTTTGGTACCGGACACGAGACAGGGGAAACAAGCCCTTAACAGCTCCGCTGTAAAACCTTTTTCGCGAAGCCACGCTTTCACGAGAAACGTCAAAATATGTAGTTAAAAAAATACTTTTGGCACGTGGCTGGATTGCTATTTTCTTGACGCGAGACAGAACGTCTTGGCCGGATCACCAACTGTACAATGTGCGATACAAAGGCTCCGGAAAAAATCGTAAAACAGGGCAGTTACGCTTGACAAATATTATATGGAATAGCGCTCTGCCAAAAAATTGTAGGCATCAACGAGCTTTTTTAGAAATCCGACAATTTTGATGGCTGCTCGCCACGACTCCAAACCACAAACAAAGGTACCTGCCCCGCCAGTTTTGTTTGAATTACCGCGAACAATACGGGTTATTCTATATCACGTAGAAACAGGAATCGCGATACGAACTGACGCATTAAAAATGCAATAGGCCCAGTCCCCTCAAAGAAACACGACGGAAGAGTTTGTTCCTTTTCATTTGCTCCCAGTTTGATTTCCATATGGATGCAGCACATATCCTATCAAATTGTTTTTATAACAGTTTGAGCACAATGTAATACTTGAAGGACATACATGAGCCTAGAAACGAGAGAGATGTTGCAGACCGTTGCTCCAGCGAAAATTGGCAGGTTGCGGTTTGGACACCCTCGCTTTCAATTCAGCTGTGGGTTTGAACCAGTTAACACTTTGATTACGTATGTGCTGCAGTGGTACGCCGAAGTATCTCGTAGACGTCGTGCCCCACCTGATCCCTTCAAACTCGGAAGGATTTGTGGCCCATGTACCGTGCCAAAACGCAGAACAATTTTTTCTAGATTCACAACGGCACCAGTAATATCACAAACATGTTTCACTAAAGCAATAACCTTTTTTACACTTTGTCTGCCTCTGCAAAAAACTGCTGCATCATCGGCATACACCAATACCTTGACTTCGAGGGAATTAAGCGTAAAGCCATGAACATTCCTATCATTAGCGAGGCTCAAACAGAAAGGCTCAAGATAAAACACAAATGATAATGACGAGAGTGGGCAACCCTGGCGTACTGAGGACAGTAAAGGGATGCTGCAGTTACGTTACGATTTACGATTAGTCGGGTGGAGCAGCCATCGTATGCCATTCGTACGCCTTCAAAAACAACATCTCCCGTGTTGATATATCGCAAAATGGCCCAAAGAAATTTGTGACGTACGTGATCGAATGTTTTATTCTATGTCAATTTGTAGCATGGCAGACTGTTCTCCTTCCTCAGTGCAACATGCTAATAGCTTCTGGCTGCGTGAACGTTCGTTTGAATCGTCCTGTCCTTTATGCCAAACGTATGGCGATCTCCCACCAATTGGCAAATTACGTGCTGTAGCCTTCCGTTCAGTATTTTTGCTAGTATCTTATAATCAAAATTACATAGACTTATTGGTCGATAACCTTCTACCCGGCACAACTTGGCGGCATCCACTGATTTTGGAGTTAGCACAGTGTGTGTTCTAAATAAAGATAGTGGTAATAACTTTCATTTATAAGATTTTTTATGACAATGAGCAGAATGAGAGAGAGTACTTTTTTTAATTTCTTGAAAAATATACTTCTGGGCAGGTCACCTATTGTCATTTTCTTACTTTTTTGAGGCTGATGGGGTCCTCCAGCCATTCCTTCATTTTGTCATCGACTCGACATAAAGTATACGAGTTGATCAATTACATCTTTTTGTCGCTCTGGGGCGAGTTAAAAAAGCCGTCGATAATGTTCCACAAAAACATCCTCAATGTTCGCTCTTTCTGTGGGTATGAAACAATCACTCTCTACTTTGAAAATTTCCTTGGACGGAGCGTACTTTTTCCTTTTTAGGGATTAAAAGTGCTAAGAGGCTTGATAATCGCTTTGCTGGCAAACTTGGGTCCTTTCTCTAAAAATCTTCACTATCTCATCCGTTGCCTTATCATCACCAATCAACACCACCTCACACACGTACCTCTTCTTCCTCACGGGTCTCGGTAGCGACGCCTGTATCCGCAGCCCTAAAAGCTCCGTATTTATTTCGGCTTGGCGTCTACACTTCCTGAACTTCTATTCCGCCAATCTCCCATCCTTGTAAACCATGTGACCCCATACATTCAATTCGTTTTGAAGTAGTCTTGCTTTCCATTAGGTTTCTGCACGTAGAATCTTGGTGATTCTAGTCGCATGTCCCGTCGATGGCGGTATTTTGAAGAAATTCAAGACCTCCGTTGGGTAGCACCCTGTTTCCTTATGGCGTAGGCTCAGTGTATTGCCTTGACTTCCGTAAAAGCGATGGCGTTGATAAAGTAGGTGTCTTGTCGATAAGACGGTGAACAGAAAACAGAGCCCCATGTAGAATAAAAAAATTGAAGAAGGGCTTGAATTTTGGCTAGTTTGTTCATTATGTTTAGGGGTTAAAATCGCTGTAGCGTTTGGCCGAGCAGGACTCCAGGCCACGGCGTGAAGACGACACCGGGAGCAGGGCAGACGGACTTTTTAATCCAGGCAAGCTCGCCGACAGACGAAAACCGAAGAACCCTACCGGCGGCGGCGCGACCGACTTTTATCGGTGGCTGCCAAGAACAAATGAAAGAAAAAGTGCGATGCCGAAGATATCGCTTTTGGCGCGGCGGCTATCAACATTCGCGCGTTCTTGCTGCGCTCACGCGTGACAACGCAACAACTTCTCCCCCACGGAAGAACACGGAGGGGGGTGCGAGTCCTTGGCTCGAATCCCCGACAGAGTCCGTGGATCGTGTTTCCGGCCGGCGCACGATGCAGGTAAAGGTATGTTGTGACGCTGAGGCAGTGTCCAGGGGTCGACGATGACACCTCACTGGAGAGGCGTCTTATTCCTGCAGAGGCGGTCCGTGCCTTGAAGGCGTTGCGTTTTTCCGGCCGACACACGATGCAGGTCCAGGTAGGTCAGGACGCTGAGCGAGGGGTCGACGATGGCACCGCACTGGAGAGGCGTCTGGTCCCTGTAGGAGCTGGTCCGTGCTTTCCAAGGTGTGGAGCCTGACGTCAAGATGCCTGGGCAACGGAAGGGAAGGCGAACCCAGAAACTCCACAAACAGCGGCCAAGCGAGGGCAGGCCCGCCCTCTGGAACGCAGAGTGCTTTACATAGAGCAATGCTACAAGAACCTATGGCGACTAGAAATAGAACCCCCATCGGCCCTGGCAGAAACGTTTTATAAAAAAAAAACGATTTGCCCTCTTCCCCATGCCGTTCCTCGCCTAGACAGATAAAGCTCTGCTCAAGCTGTCTGCATTAGTGTGCAGGGATCCTTTTTTGTGCTTAACAGTGAACGCGTACGGTTTGCAGACTCCAACGAAGCAATCTACCATTTTTTTTTTGTTCGACATCTGTTGGAGCCACGTTAGCGGTCGGAAAGCACGGACCAGCTCCCACAGGGACCAGACGCCTCTCCAGTGCGGTGCCATCGTCGACCCCTCGCTCAGCGTCCTGACCTATCTGGACCTGCATCGTGTGTCGGCCGGAAAAACGCAACGCCTTCAAGGCACGGACCGCCTCTGCAGGAATAAGACGCCTCTCCAGTGAGGTGTCATCGTCGACCCCTGGACACTGCCTCAGCGTCACAACATACCTTTACCTGCATCGTGCGCCGGCCGGAAACACGATCCACGGACTCTGTCGGGGATTCGAGCCAAGGACTCGCACCCCCCCCCCCCCCCCTCCGTGTTCTTCCGTGGGGGAGAAGTTGTTGCGTTGTCACGCGTGAGCGCAGCAAGAACGCGCGAATGTTGATAGCCGCCGCGCCAGAAGCAATATCTTCGGCATCGCACTTTTTCTTTCATTTGCTCTTGGCAGCAGCCGATAAAAGTCGGTCGCGCCGCCGCCGGTAGGGTTCTTCGGTTTTCGTCTGTCGGGGAGCTTGCCTGGATTAAAAAGTCCGTCTGCCCTGCTCCCGGTGTCGTCTTCTCGCCGTGACCTGGAGTCCTGCTCGGCGAAACGCAACAGCGCTAAACAAACTACGGTTGAGTAGAAGAGGCACACACCACAAACGCTACTTACAACTGGGGACTTAAACTCGTCAAACACAAAGTTCGGGCCTACGTTCACGGAGCGCACCGATTGGACTATCCCGACGATGACTTCGCGTTTTTTTTTTTTTTTCGCCGGTGTCCAATCGACGCTCTCCTCGAACTTTCGGCTCCAACTTTGTGTTGGACGAGTTTAGGTCCCAGGTTTAATCTAGGGAAAAACACCCCAACCGCGAAAATAACGAGGCATATACATCCCATTTACTCCCAATCGTCACTCATCACATTGTCTGCCTTCGCACTGTGCATGATTGTAAATATGATAGCTCCTATTTATACAGGGTTACTGATGGGGCACCAACACAGGTACCTTCGTCACAATCTGAAATAAAAAAAAAACGCTTCCGCTATCTCCCTTGTCTTCTTATTCTTGTTCGTGCCAAGATAACCGAACATGTGCAAGGGTGGAACGGGCGAGATATACTGGTAAATATGTGTAAAAAAAGAAAACAGACGCGAAAAAGTACGTGAGCTGCAAATTGGGGGTTGTGCACAGAATCCCTCTTTTTGTGGGAAGGTGTACAAGGGCGGTCGGGGAGATGCGCGAAAGAAATGCTGAGAGAACATGCCCTGTCGTTGAGGTCAGCCCCTCTGGTAATCAAGTAGTGCATTGTAATATGTGTGAATGCATACTTTATTTCTACAACACAGCTATCATGGCACGAAACAAGAATAATAAGACAAGGGAGATAGCGGGAGCGCTTTTTATTTCAAATTGTCACGAAGGCACCTGTGTCAATGCCCCATCATTAATCCTGTATGAATCGGAGCTATCGCATTTACGATCATACACAGTGTGAAAGCAGGAAATGTGATGAGTGGCGATTGGAAGAAAATGGGATGTTGACTTGTCGGTTTCGCGGTGGGTTTGTTTTTTCCAAGATTAAATCAGTTGTAAGGAGCACTTTGTGGTGTGTTCCTCTTCTACTTGTATGTCGTGTTTTAGCGCTTTTAACCCCTAAACATGTTCAACCAACTAGCCCAAATTAAAACCCTTCTACGTACTTACTTCTTACCGCTGTAAGGGCCTTCCTGGTGGGTTGTTCTTCATAGAGAAACCACTGTGTCCTTGAACGTACCATAGCGCCTTCATATCGCTATTTCGGGAATTGTTCGAGGCGTAATTTGACATTTTCGATGTCCTTGGCTCTCCAACCAGGGTTTCGACATTCAGCTTCACAGTGTACGTAAATTTTGTTGTAGTTTTCATTCTTCTGCCCGAACGTAAAACTTAAGCGTGCTAAATCTTTCGATTCCTGACATTTTTACTTGTTTCTTGAATCGTTCCCACCGTTCCAATGGACATGACTCATTCTGCTCAGCCATTTTCTTCAATAGCCCATCTACTGTAACTAACAATGTTTCTTCTTTAAGCAGACTGGTGATTAGCTTCATAACCGCCAATTAAACTTTGTTTTAGGAATTTGGTTTTCTCCAATTGTGGCCTCTACGATGCCGTGGTCACTGAAAACTTAGTTTTACGCGATAAGAACTGATGCTACGCACACTGTCAGCAGCGACATAAACGCGATGAAGGCGTGGATGCGAAGATTGTTGAAAGTGTGTAAACTGAATTTTCTTAGTTCCGCTCAAAATAAATAAAAATATATTCCTAGTTGTTTTCCACTATTATTTCACGCAATGCTCTTGCGCTAACGTCACAATTACATGTGACTGGACATCTATCACTCGCATCGCATACACAGTTATAGCCGCCTAGAAATATAGTGGTCTGATTTAATGTGGTGTAATGTGAAATTTCTTAAGAAAACGATGTTTTTTCACTGGATTTACAAGGGGCATAGACACAAAATATTCGCCAGTGAACGTCAAACAAGTGCAAGTCACAGATTATGAAGAGAGTTTCATGTTTTCGAAGTTTATTTTTTGTCAAATTCGGAGGGTGTTTTTCGGGGTTCATCTGTTGCCGGAGATTGGGAGTTTATCGGATTTTATATTGGTTTGATTCCCAATTCTCCGAAATTCGGAGTTTAATTTCGCAGTGTTTCCTATTAGAAATAAATGAACAAATAATAATCGGATGTAAACGTATGCCAGATAAAAATAAAACGAGCTTGTTTCAAATAAAATTTCTTCAGTTGAATTTTGCGTTGGTGCCATTTCCATTGGCAATACTAATTTGTCCCACGGCGACAGCTTGCCCAGTAGTGTTGCTTTGGTAAAAGTCGATACCTTAAAATCAATAAACTCCCGGAGGTAGTCGCTAGGAGGCTCGTAGTCATCCCATCCCATTCCATCAATCTAGCCCGCGGCTGCGCGAGGTGGAGTAGTTAAGGATGCAATAGAGAAGTTCCCTATTTTATACAATCTCTATGGTCCATAGCTTTCACTGTTACAAAAACATACCCTCTCCATTCTCTAAATCAAAATTCGCATGGCCCCAACTGGAAACCAAAAAGCTAACATGTTATTCGTTATCGTTTTGTATTTTCATCGACTTTGAAGCAAGACGTAAAATATGGTTTTTGTACTAAGAAAATAACGGAAGGTGCGTATTGCAACAGGTTTGTGCTGCGGATTCGATTTCAACAAGGCCTAGGTGACAGTTTTTCATTTTCGTGGTATGCCGAAGAATTTTATTTCTTAGGGATCGAATACCACTGAGAGTGCGTATTTCATTGTTCTCCTTGTGTTCCTAACACTGTTTGGGGCTGCTATTTTGGAACTTTATTTGTCGCTTATGTAAGTTTGTTGGGGAACAAGATCGATAAAGACATGTTCGAAGTATACAACGGATGCGTAATAAAAATCGTTTTGTTTACGCAAAAAGAAATGTAGCAATACAGATACACTGGATCGCGTAAGCGCAGAATGCTCCCCCTCAAATAGATTTTATCCTATTTTAATTCTAGCGACTTGTCAACAATAACTATCTGAATAAGGCTAATATATCATAAAATCTCAGTTGAACGCCCACCCACGGTGAAAAAATAAATTGCAACAAAGATCGCGTGGGTTATTTTAGGGAGAGGGCATTCATTCCGGATTTTACGGTAATTATTTTACTGCCAGCAAGCTTCCTACCTTACCTACCTTCAGGTACACATTACCTCTATTTATCTAAATTTCTTTCAGTTAACCTAACATCCATTACGTCAACTTATTTTACCTCGCCTTACCTTACTGAACCTATCTTGCGTTTACAGTCCAGATAAATGTATCAGCATTTCGAATACTTAAAAAGCCTATGAACCAAATTAGTGGCGACCAAAAAGTATTGCAGAAACACCCCTGTTTTTACATGCTCTTCGCTTGACACTGATTTGATGTGTTTTTACAGTCGCTCCCCAAGTTAATAACACAATCAATACACGTCCGTGCATTGATTGTATAGAATGATAATTTTGTTGTTTTGTATGTTTTGTTTGTATACTATTCGTATGTCAGTGTGCCAGTTGGCAATCTATCCCCCACTCCTGCCTTGGCCCTAAACTGAGCTGGCAGCATTCATAAATAAATAAATAAATTCACATTACAAACAACCCCGTGTCACGTTCAAATTTATTATCCACATAGCCAGACGATTACGGTTAGTCTACTTTGTGATATGGGTAGCTTGTATGGCCGCCGCAGAGTAAATAAGAGGCGAGCATCCTTAGCTTTATTACGGTGGGCTAGAAGGGAAGGTACGGCAATCGCGCTATCGAAAGCAATCTCGCGGTTCAAACCTACACAGCGCAGCATAATCTAGATGAATGGATGGATGGAGGAGGCAGCGCTCTTTGAATTGGGCAACGACTTGCGCCACCTAGCTAGTGTTTTTTTTTTTTTTCCTTCGTAACTATGTGGGAGCGGTAGCGCCACCTTGCTCTCCTCCATAGTCACTGAAAGGTGAATAAACGTAGGGCTTTACTTATTATACTCCTGATTCTTGCTTAGTGATTTTTTGTTTGTGTACAATCATGCGTATGTGTGTACCCGATGATACAGAAATACAATGTGTGTATCATCGGCATCATCATCATCATCATCACAATGGCTGCGCACAAGGAGGTTAGAAGGCACTGAAGAGGACATTACGTCAGCCCTGTAGTTTCCGCAACCCATAGCCTCATGACGCTTGCCCCTTTCTCACACTTTCTCAATCTCCCGCTCCAAACCAAAACAAACATCTTCGACTGGAGGCCCGATTCCCGTGATGCTGGTGATCGTTGAAGGTTGCGCAGTCAATCACGAAAGTGCTTGTCGCGAGAAAACGCGGTGCATAACGTAACGACACAATACAATTTCTCAACAGCGGCGCTCGACGTGTGCGAGTATGCGTGGCGTTCGGTTCTCGTCTTCGCTGGAAACTCGGTAATTATCAGCGACAGTAGTTATGTTCTTGGTGAACGGAGCAAGGCACAGAGGTATTAGGTGAGCTGTTGGATACTCACCCAAAGCATGGTCGCGATGAATTTGCTCGTGTATGACGGCCGATGCTCGCGTTGGTGCGCATCGCAACTGAAGAAAACCATCGAGCGCCGATTGCGTGCGTTCTCACGTATGTACGAGTGAACTTAATAGATATTCCTAAATCGGGGCAGAACGTTTGTGTGGCCGTATAAAAATATCGTGACTGGCGGAAAATGCGTAACATTGGTTTCACACCTTCGCACGTGGACGACTTAGATCATTTTGAGACGTTTAGCCGGCCGACGGCGGCGTGTCAGCTTCCTTTCTGTTGTAATTTAGTTTTCCTCTTTTTCTCTTCATACGAATTTAGCACTGTACATGTGTCTGGCTGACTGGGCAGCGCGATCATATCGTGTTCGCGCCAGATGTATTTTTGTAAGTAAATATTAAATCCCTCTCCATCCCCCGAGCGTCCCAAATCTGCTCTTCCTCACCAGCGGGTAGGACGGAAGCATTCCGGAATATTAGTCAGCGTATAAACTCTGACTGGAGGGGTCCGGCTCGTCACTTTCTTCGACACGCTTTTGTCATCTGCCTTGAAGTGCACAAAATCACAGAGTCCGCACACTCGATACCTCTTCGATGCAGTCGTCATAGCCGCGATGGTGACTGAGGACAAATCTCATGACTTTCTCAGTTCGGTGAGCGTCGGGGGATCACTGACACTAATTATTATAATTTACTGCAAAATACGAAATGTAATGCACCCGTGCCTTACCGGTGAAACTAAATTCCCGTGGAAGAACAACCGGTGCGATTTTTGCAGCCACTCACACAGGAAAACTTCATCACGGCAACGCGCGACGGCACACATTTACGTTTTGCCGCCCAACCGCCGCGCAACTAAAACAAAAAAGGATAAAAAAAAATATATTTTGTTGACACGCGATTTGCGCCAGGCCTCTCGGTGTTTACAAAATCCTGTCGCAGTTTACATTCTCCTTGTTTACGTTCTTTTTTTTTGTGACTAGGCTTCAAACCAATGACGTCATGCCCTCTCCATGTCTTCTAACCTCCTGGCTGAGGACCATTAACAAGGTTATCGGGACTCGCTCACTGATCTCTATTGTAGTAGGGTGGGTCGCGGATTGAGGCTTTTATTGCTGGGGTCAAGAGGCACCGCCGGCAGCCATCACTTTACACCAGCTAATACTTGGAACTTTAGGGGAGAAACGGGGAAAACTTATATTTCTTACCCTTAGTTGATTGTTCTCAATTATGAAACTTTTTATCATGTTTTCCGGAAATGAAAGGTCATTTCTTGGGCGCAAATAGTCAAAAGCGGTAGAATACCTTTTTTTTAATAAGTGTCTCGCGGTTGAGGATCGAGGGCTGCGACTCTGTTGGGCGCAAACTGCGATGCGGTTCAATGAGACAAGGGTTCCCGAAAGTCAGTGTGGTGTCGTTCGTGATCTCGAAGTCGTCATAGCTTAGCAGACAATAAGTCAGAAGACCTTTACTGGGAACATTTGCATCGTTTTAAGCGCTCGTACAGAGTTCTTGTTGTGTAATCTTTCGCTTCGAACCGCTGTACGGGCATTTGTGACGTCCTAACACTCGGAGCGTTGCAGTTCATTTATTAACATGTCATTTATTTAGCGATTGAAGAGAGCGACGCCGGTACAGTCGTTAGTGCTCCGACGCATTTAACATTTTTTTTTAATCGGCGTTCTTACGCTTAACAAATATTGATTCGATTTCCAAACACCCGATATAGTGATCGCAGTATACATCGTAAGATATTCGCCCCCGATAACAGCGTACAAGCTTCAGTAGTACTACCTTTGAGTGAGTTCTCCCATAGACTGGCGTGTATTGCGTGGTGTCAAGCAATGGGTGCCGATGGCGCTCCCGACGAGCTCCCGATCTGCGATCCAGCCTACTACAATAGACATCAGTGCACTCGCCACACTCTGCGTTTTTTAAGCGGTGTGTGACTCTGGTCACTCTAGAATTAGAAGAAAGAGGCGTTGCAGACTCCAGATGCTCCCTTTACATAACTTCTGAGGGGCGAAACCGAAAGGAACTGGAAATCGCGGGTGCAGCGCGGTTTTCGGTTGTGGCGCTGCTGTCGGCTTTCAGAGGGCATACCACGGTGAGAAAAACACAGAGGCATGAAGCGTGGGACTACTCTCGGCCACTCAAAAAGGTGAGAGAGTGCCGGATGCCCTCCCCCCCCCCCCCTCTTTCTCTGTCCCACCATAGCTTTAGAAACGACCCCTGCTTTCGGCGCTCTCCGCACCGTAACCTTCAAATGTAGCTCTTATATTCAACCGAATTGCCACAAAAGGGTACTGGGGGGGGGGGGGGGGGGGTGTGGGTCAAGTGACCTCGGGACGGGGAAGGGGGGGGGGTGTCACGTGACCTGGGGGGTCACGTGACGATGACGTTGCCGATGACGTCATCAGTGACGTTACTGATGCCGTCATCAGTGACATTACTGATGACGTCATCAGTGACGATGTTGATGCGGATGCCGATGACGTCATCAGTTACGTCACGCGTCCCATAATGCACCGCGCGGTTACGCCGACGCCGCTCAAGCCGCAAACGGGCGCCTAAGAGCTGCGCTCTAAAGAAAAAGAGTACACAATACGCGGCAGGCACGTACATATCTGCGACCCGAAACGCGACCAAGCCCTGAACGGACTCTGACAAATGGGGACAATCTTTCCTCACCACAAGCAGGACTCAGACTGCGGTGCCGCCAGGAATGCGAATTGGGGAACAGCGACAAGCAGCCGCACGGCACACAACAAACAGCATTGCCACACATCCGAACTTTGTTTGGCTTCCTTGTTGATACCTTCTACTTTTTTTTTCTTTTTAAGGCGTGATTTGAATTTTTAGTCAAGAAACGTAAGGGCGGGCTTGAACAATCCACATGTCTTTCATCAAGACGCCAATAAAAAAATAAAATGCGCGTAACGAATAAAGACTATTTGAGCTTTCCGAAAAATAGGTAATTGCTAAAAAGAAAACCACATGAAATAAATATGTACTTCAATACATTTTAAGACTTATTTTTTATCACACAAAATTATTGGACCCATTTTCAGAAATATATATATATATATAAAAAGGTAACGCGTTATTTGGTTCCTTTTTTCAATAAAAACACTCAGCTACGCGTGATTTTAAATTTTGATTTTCTAGCATGTTTAGGGCGCATGGAAAACGTTTGAGCAATAAGTACGACATCAAAATTAACTTTAGTTTCTTTTTGAGGCTACGACTGATTGTATAACATTTTTTTCATGTAAAAATGGTAGTTCAGTCTCAGCATTTCAACTGAATTGCGAAACAACTCGCACGCCTCTTGGGTTACTTACAATTCTTGTTTGTGTAGTCGTGACGTCCACGTTTGATTGCAATACACAGTTTAAGTTTGAGTTTGAAACTAGTATCAGTAAAGTCAATTAAAAAAAAATTATGCATATATATTTTTTTATGTTTTGCATCTCACGGTGACTTCGGTTTTCAATTAAAGTTCAGTCGTCGGTTCGCAGAAAAAAAGTAGAACGATTCTGCGAGGAAATCTGGGTACCCGACATAAATAATTCTGGAGCTAATTTTCTCGAGCAACCGAAAGCAACATACGCTTTAGAACGCAACTAGATATTTTGGTCGTCCCACCGCCTCCGGTCCCATTTACGTCGCCAAGAGCGCGCACCCGCCCCACTCCGCCAACTTGATATAAAAAGAGTTCGGGGTAGATATATAACAACAACAAATACTGTCACTTTCCTTTTCGCTACCCATTTGTTAGGACAAACAGTTTCGCGCCGTCAAAACCTCAAACCCCAAAATGCAAACTTTCATCTATTCTAAGCGTGCACGCGCGACAAAGTGAAAACTGTATTTCTGTTCAATTTTTCTTTCTTTTTAACAAAAAAAAAAGAATATCATCTCGCTGCTGTTCCTTCGCTTTAGCTCTGGTGCGTGCGCGCGTTTCTTGCGAAGACTTCTCTAGCCCCATCATTCACAAAAAAAAGCTAAATAGAAGGTACCTCAGGCGTTCGCAATTTCACCGCAACCACCTTCCAGCTCACTCCATTTTCGAGCGCTTTTTCTTTTTCTTTCTGTTCTCCCGCGCCTTTCGAAGAAACGCGCGAATCCCGCCGAGTTGTTTCCTCTCGCATGCCACGACCGGCACCAGACGCGGAAGACAGCGACGCGCGCTGGGCCGTCAACTTCAAGACTTGCCGCCGGCGACCAAGTCGACGAACCTATCCTACACCCCGGAGGGCAGCCATCCATACGGGCCGGAGTTTTGTGCACGGAAGAAAGCCACCTTCGAAAAGAAGAGACCATTCCGAAAATAATAAAAGAAAAAAAAAACGAAACACCTTTCGCAACAAAGGAACAAAAAGGAAAGAACTGCGAACAGTTTTATGAAACTCAACCACGTATTTCGCTTCTTTTTTTTTTCATGAGGAGGCAGGCAACGCCGGAAGCGTTTCTGGAAGCGGGAGCGGCTATTCTTCGTTTCGCCGTAACTTGGCAACAAGCGAACGCTACGGCCCCTTCAAGCCAATCAGAGCGAAGGATGCGAAGCACGTGACTGCCCTTACCAAAGGTACAAGAGCCAGAGCGTAACCCAAGCAGTCGGAGAATAGAAAAAGGAGAAACTCCTCTCTTACCCGAACCCACTATTGCATAACCCGTCACTCAAAATTCGTCCAAAAGCGGCTTTCCATTCTCTCTCCCCGCCCGTGGCTTCGACGGCACTGCACGCAACTAGTGAGGTAGCGTATAGTCACGTGTATCTCTCCAACGTGATGTTTGGCTCACTGGGACGGTAGCCTTCGCCGTTTGCCAAGTTACATTGGGACCGAGTCTAGCTACCAGCACTCGGCCGGCGGTTTCTTTCCTAATGAGAAACGCGCGTGTCAAAGCGCGAAAAGCCCGCGCGCACGCCTCGCACTGCATACGGGCCCCGTCTGTCTGTCTGTGGAGCACGGCTGCGCGTGAAGAGACTTCGTAATTGGTGGACGCTCTCTCCTCGGCTTCTTCCGCGGAAAGGCGCGCGCTTAACTTGGGGTTGCAAAGTTGCCGCCCTGCTGCAGCAGCTTCCCTTAGGCTAACAGCGCCGCTCCCGAGGCGCGTCCCTAAAGGGGGCTTTTCCGCAGACAGAGGCTAAAAGAGGGGACGCAAACTTCCAGGTCGTAGGTGTGACTCGGAGGAAGTTCAACATCGCTTGCGTCAACGTTGGCTTACGTAGCACGTACGCCTTGCGCGAACGCGAGTGCGCAATTTTTGTAACTATTTTGTCTGTTCCTAAATACAAACTGCGATTGGCTACTATTTCGAATCTAAATGATTTTTCATCTGTTTGTTTCTTTTTTTGGCGGTTCCGGTGTATATACTCGGCCTTGTCTTAGAAGACGGAACAATGTCACAAATCAAAAGTGGGCTAATGTTAAAGAGATACTTCAACGAAATTTGGAATATACCCCTAGTGTTCAAAAATATGTTGAATATGATCCACGATAATCATAAATAACAATCGCGCGTTTGTATTTTTAGCCTGATGGCTGCATTTATCGTTATAAACGGCCCACTCTGGCAAGCGCTCGGAGAGCAGCCAGCGGAGAGCACGCCACGTCCGGCGCAATTGTGACGTAGATTGTCTCGAAACAAGAAAAGCTGCGGCTAGGCTGACGTTGTCAGGATGCCCTAGCCGTTCCAGTCACCGAAGCGGTCGAAGCACGCCAGCGATCAAGTCACCGCAACGAACCGCAAAGCTGATTTTGTACGACTCTTGAGTGACGGGTTAATATTTTATAATCTTGTAAAGGAAGAATAGCGACGTCTGGGTAAGTGTGAGACAAACAAAAAATAGTCCCGGTAAAAGGAGAGTTCCTCCCTCTCCTCTTCTCTTATGCTGGCCGGAGAGTTGTCGGGATGACTTCAGGTTCAAAGCATGTAAACTTCTAGGCGAGACAGTCATCGTCACTACCTGTCAAGGTTCCTAGACGGGCATTACAAACGAGGCTTTAGCGACATCCACCAGGTGCTCGTTGCTAATCGTTTAATTTGTTTTAAAATTCCTTTTCGTGTCTTTTTAACAAGATATTGGTGTGTCCGATGTGATACTGCTCCATTGAACGTGAATAAGCCAAGAAATAAAGGCCGAAATTTTGTTGTAGCATCCCTTTGCAACAATTTCAGTGATCTGCTTAAATAATTTGGAAGTTGGTGTCTCGACTTTTCTGAAGTAAAGTACAAAAAACCGCTTTTGCCTACATGTTCTAGTTTTTATATTAAAAATCGACTAGGATTGAGGTTTTTGGCACCTCTCAACTCCTTCACCATCTTTCGAGTCACATGCGCTGTGACATGAAAGGTGGACGCGCGGGGTTCCGGTGAAGCTCTTTCTCTAGAGCCATCAGCGAGCAGCGAGAACTCACTCGCTCGCGACCACGTGATCACGTGCTTGCGCAGCCAGCGCGATCAACATGGCGAAAGGAGGAAAGTCTCGTCCGCGTCCGGCTTTGCCCCCCTTCCCCGCTTCTGGCGGCTTTTCGAGGTAGCAGATAAAGCTGATAGTTTTGTTGACCTCGGATAGATGGCGCCCCTAAAACTCCGTATAATAAAAGTTTCCGCGATGATACCAGGTTTTGATGCATTTATATTTATGTTGGAACGACAAGATTTATAGAAAAATCACCTTTTATCGAGCAGGTATTTTCACAACTTCCTACCTTTTTACAAGTCCCCCATTGACATCCTGCCGAGCGGTTCTCATGGCCGCCGCTCGCGGTTGCAGGTTGGGGAATATTCTAATTTTTTCCTCGCGATTACGCGGCGGAATCGCAACATTTCGAAGGAGGGAGATGTGTTTTCTGTCCTTTGTGACAAAATAAAGAATGTCAAAATTAGATGATGCAAATTCTTTCAGCCTTAAAATGGTTGCACAGCTCCTTTAAAAATTGGAAATACATATTGAATAACAACAATAATAATGAACACATATATATGTTCATTATTATTATTGTTTCTCAACAAGTATTCCCAATTCTTAAAAAGATGCTACAACAGAATTTCGGCGTTTATTTTTTGGTATATATATATATATATATATAATGCGAAATGAGTGAAGATTGACAAGTGCAGCCGTAGTAATATCGTGAACGAAGAGGGGAGAAGGAGATTATTGAACAAAATGTAAGGGCGCAAACGAGCTGGTGTACATTGCACATGGTTGAAAAAACCCCGAGACTGCGGGTAAACGACACAACACTAAAAAGTCTCTCTTTTAGAGACTTTTTAGTGTTGAGTCGTTTACCCGCAGTCTCGGGGTTTTTTCAACCATGGGATTATTGAATTTATTGGATTGAAGTTAGGGAAAGGGAAAGTGAGCTGTTGAAAAAAATGTGCCAGGAGCCGGGGATTGAACCCGCAACCTTCGCCTGTCCGGGGCGACGCCTTAACCGATTAGACCATCCCGGCCACCGGTTTCGTCGGACTCAATTTTAGATGCGGAGCATCTCTTGCTCGGGTCAATGTCCCGTGGCGTCGGCGTCGTAGTCCGCACTCATACTACGCATGCGCAACTCTCCTCCTCTAGTCTCCTCTCCTTCAAGTGTGAGCGGTAGCGCGCTGCGCGCGTTCCCCATCACGTGATCGGGGCGGGGTCTGAGGCGAAACCGTGTTTCCCCGGAGGAGGGAAAGGAGGAAAGTTTTCGGCACGCGGGTCGCAGCGCCAGGCCAGGCCTTTCTAGTGGGGTGAGCTTTCCCCGCAACTCCGCGGCTGTCGTCTGCTAGCATTTCCCGACCGCTCGCGTCCGTTGCAGCCTAGATCTCGCCGGCCAGCCCGGTCTCGACGAGGAAACCTTCAAGCGCTGTTAGGGCATTTTGCGCCGCCTTACCGTGCGGTCTGATTAGACTTTCAAAGTTACTCGTGCTACATCAGTTCACCGCTGTTGACTCCACTTCACTCCGTTCTTCCGATGAAGTGTGATGGAAGCAACAGTCCCGTCAGTTAGTGGGTTGGCGCAAGCAAGCGTCAGCACCACCCCGATGCTCCGCATCACCCCATGGTTCCCCTCGGGAAGATGGTGTAATTTTTTTTGACCAGCTCTCTGTGTACTGTTAGTTTCGAATTCACTTAACTGGGTAGACGACAACCGTTGCTGATTTAAGGCCCGCGCTAGTTCCGACATGCGGCAGTGACGTGGCACGTCATCTCATCTTGCAAATGTCGGAAAGGGCCCGTCTTCCAAGATATCTAGGGAACCAATCCTCCCCATAGGGACAGGCTGCACCGTATAATATCCCTTTCCCTTTCCCTAACTTCAATGCAATAAATTCAATAATCCCCTTCTCCCCTCTTCGTTCACGATATATATATATATATATATATATATATATACAGAGAGAGAGAGAGAGAGATACACCGATGCTGTGTTCCAAAATTTACTCGATCCGACTCCGGAGTAAAGGTTTCGTACCTTGGCGTTTCAAAACTTACTCGCGCTTACTCGATGACGTCAGAACTCGCGTTCTAGAAGCGGAGTGTTTACTCCGGAGTAATTACTCACGCTACCCTTCTCGATCGGAGGGTAACGCAGGATCAAATCGAGTAAATACGTCACGTCATCTTTTCGTCGTCTGCTTCCTGCGCCGACAGCCGTCAAAGCTTGTTTTCTCCGTTGGCCTTGGCGGCAGACGTTCGATATAACAAAGAATGTGGTGCAGCCATTTATGTGTGGTTTTCAACTAGGTAATTGATTGCCCCACATCCAAACGTGTACCTTCCCTCAGGAAGGTATACTTGTTTTATCAGAGTGCGAGCGTAAACAGGAGCTTTTCCGCATCCTCGTCCTCGGCATTGGAGGGAACTCCGTATTCTTACGTTAAAGGATGAAAATGTTCGAACTCAGTGGAAGTTTTTTGGAGTTTTTTCCTCCCCAGAGTGCGTGTAATGAGAGGATAATGCTTGTAAAGCAGTAAAGGCATCGAAGATTTTATGCATTCGAACAGTCAATAACCCCATCACATCTCCCTCCCTAATAAATTGTCTATAGCGGTTTCGAAGTGCTCTCCGTGATTTTATAATCATGTTCGCGTCAAAGCGAACGCAAGTTAGATATCACTGTTGAGAAAGCCCCATGCGCTCTACCGCTACACCGTGTGGAAGCAATATCCGCAAAAGATAATCGGTGCTAATTACGATGAGTTGAGGCTGTTTATGGCATCTGGACTAGACTTACAGCGATCGCGCAGAGTAATCAGAACAAAAATATTGATTTCTAACTGAAAGAAATAAGCAATTTGTGTCTCAATATACAGCCCAAAAGGAAAGTGAGCAAAAGGAGCCGGTGGAGCCATCTCAGAAAAAACCGCGACGTCACTGTCAAAGAAAAACTTGGAAGCGGTTAACATTATCGTCTCTATAGTTTCTCCATGATCAAAAGAGGTCGTCTGCTATTTTCCGCCATCGCTGCTATGTTTTCTTTTTGCCGTATTCCAAGACGAAGCCAATCCGGGTAGAATCCAGGTGATTATCCCGGCCGTTCCAAAATCGAGTCGCGGATCGTTTACTCGGGTAAGATTTGGAACATAGCCCGAGATACCGCCTTCAGACGTCGACGAAAATGCGACTGCCTGTTGAATGGCGCCGCCCTAGCTTTCGGAGCCTCTCGCTGATATAACATTCCAAAATCGACTTGAGACGTTACATAAAATTATTATTCACTGAACGTATTTGCACCTAGTCTTATAGATATTTAAGGAGAGTGCACACGCAACAGAGCTAGATCGACAAAATAATCGCGGTATTACAACGTGGTGAAATTTTAAGTATAGCGAGCGAAACGTGCGATGTGAAAATGACCAAATAAGCAGAAACCACCATCATCTGCTTTGTCGTATTCTAGATGCACCCACCAGGGAAACATAACTCATTTACACAAGAAGCTACGTTTTTTTCTGCTCACTTTGTAACAAAGTTTTTTTCTTTTCTCTTGTTTTCATATGGCAATTAATTTACAAGCGCAAACGCTATATCAAAAAAGGCTCCCTTGAGAACCGTTGGTCATTAATAACCGAAACGAGCACCACACCTACATGCTCTTTAGGAAGTAGAATTACATGAAATGGGGCGAGCGTGTCACCTTCCTTTTTTTTATTGCCCTAGTTTGCAAGACTGTGTGGGAGGCACGTTCTTTTTAACGCATGTTCTTTCTTTATATTCACACTGGCTCTCTCGCTGTCACCAATTTACTATATCTTCCCTTGTTTTCTCGTTGTCGGTCAGGGTCAAATAAGCAGCGCATTTTTGAGCCCCTCCCTTCCAAATCCTAGGATAAGAAATAACACCAGAGCACAATAACAATGCAGGACGATTCCAAGGCCAAAAGAGACGGGCAACACAAAAGAACCGCACAAGGAAAACAACCCTCCGCTCTCAGAGCTAGGATAACCAAGAGCTGTCGACCGCTGCAGGCAGCCGCGGCCCAGAGGACATCAAATATTAGGCGGATAGACTCACGTCAAGAGAACGAGAGAAAGAAAGAAGGAGAGACGGGGGCGCCGCCACGCGGAAACAGCGCGGCCTAGCGGCGGGCTCTGCCCGCACCGCGTCTGCGCGCCCTTGCGTGGCTTTGCTTTTTGTCGGCGTCCATTTCGGAACACCCCCCAACCCCCGAGAGACGGTACCAGCCGGCTTGTCTCCTACTTTCTTTATCTCTTCATTTCTTGATTCGCGTCTATCTGCGCGTCTATTATATATCCACTTCTGTCAGTTGGATGCTGTCTTCGTCGTAGCCATCTAGCTTCCCGCCGCTAGAGGTTGTCGTATATTTTGTTCTGTTCGTGCTCTTGCTTTATTTATTTTTTTTTTTTTATTTCTCTCCGCCCTTTCATTTCGGTCGCGCAGGAGGCGAGCTAAACGGAAAAAGGCTGGCTACGCCGCTTCGAAGTTCGTACACAGGTTGAACCGGAACGTCACTACACGAGTGTCGATCAGGGCTGCAGTGCAGCGACCATAAAAGGAAGACGCCATTTTGGGGGTGTCGTGTGCTCTCTGGGTGACTTTCGCTTTGTCTACCTGAGATTTTTAACTCGATTCGTCAAATAAATTTTCGCAGAAAAAGACGACGCGCCTTTTTTTCTTGTGTATCTCCCTTTCTCGCTTTTTGTTAAATAAGGCCTACATTACACATTTGAGAGGACTTGGACGCTCTAAACGTGTTGGATTGTTGTTACTAAAGTGGCATTTCAGTGGTGCGTAATGCCATCTAGTGGCCAATTTCGCGAGCCTCAAACGTTATCAAGGGATGATGAGAATCATCATCATTATCATAATGATAATAATAATAATAATAATAATAATAATAATAATAATAATAATAATAATAATAATAATAATAATCTTTATTGGCTCAGGAGAGCCGCGGGACCACAGAAAGGCAACAGACCGTACCATGGGGGCCCGCGGTGCTGCGTCTAGTGATGGTGATTATGTGATGATATAATATACAAGATGAAAGTGATGGTGATTATGAGATTATATGTACAAGAGGAGGACGACGCGGTCTTCTCAACATCGCAAGCACCGTTGCTCGAAGGTTCGGCAAAGGTTCGAGTGCGTCGGTTAGCGAACTGAGATGACCTTCCGCGGGCTTTTCAGTGAACGTCTCAGATGAGAACGCCCTGGCGGTTTGGGGGTGTCATCGCTCACATTATTGAAACCAGCGGGCACCACGAGGTGGTCCAGTGTTGGTAGACGGCTGCCACTCGCGAAGTATTCTCGCGCAGGGCTTAAACATTGTGCTGCAGCCACCCGTTGTAGCATCTTGTTATCGTGGTCGTCGCCGGGTGTGCTTACGCACATTCGAATACGTCCTTTAATTTTGAAAATTCATTCTAGTACAAATAAATGCTCAGGTAAACGCAATTCTTTTTGCCTAGAAGTTTCAAATACTCACTGTCTGCGCAACGTGTACCTACTTAGAGTACGCTTCGCAGCGTCCGTAACTGGCGGGCAAGACGCGATTGCCCCCCTCCCAGTTTAAAAGAGTAAAAATGTTTGAGAAGTTTGTGTAAACGTGCTAACCCCGAATCTGATCTGTCAACTAGCCTGCACACAACTTTCACGCAGCACACTAGACGGGCAGTTGCGCCATTTTTTTTTCATTTTTTTTTAATCCGCGTTTACGTTACAACATAAACCGCCTCTTTCTTGTTTTGTTTTTGCCAGCGAATACATCAATCTGTCAAAATCTCACACGAGTACAGTCAGAAGGATCACACAACTTTTCTTCTGACGAAAACACAGCAACATATTGTTCAAAAATAGACACTAGAAATCATGTCAGTTGCTCATTCGTAACAAGAAGAACGATTTATCAACGAGTAAGAAGCTAGTTACTTCCATCATTTTCGCTCCCGTTCGGCAGAGGTAGCTGAACTTGGTACGAAATGAGATGAATGGCAGACATCTTGGGGGGAAAGTAACATCATACGGAGATGATAATCTTTTGTTCTCATCAATATGCTGAAAAGCTGCACTTCTAATGAACAAAAACACAACAAAGGGCGTCGTTAAGTTCAAAAAGAAAAACGAAATGAGGCAGCAAGAAATTTATAGCAGGAAGTCTGTTGAAAGACAGGGATTTGTCCCTAAACAACAAACACACAAGAAAACACAATTTAGCTGACAGTGCTTTTAAGGACAGTCCACAGTAACAAGCGAAGGGTTTCTGTTCGGACATGAAACCTCGGAAGCTCGTTACAAAGGTCACTACGGGCGGTTGCCGTGGCATCGTGATCTTGGCATACGTCCAAGGACGAACATCTGCTCCCCATATTCTTCTCCGCTAAGCCTGCGCTCTGAAAGCATTCGAACTCGACTAGACGCGGCTGGGACATTATTTTCGGCAACCGAATTCGCCCTGCATGACCCGCTTCAGACGCGGCAATTTCTCCCGGCAACTCGACGCCGCAACACCAGCAACACGTACCACCCGCGTTCACACGCAGCAATCGCATTCTTACGATTTTCCACCGTCATTTTAGGGGCGAAGCTCCTTAGGGGCTAGCCATGTCCGTCCGCCGTCCGCCGTCCGCTGTAGGCCCGGCGTCGGGTGCTCGTGCTTCTGCTCGTGAGATCACGTGCTCACGAGCACGTGAGCACATGCTCACGTGCTCGTCTAGGGCAAAAAAAAAATTGGAAAAAAAAAGATGAAAAAAATTATGAAAAAAGAAAAAGAAGAAAAAAAAAGAGTAGGGGGTTCTGAGATGCCATCCCATCTGTCTGCTTAAAAAAAGAAAAAGGAGAGAACCACACATTCTCCTACTGACATGAATGAAGAGGCTCGGCATGCTGGCTCGGCGTCTACGCAGACAAGCACCACCAGAGCTTCGCCCCAAGCAACATCATTCACCACGTGGAGATGCGGTACAATTTTTTAAATTTTAATTTTCTTGCAAATTTAGACACACTGTCACGCGCTATAAACGTGTTCTTGTATATGTATATTTAAATGGCGTTGAGAACACTAACACAGCTTACTAAAACAATTCAATCCCCCCCCCCCAAAAAAAAAATAAAACGATAAATTTACATCGGAACCAAGTTAAACCCCGTCTTCAGTTGTCATCATCGCCACCACAGTGGTGTCGCGTGAAGATGTATCGTCTTTTAATGTCAATGTCAACGTTTTTGATACTGTGCATGCGATCCAGCCTTTCAACCTGGGTGAGCTGCAGAAATATATTACAATATTATCATTCTCGTGATTGTTGTTTTAGCAGGAATCGCTTAAAAGCTGAGAATTCACAACAACAAAAACCAGAATTTAGCTCGGAGTCAGTGGGGCTGTTTATAACGTTTTTAGCGTTTCTAACTTAGTATCAGCGTCTTTGAAGCTGTACGAGAATGATAATAATGTTAGATATTTGCTGCAGCTCATCCAGGATGAAGGGTGCACAGCATGGACAGTATCAAAAACGCTGACATTGAGGAGAAATTTTAAACTCAATATGACAGGTTCCTTGGGGTATATCAGGCGCTTATTCAAGGTGACTCTGAATTACGCTCAAAAGCTGTGTAACCATGGATTGGGTCGAAATTACCGATCACTAAGGAGCTGAAGGAACACCGTTCCCGTGATTCCTCTAGCGCGGGCCGGGGCGCTTAGGGCATATAGCAAATTATCTATAGAGCGTGCTGCACGAGAATAACCTCAGCTCTTTAATCTGACTGCACGTTAAATGGTTGAAACGTTAAACGCCATGCGAAGACTCACATCCACTTTTCATAAGACAGATATAAGCCATACAGTAATATTTTTAACGCTATATGTTTGCTTGACAAAAAAATATCAGTATCCCGTATCGTATTGCACATGTGCCAAAAATAAATGCAATTACATTACATTTCAAATTCTATGTCCCCGCATAAACATTTAGGCGTCCGCATAGACGAGTCATTTGTTATGCTTCGCGCCCCCAATGTCTAATCGACTTCTTTGACGGCGGAGCCTCATTTCATGAGCACAAAATCGCCCCTCTTTTCCTAGAAAACTAAAACCCCATAAACAGATACAGCGATGGCAAGAAGGTAGGCACCCCGTGTAAACATTTCACCGGAACATGACTAAGCCCGTGTTTTCCTAGCAGCACAGGTCGGTTCCCGGGAACTTCGCGGGGACTCGCGGCTGTCATCATGTAGCGGTTGAGAGCAAACATTACGGTTTGTGAACAGAGTAGAAGATGCAGCGAATTGCCTAACCTGCGGCCTCCGATTTTGGAAGTGTCATTTCCGCAGTGGTGCCGCGCATCGCCAACATCAGAGACCCCAAAAAGCGGCCCCGTTGACGACGTGCATTAAAGAACGCTCGCACATATAAAAAGAACCCTATAGACATTTCAAGAAAAAAAGAAGCTTTCAGGTCGGTACCATTTTTGGCGTTTGTGCGTATGGCGCCTGATTTGCTCACTCTGCGACGCGACGAACGTACGCGTGCTGGGCTGTGGATTTGTAAACATTAAAGTGGTTTCTACTCGGCGTCGACAATTTTGTGCCGCTTTTAAAATGCTAGCGTAGCTTCCGCAGTGTTCCAACGCGCCTTCTTCGCACGAGACGACGAAGCGTCTAGATTGATGCTCCATTTTCTCGCTCTCCAAATCTAACCTTAATTTCTACCATTCTTGGGAGAGCGTCATCACAGACAATCTGCAAAAGGACTTGCTAACTTCTGATAGCTGGGCTGGGATACCACTAATATGTATACGGTATACCTCGCACCGATGTACTATTCAAGCTATCCTGGTGATCACGACGACAACAACGCAAGGCGCTCTTCCGAAGGACGACTGCCAACACCACGCCCTACATACAGCGGCTGTTGGTCACGTGTGCGGCCCTCTATTCAGTCTCTGCCCGGCTCCAGCTGCGTTTTGAAGTGACCACCTGGCAAACCGGTACTGCATTGTCAACGAATTGTCTAACAAAGAACCAGCGTAGTCACTTTAGTTAGGTTATAACACCACCAGGATATACGCCTCGCATTGTTTTATTTTTTAAGTTAGGTACTTACAACGTAGGGAAGGTTTCCGCGGTGACAATGTTTATTTGATTGAAGTATCCCACCCAGTTGCCTTAAAAATACTCCCTCTATACTCCTTCAGTTCACTAAGAGCGTGTGTCAAGTGATTATTGTACTCCTGTTAATGCTAAGTGATGTAGAGCAAAACCCAGGCCCCAAAATGGTCAGTGAACTGAAGGTAGAAATGTACAACTTCTTCACTAAGTTAGTGGTAGGCCAGGATAAGGTGATCAAAGCTATACAGGCGGTACAAGAAAAACAACAAGAAAACGAAGACGCCTTGACAGCCATAAGTGCCAAATTATCAAAGATCCAACAGGAGCTCCCGGCATCACAAGAAATAAAAAGCGACATTAAAGTTCTTCAAGCTGTCACTCACGGTAACGCCACCGCAATTGACCAACGGCAATGGGTTCAATATGACCTGGAATATAGCTCACGACGTAACAATATAGTTCTCTTTGGAATTCCTGATTCTGACAAAGAAACGTGGGTGGAGGTCGAGACAAAGGTGATAGCTCTGGCGTCAGAATCTTTTGGGATTCAGTTAAATGCGGAAGCGATTGATCGTGTTCACAGGTTTGGCAGATACCGAACAGAAGCTGACAGACCCATAACTGTGCGTTTTGAAAAATTTAAGCACAAGGAAGCAGTACTTTCAAAAGCCTTCGAACTCAAGAGAACCAGAACCTCAATCAGCGAAGATTTCTCAAAACATGTTGTTAACATTCGAAAGCAGCTTATTGGATTTGCGGAATAGAAAAAAATGCTACATTCAGTCTTAGGTGTGACAAATTACTGGTGAATGGTGCTTGCTTTGTTGTTTACGACGCTACAAATTCTGTCACACAACTTTCATAGCTACAATATCCTTCTGACCATCCTATTACGCCTACTAATGACTCGTCCTTTTTTTGAACGATTCGCCACCCCAAAACTCGTGGGAAAAGGCATTGTAATTCCAATTCCAGTCTTTCGTTCTTAATAAACAATTTTTGAAGTATTATTTCCAAGTAAGATGACTTGACAGGTATTCTTGACACTAGCGAACCAGACATTATATTACGTACTGAAACATGGTTATCATCGGACATTCAAATTTATCGTAAAGACAGATACCATTGCAAAGGTGGGGGTGTTTAGATAGCAATCATAAACATAATTTACTCAGAGATCATAGATGTTAGTAGTAGCCTAGAGATTATTTGAGTTAGAGTACAACTGGGGTGTTCCTCATTGACCATAGGTGTATGCTATCGACCACCGTGCGTTACAAGTGGTTTTGCTGATTCGTTTGGAGAATGTGCAGATTCCGTTACGGGTCGTCATCCTAATAGTCTTACAATAACTGGCAGTGACTTCAATTATCTATGTATCAACTGGTTCGACTACCGGCACTTCTTGTCTCGATGTCATTGAATGCCAGAAGTTTATAGGTGTAATATAACCTTCAGGTCTTTCTCAGATAGTGTCTCAACCAACACGATCCAACGCTATTCTTGATCTTTTCTTTGTAAGCGTTTTTACTTGTATCGTTTCATGCAGTACACTGGAACCAGTTAGTGATCATACAGGCTGTTTTATAGAGAGTTGAGGCAATCGCCAGAAAAAAATAATAATTCCCCCCTAAAAAAATACATACTACAACTATCATAAGGCACATTCAAAGAACCTTTTGTCAGACTTTCACAGGTTTGAAACTGATTTTCTCGCTAATTTTGACAACTTCGTTAGTCCAATTGGGTAATCCTAAAAAGCAATATTCACGTTCTCATAAATACATATGTACCAATGTTAGAGTCCAAAAAACATAGCAAACTTCCTTAGTTTGTGAACTACCTTACACGATTGTTAAGCAGGCAAAAACGTCTATTCACAAAAGGCAAACCTCAAGCATTCACCTGAGTCATGGGATCAATATCTTCAATGTGCCAAGGTATATAAAAGCGAGGTGAAGAAATGTAAGGCAAGGTATTTAGACCGCGATCTTTTGAATATGTTAAAAGATAATCCCATACAATCTCGGCGGATTATAGCACCCAAAAGTGCATCCAAGTTACCAAAGCTAACATATGACATTGGGAACGAGCTAGCGTCTGATAAAATAGCATTTATCTTGAATGAGCATTTCTGTTGAGTTATTACACACGAAGCATTTCCTCTTCCTTCACTCTCTCGTTCCGCGAATATAACAATAGAAGATAATGATTTTACACCCTCTGGGGTAGCCAAAGCCTTTGACCGTTTACGCCATAACTCTGCCCCAGGAAGTGACGGTATTTCATCCGACTTTTTACACATCACCAAAGGTATTATTTCGGTAATACCAGCGCGCTTGTTCCAGTCTTCGATTATAACATCAGACATTCCACATAATTGTAAAATTGTTAACATTATTCGAATCTCTAAATCTAGCAGCCCAAATCTTGCATCAAACTACAGGCCCATATCCCTCACCATCATACCTTGTAAACTTGTGGAGCACGTTATCTACTCTCAAGTAATTAACTACATCGTTCAAAATAATTACCTATATTCAAGTCAACGCGGTCTTCGCAAACACGTCTAATGCGAATCTCAACTTTTTGGCTTTGTCTTTGACCTCTTTGACCGACGGGCTAACCGGGCGCCCTATACTCCGTCTCACTAAAACTGTGCAGTACAGTCAAAGCTACAGGGGAGAGAGTGTATCCCGACCTGTTCAAGAGGAGGGGAAAGAGGAACGGAGGACCTCCCAACGCTCTTTTCACCCGTTCCTCCTTCCCTCCTCTTGAACAGGTTGGAATACGCTCTCTCCCCTGTACCTTTGGCTGTACTGCACGGTTTTAGTGATACGGAGTATAGAGCTTTGATTGAAAATATTGTAGTTACTTACCCGTGCGTGACGACGACGTAAGTAATCGAATTAGAATATTTTAAGATAAGAATATCCTATAGCAACTCTAACTTGCAGAGTCCGCCTATTAAGTTACGATGACTCAAAACACTGATGATAAATATTAGCGACTACACCATTTCCACAACTGTTTAACTTAATCTTCTTTGTAAAATTAAAGCGCTGCACAGCAATCCCAAATATTTTCATTTGAAACATAGTTTTGATATTCATGCTTACCACACAACCAGATAATATGTGAAATATTATTTTACGTCTATCGCGTTCCAGGTAGTTTCCTGGAGGATAAAATCAAAGTAACAGCACGCTCTCGACCTCCCACCACAGGTTGGACGTCGACCTCCCACCACACCGTACATTTTAAATACCTTTGCATTTTAAATGTACGGTGATGACTCGCTAATTAGATGTCAATTGTTTTATTAAAAATGTAGTTTTAATAGGGTGAAACAAGCAAATGCGACACAGAATGTGACTGATTGACTATGTGTCAGAAGACTATCATGTAATAAATGAACGTGACACAATGTATAGTTCGTCTCATGAGATAACTTCCTTTTTGACTCCGTTTCGGGTTTTAGTATGTCGATTTATAGAGACGTCATGGTTCCTTCACAGTTTATTTCTAAAACAACGCCAACCTTTTGGGAGAACAGAGACCCCCTTCACAGTTTATTTCTAAAACAACGAACTTTTTGGTTGGAGCAGACCTTGCACTCTGCCTAAGGCATCATGTTTCTATTTTCAGACATTGTTGATAAGAATGTTCGACGACTTCCTTGCACAAGTGTCCAACTCTGGCAGCGTAGCTAGTGTCAGGTCCCTGGCAACTTTTTGTTGATCACGTAACCGCAAGAACTGAGTGATGTGCTGGGACGACATAAGCTTGTTCACAACAGCTTCAGCATGCATTACCACACTGACGACCAGTTGTGTTGAAAGGTGCAGTCCCTCTTAATTTAAAGCGTCTGTCAGATGATAAACCACTGCATGAATCGCGAAGAAGTGTTTTCTTCAAAACCATGTGTTCTCTGCGGTATTCGCACTTGACCGTTTTCACAGTCACAGAGGCGAAGTATCCAGTTACGTAGGTCAGAATAGGGGTCTTGGACAACAGCGCCGCTAAATCATAGTCGGTGATGTCAAAAGCAAAAAGCTAGAACATAAAGCAAAATACTCTGCGCAGGTGACTCGCGTGATAATACCAACAAAATATTTCAAAACACTTTGGAAGTGGTAACTCGTTGTGAAAATAACTACTATGCCTCCTTGAGAATGCAAAACAAAAGTAGCGGAGTTGTAATCTATATTATGCTCCTATTAGGAAATACAGGAGTGAAAGTATAAAAAAAAAATCTGCCAGAACATACTTTTGAAGAGCTCTCAACTTGAACTAATTTCTCTGAAATAGCCTGAATCAATTGAATACGCCGTCACTCGTCGGTTGGAAAAGAGAATATGTGAACCTTTGTTTCTTCAGCATACTTTTCCCGACACCACGGCATACTGTATAAAGTATTGATCCTCACATGCGCACACACGAAAACACTACAGATTCTAGTCGCCGACGGACGCAGTGAATACGCCGGTGTCTTGTCTACGCATTTCCAACGGCTTTCTACGTTGTCCGATTGCGCACCTAATGTCTGGCTTCGCTTGCGAGCCGCCTGCCGTCTATAAAATTGCGTCGTCACATCGCGTAAACTTCTGTTTTATTATTATTATTTTTAAAGATTTAGTCGGTACAGCTATAGCCTCCTCTTTACTCACAAAGCCTGGCAGTTCGACGACGGAGCCATAAAGTGTCCGGTCGCAGATTCGGAGCGCGAGGATCTGGTAGCACAGAGCATCAAAGAGTCATTTCGCTGGAAACCTGGACATCTGCGCACAGCTTTTGCAGCGGCGATGACCCGAAACACACTTGTTCGCTCTGCAGAAGTGGGTTTCGGCGTCTCGCCGCATCGGGGAGCCAGTCACGCGGCTCTCTCTTATCCGTTGTCTGCCGCTCCACCTTTTCCATTTCGGCTGCCGCTTTTCGTGGCAATCTGCCAGGCTTTGTCAGTATATAAGAGGCTATGGTACAACCTATAACACAACTTCATTTTTGACGCTCAGACCGAACGCAACGGAGATAACGGAGCATTAAAAAAGAACACAAAAGGGTTTCCCCGGTCCATCCGAAGTGCTTCGTCAGCATCGTCGCAGATGCTCGGCGTTGAAAACCCTCTGCTGGCTCTCCTCGCGTGGTCATAGGAGCAGTGACGTAGCTGAAGTAACAAAACCAAGCGCGCAGGCTTTAGTTTCTAGTAGGTGCTGCGCAGAGGCACAACGTCACCCACGTAATCTCAATAATACGTGGCAGTAATACGCCCGCGCTACATTCAGACCGGCAGGGGCAGACATTTAACCCATAATGGCTGAACCTACAGCGAGAACCTCCACTTGATGTGTAGCTGTGTTTCGTTGTTCAAGCATATGGCACTTCATGAATGTTCTTCTCATTCTCAACCCTCGAATGAGTGAAGGAAGTTGAAAGGCGAATAATGACCGCGAAGACACCACTGAATACAATGCAAATTTCACTTTTTTCGCTGCTGCAAAAACGAAGAAAGTTTTGGCCAAGAGTTAGAACGCATCCCGTTTACCGAAACGGTATACGAAAAACAACGAGCGCAAAACAAAAAAAAAAAGCGGCGGGGGTCTCGAAATATTGCCCGAGAAAGCCTCAGTACCCGCTGCCACCATCCAGCCCGACGCCGCCCACAGGGGCAACGAGAGTGCCGAGGCAGAGGTCGTCGAACATTCCAGTCGCGTTCTTCACCGAGGCCGTCTACCTTCATTCGCTCCCCTAAAAGAAAGAAAGAGCGACAAAGAAACGGTGAGACCAAAGCCGTCGCGAACAAGAAACGGGCCGCCCAGAATTCTGTATTCTGCACCGGCGACTGAGCGCGGTAGCTCCTTGCTAAGGAAACCTCAGAAGGGACGCGCTCATCGCTCGCCCGGGGAAGAGGGGCCGGCCGCGTAGCGAGAGGAGCACGCTCCAATGGGCGCAGTCATCGGAGCGAAATAACAAACCCCTGTTCCTCCCCACTCGAAACATTTCTTGCTCCTTCCCTCTCACCCTCGACGAAGCGGCTCGAGCGACTCGAGCCTTCAACTGTGACGCTGGATATCGAAAGCGGGATATAAATCCTTAACAAAGCCCCCGCGCGCTCGCAT
The DNA here is from genome assembly GCA_013358835.2 of Ixodes persulcatus. Classification (NCBI taxonomy): domain Eukaryota; kingdom Metazoa; phylum Arthropoda; class Arachnida; order Ixodida; family Ixodidae; genus Ixodes; species Ixodes persulcatus. The sequence continues at coordinate 85,065 of JABSTQ010009785.1, read as the reverse complement.
ATATAAAGCTTGATCCATATTTAAGTAGCTGACGGTGTACTCTCTCCCTCCCTCTCTTCGTCTTCCCCTTCTCCCCAGCCGTCTCGTCCCCCTCGCCCTCTTCCATCGGTGTACCTTGATACATTATACGCGCAGCAGCCTAATCCGACGGGCAACAGTTGGTGTTGCCAGGCAACCGAAGGAAACCTGCCCCTCCCTCTCGCCCACCTTTCTCCTGTTGCACCTCGCGTTACCATGACGACGCAGTTTCCTCCCTGCTTTCCCCACGGGGGATATGCGCCGCCACTGCATTTGCTACGTTCTGTCGCCACGCGAGACAAGAGAGGGAGAGAGAGAGATGAGAACGTACACGACGTTACTTTAGGAGATGCTCGTGACCGATGCAGGATAAGGATTTACACCGCGCGCAGGCACGGCCCGCGATATTCCTTTCAGCCCGTTCATATTTACTGTCACGTTTTGAAAGAGAAGCCAACGTCGATAACCACGCGATACTTCGAGGGATTTTTCGGGAAAAAGTGTGATCCCGGTTTCGGGAGCAATCCACCCGTCACGAATGCTGATACGACGCGGGTGTTGTAATTCTTCCTCTCATACCAAGAGGTTACGTTTTGTTCCGATCGTGTTGGCGCGACACTTATAAAAGGAGACCAGATGCAGGATACCATTTCGGTTTTTTCTGTGTTCCCCTACTCGCTGATGCAGAAAACGCCGCAAGAAAACGAGCCTTGTGACTTGAAGTTCAAAATCACTTTATTGACAAAGAATACATATTTGCTTCAAGAGATAGTATAAAAAATATATACACCTAAAAGAGCGCCGCGATCCTACGTTTTTGCGTGTGTGTGTGTGTGTGTGTGTGTGTGTGTGTGTGTGTGTGTGTGTGTGTGTGTGTGTGTGTGTGTGTGTGTGTGTGTGTGTGTGTGTGTGTGTGTGTGTGTGTGTGTGTGTGTGTGTGTGTGTGTGTGTGTGTGTGATTACTTTATTTTGTGATAGAAAACCAATAATAGCCCTGTTTACGCATTTTTGGCATTGCTTGCTTCATCGAGTCGTAGCGTGGACTGCAGTCGGACTTAAAGCAGAAGTGAGAATAACAGTCAACAATTACCCCCCCCCCTCCCCCACCCCCGGCCCTACATTTTTTAGGATAATTATAGCTTGCATTGGACTTTATAGTAGCCATTTCAAACAAAAACAAAAAGAACGACGACTGGCAGCTCAAGGTGTTCGTAGCATAGCCCCGTAATCCCCGAAGTTCGCCAACGCGAGGCACTTACAAGAACACGAGTCTTTCCGGGGCAGATAGAGTCGAGACGGCGCATTTCGTCTCCTACTTTTTCTTGCCAAGTTTGTCGCTTTCTTGATAATAGAATTTTTTTCCCAGAGAAGAGTAAGCACAAAACAGGCAAAAGGTACCATACAATAGGAAAACGAAGGGTCGAGGGACGGAGAATTAGCTCCATTTTTATAATAGAAAGCGGAATCGAGTTTCAGAGATGGCGGCTGCTACCGCGCACGAAAATTCCTCGCCGATTACGCGCTCGACGAATGTGCACCGGCCTTGCAGATTGACAAAAGGGAAGCAGCCAAAGCAGGCATGCCTACTCTCCCTGTTTCTTGTTTGGGGGAAGAGGAAGGGATAAATAGAAAGAGAAGTGATTACGCCGGATTGCCATTCGGCACGCAAGAGAAAAGCGACGCCAGAATATTAACACCGCCGCCTCTCCCTCCCTACTCGGGCGAGATTGATTTTATAAAGACGCCGGCTACCGAGCGGCGGGGTTTAGGGAGCCGCGCAGAACGCGCTTTGGGGAAAGGGGAACATGTCGAGGGAGAAAAAATGAAGAGGAACGCCGCCGACATTGTTGTGCGCCGCGGCTTCTTTTGCTCATTGTCGTCTGACTCTCCTCTGCTACGGGAGCGAGGAGGGACGAGGAGGAAGGAAAGGGGATGCGTGGGAAAGGGCACAACGGCTGCGAGGTGCCCCCCCTTTTGCCCGTCGTCCGTGATATTGGATTTCGGAGGAGGAACCATTGAAGAGGGGATGCCACTGCACCAGCAGCCATAAGGAGGCTGGGTCGGGACTTGTAATGCCTCTGCGTTTTCCTGATAACGCCGTATACGAACAGAATGAATTTCGCTCGTTTGGACGTTTGGCATTCGGCGATGAGTCCTTCCATTCTGTGTATGCCTTCGCCGTCGCCGAGGATCGCGTGTCGAGACGACGATGCCGTCGGGCTTTTTTTTTTCGGGGGTAATCCGCACGATAATTGGGGAAAGGGACGACGTAAGTGAATTTGTTTTTTACTCTTCGTTGTTTGGACTTTCCTTTAGCAACGCCGACGCCGGAGGGAGGGTGAATAAACGCATCGAATTCGATGTGAACGTAAACTAATTGTTCTAGGATCAGCTGTTTAATTTCCTTTAGTTTGCAGCGGATCTGTTTCGTAGGTTGCATCTCTGTACGAGACGCTGGCAGACGTAAGGGGACTGCGACTGACGGGTTCTGCGCGAATGTGGGGGAAGTGGATGTGAATGCTGATTTGCATACACTTGTTGGGGAACGAAAGAAGAAATATAGGGAATATAGGTGCCGTTATCGTTCATAAAGACTTGAGAGCATCTCTGGAACGATTATTCAGTGACTTCTTTTCCACAAATCAATTAGCTAAAAAAACTGAACAGTGTCTTATCAATGATCAATTTTGTGCTAAAAGCGTGTTAGTAAAAAAAATGCAGTTTGATTTAGTGTTTTCTAAGGCACCAAGGTCACACATAACGCCACAATCTTGCAAATGCGTCTTTCAGCTTGGTACCAAGGTTCCTTATGCCCCAAATTATAGTCTGTTGCGACATAAGATCAGCAGTAGATACTCGGCCTCCAGCGCGAGCTTTCTACATCGGATAACACTTCGCCACATGCATAGTTAAAGGGAATGAATCACTCGACGAAATCGTCAGGCTTCTAAGATGCGGTGCTACAACGTCAGCTACGCGGCGGAGTAACGCTCATTACCACTGGCGGCTGAACCGCATTCGCAAGGCGGTTGCGAACACGGTTATTTAAATATAGACGCTTTGCACACGCGCCCGATTACAGTCGTCATTGCTGACCTTCTCTTGTCTTATCGAGATACCAAGTCAGTGAAACAGGCGTTGACGATTCTCCACAAAGGTCAATGCTGGGGAGAAGGACACAGTAGCATCTAAAGTGGCAATAACCTGCCCTGCTCTGGCAATGATGGAGCGAAGTGATCAAAATAAGAGGAACACAAATTGAAGGTCGGTTATGGCGGAGCCCATACACAGCTGCTGCAAAGAGTCTATACAGTACATATTCATGCGCGTTTGATGATCAAAACAAGTGGATCCGCTTCGCGTTTGCGATTCGAATGCCAGTGGGAATGCATTCACGTGCCCTATTTTATTACGTTAAGTTACGTTACGTACAAGTCACCGACACATTCGTGTTTCGAATGTCGCGTGTCATGCTTTCTCCTTGAACTGGTAGCCTCGCTTAATATGAAGCACAGAAGTCCCGGTGACTTCAAGGTATTTTTCGTAACGTAACTTAACGTAAAAAAATGGGGCAGTGTGAAGCAGCCTTAAGGGAGGAATGCTCGGGTGGCACGAACAATTCTAAATTGCCGGCAGTCAGTTCAACTTTTTTTTTTTAAATAATAGTTTGTCGTTAAACTATTTGGTGTCAAATGTAGAGCTCGCTAAATTCGTCTGCGGTGGTGTCAAGTGTGGAAACCGCTGAAATGAACCGCAAACGCTGACATCCCTCCCCTGCCACTTCGTCAGAGTGAACGACGAGGCTGAGGAAGAAATTGAGCCTCTGTCGACGTCGCGCACTTATCTGCGCAGATTTCTCCCTCGCGTAAATACCCAAAAAGGGTTACTGGCACTGAGCCAAACATTTTAGAGCTCATAATAAGTGGCGCAGAATCTTTCCAGGAGCCAGCAGCCGCCGATGTGCGCAAGCTACCGCCATAAAATTGACGTCATAGTTCTCCGTTAACGCCTAAGATGACAGTGAAAAGTATTGTCTCCGGGCAAAAGAAGAATAATGACAGGCTTTTCATCACCACAAATTAAAGCTACGTGCTCGTTAGACCTATCAATCGCCTACCTTTTTGCACCAGATCCCACTGTGGAGATGAAAAGCCTATCTTTATTCTCCTTTTTCCCGGAGCCCACACATTTCACTGTCATCTTAACCGTGAACGGAGGACTATGACGTCAATTTCATGGCGTGAGCTCGCGCACACTGGCGGCTCCTGGCCCACGGAAAGATAGTGCGCCACTTATTATGGACACTGAAATGTTTGGTTCAGCATCCCTTTAAAGGGGTCATGAAACGATTTTCCTACTTCTTCCTCCTTAGCTTTAATCCTCAACTCAAATGCGAAGTGTGAAATCACGTGATCGTGACATTCCTTCGGCACCGGTGCGATGACTCCTAGCTTCCACCTTGCTTTTTATGAACACCATAAAACTTGTCATTCCCCAGTGACAATAAGTTCCGTCAGGGCACTCATTGGCCACGAACGCGAATCCAAATATTCGTCGACGGATTGATTGTTGACGAGCGCATACGTCCGAGTGACGCAGTTCTCGTGTCCAATGCGTGAGCTGGGCTCTGCTGACGTCAGTTTGGCGCCGGTGACGCGCTTTTGGAACCGCGGATGTATCGCAGTGAAAAGGCGGAGAGCTTTCGAAGGCAAGAAGGTACAAAATAGTCCGCTATATTTTCAAATGTTCGTACCGAAAAGCTGGCTTTTGACTTTCTAGCCTCTTTCTTTTGGCCAACTAAACGACATGCGATTAGTAAAGTCCCAATTTAAAATCATTCATCCCAACCCAAAATTCGTTTCATGGCCCCTTTAAACCGTAGCTAAACACGCACAAAAGACAACGTGCGCGTGCTGGAGACCGAGCTTCTCCTACCGATCTCATGCTGGAACAAACTATAGCAGAATACGCTAAGTTTAGCGGATTCTACTACAGTCCCTGAGAAGATGAGAACTGCAGGGCGTCTCTTTTGCGTGCCCGGCCTCCAGCACGAGCTCGTTGCCTTCCGTTGTGCTTTGGCTTCGCGTGCACGCTTGAGCTTCACGAGCCGCCGAAGCACCATCGAAGGTAGGAAGCTCGCGCTGGAGACGGGACAACTGAGGCTACCGTTCTCATTATGTCGGTGCGAACTGTGCATACGCCAAAGAGAACTCCGAGTGTTGTTCCTTCTTACGGCTCCAAATCTGCAGCGTGCGCATGTCGCGCTCCACGTTGTCTACATTCGCTTTTAGATAGACAGACTATATCGACCACTCGGTCAGGTCACGCCTGAGGTAGGAGACCCGATTATATATATAATTTTATCCGAATTGTAGCGGAGCAACGATGTGCCTCGAGGACAGCGAGAGGAAAAAATGATACGATTGAAACGAAAGCAGACGCAAGGATCATACAGTGGGCGACGTGTCTGTGCATGTTTGCTCTTCGTGGGCGCTCCTACAATTGATGATGACCGGATGATGCCAGGGCAGTCCTCAGCGGCCCAGGTCACCCATCAATGAAACGTGCGCTCCAGTAAAGTTGTTCCGAGCATTACCAGATGTCCCATCTGTAGCAGAGACACAAGTGGAAAACAAACTGCCGTCTCACTGCATAAATATCAAAAACGGGAGTTTGCTTCGTATACGACAAGTTATGTGCGCAGGTACGCCAGAGTCACAAACGTGAGCGTGTGCGTATATTTTTTCTCCACCGAACATTCGTTCATAGAAATTCCTTTGCTTCCACGAATCCTCATACACCTAAAAATATAAGGCCGACTATAGCCATCACTGAACTTTCACAGAGACCTAGAGTTACGACAAAAGAACATGTTACCAGACATCGAACGCACCCATGTGCGAACACACACGGAACGCACCCCGAACATTGGTCTTTTAAAAAATACACAAAAATTAACCTTTAATCCTTTTCCCCTAGTCCCCCACCTTCAAACTTTTTCAAGACTGACCTTCCAAAAGTCCTAGCCCCTTCTTCACTTGATCTTTTTGCGGACAGCAACATCGAGAAGCAACTGTTGTTAAGTTCGAACAAGGGACTTTGTTAGATTAAAACGCGTGAGGTTGTTGTAAAACGCTCGTGCAATGTGGGGTAACAGTATATTTTGCTAGTCTGAATTCTACCACCACAAACATGAATATGATTAGAAGCTTAAGATTCTTAAAGGTGAATATATCAACAATTGAAAACCCTGCTGTGCTTACTTTCTTCTCCTGGTGCCTTTCCATCACGGCATTCAAATTCGTATGTTGCCATCTGATGGGATCGATTAAAAAAACAAAACAAAAACTTCGATCTAACTAACTAAATATGGTAATCAGCAACCTACAAATGTAACGTATATGTAACGATACGTTCCATTTTTTGAACTGTAACGGGAACGAGTTCCTTTTTCGCATATGGAACTTGTAACGGGAACGCGTTCCAAAAATCAAAAGGAACGAGGAACGAGCTTTCGTTCTTTTTTTTTTTTTTTTGAGGAACGTGTACAACACTGATAGAAACGCACTCTGAAGTCAAGCTCGCTCTCGTGTCGGCCGTGGACTGCACGGAATTTTCCAGATAGGCTTCCAGAGTCGGCGATTCAAGGCCAAATCATTGTAAGGGGTGTAAAAAACAAAAAGGCTACGAATGGCGCCGCCTCCTGAGGCTGCGATTACTGACTCCATATCTCGATTTGACCAGGAGAAGCTCATCGTAAAACTAAATTAACCAAAACTAGAACAAAGACAGATAATTTATTACTGAATAGCAAGTAGACGTCCTTTTCAAACCGATGTGATGCGGTCGTTGACCGAAAACAACGCAGACACCCGGCCTTCGCGGAATGGAAGATGATAAAACCTACCCATCCGTGGGTGCGCGCCGGTCGCTGCCAAGTGAGCATTTGAAGCAACGCAAGCTCGGCCAATTTTTTCTCAAAAAGACTAGCGAACGAGAAGGCGCCCAAGGAAGCGACCGAGCCCATGCATATTCGCGGCCACATTATACCTCGCACCGGCTGTCACACGCGGTGGCGTGCGCGCACCGGCTAGCGGACTCTGCCAAGATTTAATTAGGCATGCAGCGCGCTCTAAGGACCCCGGTCCTCTTCAGATATCGAAAAGGAATAAGTAAAAACCGAAACCTATCCACGCCGCGCGTTTGCCGGGAAAAAAGGGGGGTCCCTTAAGGCGACGGCTCGCACGGCCGGGTCAATAATCGCGCGAGATGGCACGCTCGACCCGTTATCTCTTCGCAAGCGTCGTTGGAAAGGAGCTCGATGCGCCATTATAACATTCACTTGAGATTTTTGTTTCACTTTTTACTTACGTCACGAGAAAAGTATACTGCTTGCCCGCGTGCAGATTAACTGTATATATACCTCCATGTTCCCTTGGGAAATGACAGCACGATCTCTCGCATCTCAAATGAAGATCCCTCGGCAGCGTGCAAGTCAGCCCCTTTGTGCACTCCTATTATGCCATCATCTATGCTGGAATGCCTTTCTATACAGCCCCCCCCCCCCCTCCCAACTTCGCGCAGCACATTCCATTGTGAAGCACGTCCACTCGGCACCTCTGCCTTCGATGGTTCTGCGCGCGGCCAGTTTACCGCGATGGCGAGATGCGCGAATGCCCCACGTATTCTGTGTGTGGTTTCGTCTTGGCATAGAAAGAGAGGGAGAGAGGGGGAGGATGTTCTCCCCGAAACAAAAATTTCTCCCCGCCTCCATTTCTGCCTCGATCGTTTTAGATTACGAGGTCGTTGAGTCGAGGAGGTTTCACCCTGTGTGAACCCTCATGGGGAAAAGGGGAGCTTGATTACGTTGACGCAATCTTGGGATGATTGCGCCATGGACGGCGTCACCCGTGGGACCTACGACGCGCGCACGGCGATCGAACTTCTCGAACGATAACTGGCAATATTCGCTCGACCACGGTTTGTATTTTTAATTTTTTTTTTTTTTTTGCGCGCGAAGCGTTTTTAAGAAATGACAGCGTAGCGGTAAACGTTGGGCTAAAAAATGTTGAAACCTTTTTCAGGTATTTCGTAAGGCGCTGTCCCGGCTAGCAACCAATCGCCACTGTTCTGAGTGTCCTCTGGCTATCATTGTTCTACCGAGAATTCGTCCAAAATAAAAACGTGAAGTTTATTTTATTGTTTATTTTCGGACATGCGAAAAGCTTGAACTGGTTGCAGGATGTTTAATAGCATGGCGTTAGTGTAATGTCTCCGATTAGGCGGCCGATTTGACCAGTGTAGTATAATAATTAATGGAAGATGCGGATCGAAAAACGGGAATATTTTGCAAACATTGTGATTTCGAGCTTTATAGTGTTTTATTAATCTTAAAATTTTTCTCTTTTTTTCTGATATAAATCTATTTAAGGCGGAACATGATTGCCATATTAGTCAGATATGCTTTTGAAGAACTCCCAGCGAACCAGAAAGGCATACCTTCAGAACATTTTCGTGTGCGTAGATTTTTTTTTCCAAATTGTGATATATATATATATATATATATATATATATATATATATATATATATATATATATATATATATATATATATATATATATATATATATATACTCTTATCATTTTTATTTTCAGAAGTAGGCCTAGCCGTCTCCTCTTCGTTGCACTACTCTGTAGCTTCAATTTATAAAAAAAAAAAAAAAAACACTTATTTTTTAGCTGGGAAAGTGTCACCATACATACGCGGCAATTTTAGAATGAGTTTTTCTCCTTTTGTAATTTTGGGGCATCTTCCAGTTCCTGTGCGTTCATTTTTGTTCTTAATATTTTCACACAACCAAACATGGCAGGGATATGCTTCAGAAGACTTAGAATCCGACTATAAAAGCTCGGATAGAATGTATGCTTTTCTATTTAAGAAAACTTAAAAAAAAAAACATTTTGTTAGCCCTTTAAAAATGATGCTTTTGCAATTATCTTTTTAAATACGTGTCTTGCACAGTTTATTTTTGCTGTTCTTTGCACTTAATAATTTGTAAGAAGAAAATTAGCTTATTTTACTAGGTTCTTTTAAGTGTGCTGCCATGCACCACGTGTGTGCAAAAACACGTTTTCTTTTGTTGTTTATTTGCGTGTGCATTGCATACACAACTTATAAAACAAGCTTTATGAAAGCTAACACCAGATTTATAAGAAAAGGAGGTCAAGCATTGTAGGTTGAGAAAATGTCATTTACTTTTCGTAAATAATAAAAATAACATAAAATTCCCCCAGAGCATATCCCTATTATTGAGTTTTTTGTTGTTCTTTTTACGTGCGCTACACGGTAGCGAAGTTCGATAAAACATATTCACGGCGAAAACAACCAGGGCGGCAATACGCAATTCGAATCAAAGGGACTATGAAACGAGTTTTTGGCTGGGAAAAATTGGGAATTTACTAATCGCATATTGTTCAGTACGTCAAAATAAAAATTGACCGCATCTCCACGTGGTGAATGATGTTGCTTGGGGCGAAGCTCTGGTGGTGCTTGTCTGCGTAGACGCCGAGCCGCAGCATGCCGAGCCTTTTCATTCATGTCAGTAGGAGAATGTGTGGTTTTATTCTTTTTCTTTTTTTAAGCAGACAGATGGGATGGCATCTCGGAACCCCCTACTCTTTTTTTTTTCTTCTTTTTCTTTGAGCCTTTTCATTCATGTCAGTAGGAGACTGTGTGGTTTTCTTCTTTTTCTTTTTTTTTCTTCTTTTCCTTTTTTCATAATTTTTTTTCATCTTTTTTTTCAATTTTTTTTTTTTGCCCTACACGAGCACGTGCTTCTGATCTCACGAGCAGAAGCACGAGCACCCGACGCCGGCCTAAGGCGGACAACGGACGGCGGACGGACATGGCCAGCCCCTAAGGAGCTTCGCCCCTAAAACCAGAACACGAGCGTAGAAATCCTAAAACCTGCTTTTCGTTACGAAACTTTGAAAATATGGTGGGCCCTTTTGTACCCCCTTTCTTTCGAACATTCCCCGCCTTTTCATTGTAGTGTATCAGCGGTGACCAAGCACGTCAGCCACACCCAGCTCACGTATTCGACACGAGCACTGCATGCGTCACTGGGACGTATGCGCCCGTCAACAGACAATCCGTCGACGAATATTTGAATTCGCGTTTGTGGCCAATGAGTGCCGCGACGGCACTTATCATTACTCGAGAACACCAAGGGGTGGAAGCTTGGAGTCATCGCAACGTTTTAGTTTAGGGTCAGTTGGGAAAGAGCGTGGGCGCTCTATTGCACCGGACAGCGCCCCGCAGTAGCCGGCGAAGCGGTGGCACTGCGGTTCCGGTAGGATTGGTCCCAAAAAGATAGGAAGCCTCTGGAGGCGGCATGACGCCACCAGAGGTGAAGTCAGAAGTGTAGAGGACACGGCCCCAACCTCTGGTGGCGTCACGTCGCCTCCAGAGGCTTCCTACCTCCATGATCGGTCCCTTGCACGTCGTCTGTTCTCCTCCTGCTCTGAAAGGCGGTGGCACGCGGCCCACCAAGCCGCCTTAGGACCTGTAAAGCAAATAACTACCACTGAACGAGTGCACCTATCCGTGGTCTTAGCTCTTTTCTCTGGGGCACTCCTGAAAGCATCGGTCCTATAACGGAATTGTCTGCAGCTCGCGCCCACGTTTAGTAAAGTAGGTCGGTGATAAGGAACAATAGGTACTTTTAGCAAACCGTTAACATGCTCCGCGTACCGCACTATCGGAGCCTTTGAAGCATGCGTTTAAGGGCGCCCCCGGGTGGTACCGTGACCGTGGGGCGCGAGCTTTAATCGAAACGCCGACGCCAGCGCCGCCTCTCAGAGGCGCTACAAAATGGAGCCGCCACCTCCCGGGAGTTTCCCAACTGATCAATCTAAAAAAACGTTTAGTCATGGCCTCCTGTGCCAAAGTACGACATGACCACGTGATTTCTCATTTCGATTTTGAGTTGAGGATTAAAGCTAAGGAGGAAGAACTTGCAAAATTATTCCATGGTTCCTTTAATGCTTCAGAGATGTGGTGGTCGAAACAGAGTCTAAATGCGCACTCGCGATCGGAGCCTAGAGTTTGTTCCTGAAAAATTGTCCATACAACCGGACATGCAGGGGTGGATTTAGAGGGGGGTCCGGATGTCCTGACCCCAATCTTGATTTCTGCAAGTGTAAAATTTAGGGCGTGAAACGAGGGAGAGGGGGAGGAGGTTCCTAAACAAATGGTACGCTCACCAACACATGAACCCCCCTCAGGAAATTCCTGCACCCGCCCCTGCATGTCCGAGTTTGCGGAACGAGCTTTTGTCCGGCATCCTGCCAAGCAGACAAGTCATGCTCACGATACTACTGACACTCGGAGCAAAAATACCCGTTATTTGAGAACCCGCCATGCTGATGTAAGTTGTTAAACTACATTTCTTTCATTGTATTTCTTTTTCTTCTTTTTCTGCGCGCGCCATCATTTGTGTTTTTAAAGTTCAGGGGTGCCTGTCTCTTCAAATATTGTTTAAAAAACAAATACGATTCTATTAACAGTTCATCTCTATATATATATTTTCTCACTCTAAAAATAAAATACGAAAACTGATGATTGTGTGATTACGGGGCATGCGCCTAGAAAACGAGGTACACGAGTGTACACAATGGACTATGTGCCTAAAATGTAAAAAAAAAAAAAAAACTCTGATGTAAAGCTGAAATTAACATCTTTTTTGCCTTCGAAATGAAAAGGTAATTCTTCCGTTACAATAGTTTTAGTCCATAATCTTTTTTCTTTCTACTTTGTCTTTTAGGGTTAGTATTCGTAGTTCCTTTTTTGCAATCGTTAGTAGAAAATAGTTGATTTTTACTAAATTTACAGTAACTTCTGCGTAAAAAGTGGGAAATGTTCTGAGAATCAAATTACGCCCATTAAGTCAAATTTCGGGCCCTAGAACCCCTTCTTTATTCAGATAGAGAATATACTTTATGGGAGAAAATAAAACTTTTTTCGATATCAACTACTGGAAATTACAAGTTTTCGTTGGAGCTCAAGTTTAGTCGAGTTACGTTTCAAAGAAGTAAGCCATTCATTAAAGTAAAATGGACGTCCAAAATTCAAAGCAATCACGTTAAATATTTTTAACCGACTGTTATACATGGCGACTTTACCTGAGACTGGCATTTTCTAAAGCATGACAAAAACAAGCCTCAAACATTGCTGAACTTTAATGCAAACATGGAGCCCTTAAATACGCGACGGTCATTAGACAAAAAGAGAGCTCTTAACCTTCGCCACTTTGCTTGTACCCTCTGGATCCAGTTACATTAGTACTGTCTGATGACGACGTTTCTAGGTTTGGATAGATTTAGGATTGCCATTTGCTCGGCATTTTGTTGCGCGTGCAAGCGCAATCTAATAATGACTATATTAAAGACACGAGGGGTAACCACTTTAGGGTCGTGGATTTTCGATATAGGATATTCACTGGCGACCATAGCTGTGTACGCGGCGTGGCGCGGCTACTGAGCGCGTGCTCATGGCGAGCTTCTCTATGATCCGTTTTACTTTAAACGCAAGCGAGGGCAATGCTACAAGCGCGAGCATCTGGCCTTGAAAAGTGCTTGCACTGCACCAGCGCGCGTGCTTGGGGGCGACAGTGAAAGCCCGGAGCTCCCAGGGGTATTCACACGAGGGAGAAATCTCGGGTATTTCTCCACGGCACGCGCATCCCGCGACGAAAACGTCAGGCATTGCGATGTGCAAAAGCCTCGCGTTTTCGTCTCGTGATGCGCGCGTGCCGGGGAGAAATCCCCGGGATTTCTCCCTCGTGTGAATACCCCATATAGCTTCTGCCACGCTCACAAATGAAGCGAAACGGAGTATAGTTGTTTTGCAACATGCATTCCCCACCATCAAGATCGCCGGTCTTAGCAGACCTATTAATATGAGCTCGTTCCGAGCATGCGCTCTAAACAGCGCCCTCAAATGTGGCGTCCGGACACTTTTAAGCAGCTGTGCATGTGCACCGTAATAACCGACCTTCAGTTTGCGTTTCCTCTTATTTCGTTTACTTCAATTTACTCCACAGGCACCGAAGAACGTTCGTACTTGGACGACGCTTTTTTTTGCGCAGACTTTAGCGCATACTTTAGATATACTCCGTTCACCCTTAAGCTTTAAGCTGAGACTAGAGCGCCACCCTCGGCGCGAGCTTTCTGCCCACACAAGCACGAATGCGCAGGCAAGCGCAACCAAAGCATTGGTGAAGCCAGCGAGCTCGCGCGGAAGGCGGAGCGCAGAGTATAGTAGATGGGATGCTGCGGAAATCGGGCCCAGCCGGCGCGTGCTCACTCTATGCTTCGAACTGACGGTACGAGCTCCCGCGTAGCTCGAGAATACGGTCTACCAAAAGTCCCTTTTATGTTTATCGTAAAGACCACGGTAGAATCTCTTTCCACCGGAGCTAATGTGCAAACAACGTCTCACCAACTCCGCCGCTTCTTTCCGTAAGGCGGCCTGATTGTTTATCGGGCACCACCGAGCGCACGCGCCACGAAAAGCTGCCAGGCGTTCTAGACAGCTTGTCAACTGACTTTGATCTGGCAACGTCGGTCTGTACACTGTTTCACATTACGTGCGAGCGTAGCAGAAGCTACAAGTGCGAGCTCCGGGCCGCCAAGGTCCCTGCCGAGAACGATCATTCGGGCTGTGCTAGCACCGCTCTAAAACGCATGCATGCTCCTGTGTGCAGCTTCGGCTTCGCTCGCACGTAAAGTGAAATCAAACCATAAGAAAAGCGAAATTGAATGTCAACTACGTGTTCACTTTTAACGTCTTTTCGACGCGTTTTTTCCCTGGCTCACGCTCCGCCAGACCGAAGCAACATTTACTCGAGGAAACAGTCGCGGGTGCCTTCGAATCTGAATGCAACCCGTCGCGTAGCCAGAACCCCGTTCTCAGAAACGAGCGGGAGTGACGAGCTCCGCACGCTACATTTGACGCGGGATCGGTCACGCTCCACTCCCTCCAGATGGGAACGACAAGAACGCCGGGGAGAATTCGATCAGGCGGGACCCCCTCCCCTTCTTCATCTCGGCGTGACAGCCGGCGAAGGCGTCGCGCGTCCCCGCACGCTGCCGTCCCGTGCACGCACAGGGTACAGACATCGCGGTTCGGGCTCGCGCTCACTTGTAGAGCGAAGAGGAGTGTCGCATGACACACTTCGGAGACATGCGCGCAATTACGCGGCCCTGGGAACACGATCCCCGCTCCGCTTCTGTTTTTCACCTACATTCTTATTGCTATTTTACGTGTCGTGTCGAAGAAACGCAGTGTGGACGAACCTGGTTATAGGAATACAATGTATCGTACGGCGTTCGCTTGGCAGGTACGCGTAGTAGCAGAAATGAGAACGATGAGAACCGTATGTCTTCTAATATTCGAACGCCGCAGGTTGGCGCAGACGACCGTGTCGGACCCAAATGAGGTTTGGTGCCCCTTTGGAGAGGTGGCGCAAAACGTCGCAGTTGGAAAATGCCGTGACGGCGGATGAACTCCGCGTGGCTTCATAACTTCCGCCCAAAAAATTCACAGTGAACTTAACGGTCGAATAAATATAAATGAAGACAAACGCGATTGTGCAAACCTGCCGCATAAAAGCGAGCTCTGCGTCGTCTGCATCTTTCACCTGTGGCGCCACTTCTCGATAGTGATAAAAGCACCAAACCTTACTTTCGGCGCGATCTGTCCGTTTTAGACTTGTACGTAATTCAACTACTCTACTAAAACTACTATAGTTTAGCGACTTTTATTAGTAATTTAGACTTTAAATTACATACATATTTTGGTACTTAGGAGTTTTGTTTAAATACTTCATTTCCGAATAACTTCTACTCAAGCTACAAATAAGTTTCGAAATGCATAGTGTCAGGCTTTCTCATCAATGAACATTTGCGCACGAGAAACAATAAGGTCTTGCAAAAATTGACCGCATCTCCACGTGGTGAATGATGCTGATTGGGGCGAAGTTCGGGTGGTGCTGATGGTACTGATTTTGGTCATAGGTAGTGCTGATGGTGCTGATTGTTTTTGACGCTGTGCAGCAGCTTCTCGCGCCCTGGTCTCCGGAGCAGCTTGCTGTCTGCGTAGACGCTGAGGCGCTGCATGCCGAGCTTGTCGGTCGTTTTCATTCATGTCAGTAGGAGAATGTGTGGTTTTCTTCTTTCTCTTTTTTTAAGAAGACAGATGGGATGGCATCTCAGAACCACCTACTCTTTTTTTTCTTTTTTTTCTTTTTTAATAATTTTTTTTGCCCTACACGAGCACGTGAGCACGTGAGCTCACGAGCAGGAGCACGAGCACCCGACGCCGGACGGCGGACGGACATACGGACATGGCTAGCCCATAGCTAGCCCCTAAGGAGCTTCGCCCCTAAATGAAGGAAGACCTATTTTTTCACCGGCTCTGTGACCTTCCCTCCCACATTTCATGTCCAGTTTCAAGGACAGTTGAAACCGGACACGGAACACAAAGGTGTGCCTCCAAGTGTTTTTACAGATGGTGCTGAGTAACTTCGGGGAGGAGCTGGACGTCTCCAAATTTGTGTGCTCGAAGGAAACGGGCGTCCAGGGAAGGAGCCCCAGTGCGTCACCTAGTGCTCATGAACTGGTGAATTAGCGCCGTAGACCGGCAATCCTCCGTGTCCCTAAGCTATCAGGGACAAGTATTTCGCGTGTTTGACCAAAAAAGGGTTGTCCCTACCTCACCGTAGGAGCTCTCGCCCATAACAAACATACATTCTCACCCAAAGGAGACACCAAAATTTCAGCGGCCGCACTGAAGCTGGTGTGCTCTTCGATTTCGTGCAATGCAGTAAACGTCATTTCCCGTGCCTTGTACTGTACTGGAAAAATCTCTACCATAAAAATACTATACGAAAAATTAACTTCGAAATTAGCTAGCTGCTGTTTAAGGTGGTGAGTAATTTACTGAATTTCTTTTGCAATACTGTAATTTTTACTCTACTCAAGCTACTTTTAGCACCGATACCTAGTAACTTAACTACTTTTTCTCAGTAACTACACACTCTAAAGAAGAGGGTGTATTCTTACACCCTTTGCCCCATATAATACACCCCAAATCTTCAGTTCGATGTACAGCGCACTGATGTCGATCTGACGGTACTAATTTTCACGAGAGGCTTGATAGCCGTGTGGTACAACTTATTAAAGTAGTTAATATACGTGTTAAGCGTGTTTCACATGCAGCGGTTTTGGCCCTAGAGCGGCGCGATTTCTGCCGTCGCGGCGTTCTGGCCAGCACCAGCGGTTGAGCTGCACGAGCGCCACGACGGCAGGAATCGCGCCGCTCTAGGGCCAAAATCGCTGCATGTGAACCAGGCTTTACTGACTACAAAAAAGAAATAATCGCGGTTTTCTTGGCCCCACTGCTAAACCTCAATGTTTTCTTTCTGTAGTTTTTGATACGTACTTTAGCTATCTAATAAGTTATATCGCACCGTTATCAAGCCCCTCGTAAAATTTGGGGCCGTCTGTTCGATTACAGTGCGCTGAACGTCGAACTAACGTTTTGGGGTACATTATATGAGACAAAAGGGTGTAAGGTGATACCCTTTTTCTTTTTTTTTTTTTTAGAGTGCATGTTTGAACTCCCTAGCATGTAGGCTTGGGCGAGTTGGCTATTTATGACTAACACCCTTGTTATACCCTTGTTACACGGGCACACTTAACTGCAGTTACGCTAAGCCACAGTTAGCGCACAATACTTGCCAACAACATTCTGCGGCTATGCAGTCAAAGCTATGGGCGAACGTGCGCTTGAGCATCTTGAGCATCTATCGAAGCTGTGCACGCGCGCTCTTCACTTCTTATGGAATAGCTGTCCGAAAGTATAGTGCGGTATCAGTGGTGCTGCGTAACAGCAGTTAAGCTGAGTTAACCGCGGTTAAGTGTGCCCGTGTAACAGGGGTATTATACCCCTGTTACACGGGCACACTTAACTGCGGTTACGCTAAGCCACAGTTAGTGCACAATACTTGCGGAGGACATTCTGCGGCTATGCAGTCAAAGCTATGGGCGAACGTGCGCTTGAGCACCTAGCTTGAGCACCCATCAAAGCAGTGCACGCGCGCTCTTCACTTCTTCTAAAATAGCTCTCCGAGAGTATAGTGCGGTATCAGTGGTGCCGCGTATCAGCAGTTAGTTGAGTTAACCACGGTTAAGTGTGCCCGTGTAACAGGGGTATAACAGGGATATTAAAGGTAACAGCGCAAAAGTTGACTCACGCACTCAGACCCCACACACACCGTCAAAAAGGAAACTCTCAAGTTGCGCTATCAACTCTGGTTGATAGCGCGACGCGAGAGGTTTCTTTTTGACGGTGTGCGTGTGGTCTGGTGTGCGTGTTGTCAACTCTTGACGGTGTGCGTGTGGTCAACTTTTACGCTGTTGCCTTTAAAGGGATACGGAAATGAAATGTTTTGCATTTATTTCTTCGTTTAAATGTGGTATATATTGTGCCGGCAACCCAGAACCACTAGCCTAGTCAGTGTTTCTGGGCTGCAGGCACAGAAGTCAAGAAAACTAATTTTAAAACAAATGAACAGTTTTTCGAACTCCGTCTGGTGGCGGTCTGTGAAGCTATGTTGGAAGGCCGCGACGTCTTGAGTTCCTAAGAAACAGCGCCAGTTCGCGGCAGTAGGCTCGCTCGTGGAGTTACTTATACCCCATTCACACGACCATGAAGGTACCTTTAACATAGGTCCCTTTGCAATCGGCGAATCAGCCCACGCTGATGGATCGCGAGCACATGCCACGCGCGGAGGATCGTGAGCTGATTCGCCGCTGGCCATAAAAGTCCCTTAGCTAAAGGGAACTTTATGGTCGTGTGAATTGGGTATTAGTCCTGAATGTGACATGGCGGAGAAAGCTAAATCTAACGGGTTTACTATACTTCGTTCACCATAAGCTGAGGCTGCATCCAAAGCTAAAGGCGCGAGCTAGCCTGAGCTCCTGGCTTTGAGACATGCGTTTCTAGCGCGAGCGCTCGTTCTGCGGAAGAACGCTTCAAAGCAGCGACCTCAAGCTCTAAGCTCTCGGATAGGCAATATTGTCACGGGTTGACATAACCAAGCAGCAAGGCTCGCAACTACAGCCCCCATGACCGTGCAAGAACTATTGACGTCCCGAGCGCGATACGCATTGCGTTTCTCGCTGGCCGACTTGCTACATAGAGGCAGAGAGCTCGCGCTCGCGTCATTTTGTTTCCGTGCCTTTTTAAGTCTGAACTTCATCTGCGTCAGCGTCCGGAGTAAATATTCGTGGTTGTTTTGATTCTTCGCAAGCACGGAGCTGCGTCTTGAAAGTGCATTAGGAAAACCCGACCACAAAAAGTAACCACCCTATTTCATCAGAAGTTTAGCAAAGGAGCCAATTTTGTTTTAGCCCCTTTGTACCGGGTGTGGCGCAAAAATAAAGGGGACTTTTAGCAAACCGTTGTCGTGTTCCGCATTCCGCACTACCTGTAGCCTTTGAAGAATGATTTTAAGCGCACGCCCGAGTGATACCGTGACCGTGTGGCGCGCGCTACTGATATTTTGCTACACTGTCACGTATATTTTTAATAAAGTAAAAAAACGCAGCTGCTCGAAACCGAAACCGAAACTGGACTGGGGAGGAAGAAGAAATATTAAGGAGGAGAACGATACCAAAAATAACGTGTCTGTGCAACCTTTTTTTTTTTTTTTAATCAACCTATTTGCAGTTCTTTAGGAGCGACAAAAAATGGGTATCATATTTTTGTTCATTTCTAGTATTGAGTGTGTGCCTTCGATGATCCACGACTTTAATTATCTTTGGTGGTTGTGTCTAAACCTTAGAAAACGGCACGTGACCACAGAGAAGAGAGTGAGCTCGACTCAAACCGGCCAGTTCTTGATCGACGGTTTTTGGGCGGAAAGAAAACGAATTTCAAGCCGTAAAATGTGTTCTGGGTAGTAGGAATCTCATATGTCATGTGGAAATAAAAATCTTGGCGGTCATAAATACCCAGTTAGTGTTCCTTTAAAAACATGCTTCAAAGTCTCCGGTAGTTTGGTACGCGGAACACGGTTACGGTTTGCTAAAAGTCTCCAATACGCATCGGCTTTTAAGCTTCGTCCTTATCCCCTCCATGCTTATTTCACGGTTGAGGCATTGTTTGGAAGCTTCAGATACTTGCTTCAGGGACATTTACAATAGCGATAAGTCAAAAGCTATTTGGCGATCTTCGAATTCGCTTGTGTTTTTTCCTCCACGTGTTATACCGGGCACGCGTTGGTCTCGCTAATTACCCTAAAGCCTTTAGGATACCTGTATAACATGGGAATATTAACTGTATCAGCAACGTGATCACTACGGCTGCTGCATCACCACTGTGCCACCGCGCTGTGCACGGCATTGCATTGATACTGAACAGTGTTCACGCTGGCGCAGCTCTGCACGTCATTTAAATCAGGCATATTGACTGTCACACCCGGAGTTGAAACGGGCTTTCGAACTGAACTTATTCTTAACGTCGTAGTGGCCTATTTTGTTGTTTTTCGAACGTATCGCCGGTCCGGATCAAGGTCGCGAAATTCAAAGTGGAAGTTCTGAGCCATAGGACATGTGTCGAGTCAAGAGGGTAGATGCAGGGACGGCGCCAAGGGGAGGCGAGGGGTGACGGGCGCCTCCCCTAGAATTTGAACTGAGTGTCAGTTTGGATCCCCTTCATAGCGGACGCTTATCTTTTTTTCTTTTTTTTCTTTTTTTTTATTTCCGCCGCGAGAAGCAGATAAACGGCATACAGCGGACGAGGGAGGAATGTCCCTTGGAAGCATCTGCAAACACGAAAGTAGCTTGCAATGCCTCTATAGACAAGCCAAGGCCGGGCGAGGCAAGAACTTCGGATAGTCTCCTAGAAGAGCCAAGTGCGGGAGGGAGCCCACGGCCGAAGGGGTGCCGACTGTCTCCTCTAGAGTCTCCTTTCAGTTGACAGGGTGGAAAATAATCGGTCAGCAGTGGGAGGGCAGTGGGAGAGCGGCACGTGCTCCCCGGGCTTCATTACATATTTGGGACAGCTAACAGTGATAAACTTGGTCTAGGCAGCTTAGACATTTTATACTGACCCGTAAGCAGAGCACCAATAACGTTCAGCCCGCCACCAAAAAGCCTCTAACACCGCTGTCATCGGCTTTTTACTGTCTTCCGTCTGTTGTCAAACCACCCGACTATCGGAGCCTGCCGTCAATAATGCGATGTAGTATCTTCAACCGTCATGCCCTCTC
This sequence comes from Ixodes persulcatus, assembly GCA_013358835.2. Lineage (NCBI taxonomy): Eukaryota > Metazoa > Arthropoda > Arachnida > Ixodida > Ixodidae > Ixodes > Ixodes persulcatus. The sequence goes on along the minus strand of JABSTQ010009785.1, from coordinate 64,708 downwards.
GGAGCGATCGCCTCTCTACTCAGCCATTGTCTCCCATTCAATTATCGTCGCTTTTCAGATAATAATGTCTCGAAAGTCCATGCCTCCCCAAAATTGCGGTGTGCCTCCCCACCGCCTCCCAACTATGGAAAGCCTGGCGCCGTCCCTGCGTGGATGACGGCAATAATGGGTTCCATTGAAAAAAGAAAAAAATATGGTAGATAAGAGAATTACCTAGTTGAAATGGAAAAGCTTCATGCACTTATACAAAAATAAAAGGGATATGAAAGAAGAATAAAATAAAAAGGGGTATCGTTAGAGATAGTAAATGAGTGACGATATATCTCCAAACCCCGTGAAAACTTACACTTCGTAAGCTAGACAAAATGAATGTTCGCGTCATGACAAAATATACTGAAGGGTGTCTACTTCCCTCGAAGCTCGCTCATGAAATAGGTCGCCAACCCATTGGGGCTTGCGGTGCGGCTCCAGCTCCTCTTTCGTCATTCTGTCGCGATTCGGTTGGCGGGGTGAAACATGAAGCCACGCTACGGGTCATTTGCATGCCCCGTGCACCACACAGGACAACACAGGCACCACCGATTAGCATGTAAGCAGCATCAAAAGTCTATCTACCCGTCCCCCATCGAGTGAACGGAGCGCGACAAAGGAAGCACGCCACGTGCATACAGGAGCCCGGTGCGGCTATGCGTACATGCTTATGAAGTCGGCAAACCGACCCAATGACCTCGAGGCTACGTCATGGTCCGTGTCCGCGAAATTATAATGTGCCGAGAGGTTTTGAGAATATTATGGGTATTGCCCGAGGTTCGTGTTTTGACTGACTGAATTCTTTAGGAGAGGCAACCCTTCGGTTCCCCTTCGGGCTCTATTAAGACAGTCCGCTTATAGGCGCAATTTATTTTCAACTATTTCAATAACAGCAGAAGACGTCTGGTACGAATGCAGGAAATAAACCGCCAAGCTTCGCTATTACTCACAGTGTTGCAATTTGTCCGAGTTATTTTGAAACAAGTTACGGAGCAGCCAAGAGTTCATTTTGGAAAACTCCGTTTTCGGAACATGGTTAGACAATTTCAAGTCGCGTGTTCGTCGTGCGAAAATCATAGCCGACTAATTGTCGGCCCCGGCAACGGCGCATCAATCAATATGATTCATTTTATTGAGCTACAATTATCTCATGTATATAAAATCACCGACATAAGCCAATGCGGCTTGTGCGTACGATTTCGAAATAAATTTGTTGGACTTCTACTATTTCAATATCGCACACGTTTATACACTGTATCCTAAACTACGCATAAGTCGAAATAAAATAATGTTTTTCCAAAATCGTTTTAGTTCAAGTTTATATGGTTGGACTTGATGGGTTCCAATGGAAATTGCTGTACATGGTAACCTGCACAAACTCGGAGAGAACGCCTTCTTTGCTTTTTAAAGCGACAGCTTTGCGGGTGACACTTTGCAGAGATTTCGAGCTCGTGGGCTGCCGTCGCCACTGTGGAAAAGCCCTTCTTCTTTCCTCTCTTGGCACAAGGAGAGGGAAGTCGGGACTTCCCGTCAGCCGTGCCGCGCGAAGAGAGCGAAGAGGGCAGCCCTGGGCGTCCCGCCAAGAAGGGCGCGACGAAGGGAGAATCTTCCTGTCATCTATTCGAAACAGTTGTTCCCAAAAATTCCTCGCGTTATGCAATATCCCACTTCCGTATCCAGTTGCTATACTTCGTTTCACCTTATGTTGTACCGCAGCGAAGGCTAGAAGCGCGAGCTCATAGCATTGGCAGCTGCTCTTTAGTCACGCGAGCTTGTGCCGCCGAGACTGTGCCCCAGAGCAAGGAGCTCGCGCTTGTTAGCCTTTCCTGCGGTACATCATAAGGTGAAACCAAGTATACAAGCAGTCTTGCCAACCTCCGCAGTCGTTTCATCCCCAATTTTTATCAGATAACTCCCTAGATTCCCCTGGATTCTCAGAAAAAGTGTTAATTTGCGTTAATATTAAGATTATCGTTATGAAATAGCTTAAGAATAGATTCCTGTAGTTGGATCGCCATTTAAAGGTTAAATTAGCTTCGTTAATACCTTTTTACATAATTAAAGTTTGTTACTCTGGCCTTGTTTGGCCCCCCGAAATCGCCGTTGTTACCACTGGAGATTACCTCTGGCTCCGGACAATATACAAAGACGCCTTTTTCCCACTGCACTCGGCAGGCACGAATAGAAAAAAGGGAAGGAACGTGTCTCTAAAGCCCTCTGAAACCCATTAAAAAACAATTCCCAGATTAAAAAAAAATATATCCCTTTGCCCCGAAATGATGACGGAACTCCCTAGATCTAGGGGAAAATCCCTAAGATTGGCAGCACTGGCTACAAGTAATGTTGGATGGTTTTAGAGGCTTCCACCGCGCTTACCCGCTTACTTCACAGATCACTATGAGAATTAACCACGTCGCACCTCCGTCCTCAGGCACTTGACGGCACCATCCCACCCACATTGCGCGCCGGCTACCTCGCAGTAGCCGGCGCAGAATCATCAGGAAGCAATGGCGACGAACAACACAGCGAACAGTGCCCCAGTCGTGCTTACGACGGGGTTTAAGGCGGTTACGAGTCCGGAAAAGCTCTTTCCGTGGTGCCAATATGAAGAAGGGACACTCCTGCCCACAAATCTGCCCATGTGTACGACTTAAAGGAGGTCCGTTTCGACGGACAAGTGGATGTCACGGCGCGCTGTAATCCGCGGACGAAATTGAGCGGGCCCGCAAAAAACGTCGAGCTTCGCGTAAGTATAGCCTCCATATTTTTCAATAATATCGCGCGAACGCTGACCAGCTTGTAAATCAGTGCCTTATAGGCCTCATTGCAGCGTGAAGCAGTAAGTCAGCGGGGATAGGCGTGTGCTTCTGTCACAATCGCGTAGTCTCGCTTTCCTGCTGTTTCGTGCCACGATAAGGCTCTCGTCTAATGGCCAGTCGGAGTTCGCGTACTATTATTAAAAAAAATCTGGAAGCTGTACATAAGAGTTTACTTACTTGGCGTTGAGTGTACTGCGCTAATGATGTACTACGTTTACTGCTTTTAAAATCAGCTTGACAACAACCGGGCAATTGTTTTAGCGCATTTCCGCGATTCCCAACACTAAAGAATCGCGGCTGTCAGCTGTAGGCTGTAGGCTGATGGAAAGATCCCACGGTGGGCTGTAACTTGGGGGGGGGGGGGGGGGGGGGGGGAGGCGACCTCGAATTCCGCTTCTCGTTCCCGGTGAAGTGTTTGCTGCATATTTTAGAGTTTGCTGTAGGTGTTTATTTGGTTCCTGTGTTGCTAGAAAAAGTTAATTGCATTATCTGTCAGCAGCTTAAAGCAAAACGCGAACTGCAAGGTGAGAAACGCCACTTATTTGCATCGCCGCCCAAGTCTCACGCAGATCGCGCGGAGCTCCGCCTCGTACGGCTTCGAAGGGAAGCCGTAAAACTTCGTGCCGTGCGCGTTTTTAGACGTACTGTTTCAGCCGACGACGCAACACTTGTTGTGGCTTTTTTGGTGCAGAATAGCCATCTCAGAAACTACAGCGCTAACCCGCAACTGCCGCTACAACGCACAACCAACGCAGCGACTGCAGAAGCTTCCCGATATAACCGACCCGTTTGCCGCTAGGGTCGCCCTGGTCGGGGCTTGAATTACGCCCTCCCGTTCTCTATAAGACAGCTTGGTTCCTCAAAGCATCAACCTTTGTTTAGCTATGCTTAAACTGATCAAGCACAGAAGAAATTAACTTCAGTCATAGGAGCCGCCCTCTCTTTTTAAAAATTCCCACCGCAGTAATCACTTTTTAAACGCATGCATCTGATGAAGCATCTATATAATAATATGAATTTGTGCAAATAATTAAAAAACCTCTGACACGCCAAAACAATTTTTTTTTTTATGCTAGGCGTTAAATTGGTGTATCAGGACATCACCAAAACAATCGTTTCACTTTAGAGTTGCGTAGTTTATTTATACAAAATAGAAATACGAAGCCCAATTCAAAGTGCCCGCCAATGCCCTGTGACGTAACAATGTACCGCAAGATGTCGCGACGGTCAGAAGGGAGGCATCGCCGGAAGTCACGTGAGCTGGATCACTCCTCGGGCTTACCGCGACCGCGTGTAATATTTTTTTTTTATATTTTTGTTATTCTCCGCACCTCCGTGAACAATCCAAGCAGACAAGGTTTCAAGTACGTGTTGCATAAAGTACGTGTTCGCAAAAAAAAAATCAATACATGGGCTTTATTTATTTTAGTCCCAGGGGTTTTTGTTTAGTTTCTTCAAATTCAAAATAAAATATTCAGTACTATGCGATATTCGATTCCACACTGGACTTTTGGTTTCAATTCAGCACTATAAATATGAATTTAAATACAGCTAACATTTTACTATTACCCCTACTAATTTTAAATACTAGGTCGACTATGAACCAAGTGGCATTTCACTAGAATAAATATAGGATAAAATAATTCGAATGTATAATCAACGCTGGAAAACGCATTATTTGTATGAGGTATTTTTGTTTAGTTGATATTTGATTTTGTTTTTTCTTAGTTTAGTTATAATTTTTTATTGCATTTTGCACGTACGCGTGCTGTTATGCTGAGCGAGATCAGTACCTGGATGTTATAAATTCTGTATCTAATTAAAATTATATTTAAAATATTTAAGAGTATTTTAAAGCAAAAGTGAGTATTTTCAAGCAAACATTGTACCATATCAATGTCTCTTTCTTTCCTAGAAATATTGAAAACTGGAACAGCATCAATGGTGCGACTCGTTCATTTGATTTTGATAAATTTTCGGACGCACTTTAGGTTGTTTTGTGCATACTAGGGAGTGCATACAATTTATAACCCTCCTATTTTACTTATTGGTGTGTCTTTTTAGGGTGTGTTGCATTACCTATGACGCTGTGTGTGTGTGTGTTTAAGTGCAATGTATATGTAATTCCCACTCCTGCAATGACCTTTCTTAAGGTCGCAGTATTTTGAAATAAATAAATAAAATAAATAAATTGCATTTAGTTTCTGCTAATGTTAATTAATAAGGTGGGAGCAATCCTCGTTCCTTGTAAACGAAGCAGTTTTGTGCAGTTTTGTTTTTCTTAGAAAGGACATGCATATCGTTTCAAATTTGAGCGCCAGACCCCGACGAAGGACGACTCGGGCCAAGAGTCAAGTCCGGTGCTCCTATCGAGAGATGGCGCCACATGTCGCAGAAAGGAGAAAGCAGACGATGCAAACGAACGATTTTTCCGCGTTTGTGTGCCTTTATTGACTTCCGGATTAAGTTTTTTTCGTGGGTGACGAACATTATCTGCGGTCTGATTGACCGTCACCACCTTGATATTTTTCAATCGCAACCTTTTGCATCACATATGTATAGGAAAACCTAACATGACTGTCGCCTCGATTTGGCTGACGGTGTTATCCTCTGGCATGCAAATTCTCAAGAATCTTGTTCTCGTTAATATTCGTGACGAGCGTGTTGGTTTCAGTATTCATAATAAAACCCGAATAAACACAGACGGAAACATTCTTTCAACTCACAACGACGTTCATTTCCATGTACGATTGCTGGATCTTAGCGCTCTTTAGAGGAAGGGAGGAGAGGGGTAAAGAGGGGCTAAGGAAGAATTCAGAAAAGAGGAAAGAGGGGGGGGGGTGATAACAAGGAGCGCCGACAGCCTTAGAAGCGGTTGCCCTTGAAGGTCTTTAGGACAAACCGGGAAATTCCCTGTGCAGGGAGATGAGACATTGACCATATATATCTTAATGGCGAACGACTCAATCACCTCCCTCCCAAATTTTTGTGAATAGCGCCCGAGCACGCGCTTCTCCTTCCTCGAACCTCGGCTCACATCCGTTGCAGGACCGGCTGTGTGCGGCAATCGGGTGCGCCGAGCCTTCTTAGGGATCGCTAACCTCTCGGGAAAAGGCACCAGGCCGTTTGCCCGATGTATTCCTACATGAGAACGGTATTAAATAAACTATCTCGTTTTTTTTTTTTTTTTTTTTTTTTTGCACGGTATAAACCGGTTGCTATGTCTTTTGGGCCAGGGGTTAGATGGGACGATGTGTTGACTTGCCGACACATCTGTCCGAGTTTAAATTTATATTTTAAGACTACTCCCACGTCCAAACATGAGACGAGTGCCGCCAGTGAATACTCCCTATACGGGGAAGGTGTGTGCGTGCGGCGCATGGAACACCATTCCCTGCCTTCTCCTTGATGCTTGGGTAACTTAGAAATAGGTCTATAGCGCACTGAAGAAATATTTATTAGGCCTATGTAGGCCCCTTGTATTGCCAAACTTAGGCAAGGTTCAAATTTGTTTTGTCCGGCTGTCTGTTCTTTCACCCGTTCGACGAAAACCCGTAAATCGCTCATGTCACCATTTTGAACCTAAGTAAGTTGTACCACCTTCAGCCTACTCTTTGCGATAGAAACCAGTTGCGTCCATAATTCGCGTACAGCGTCAATTACCGAAATTCGGATAACAACAAATTGAACCCACTTCGTTGGTTCGTTCGGTAATGACTAATTCACATGGTGCGATTTTATTTGCAATTTCGAAGTTGTCACTTCGCTCGTGCGACAAAAAGAAAAAAGAGTGGTGGGAGCTGTAATGCTCAACGTCGCAGCTACGAAATCGCAAGCAAAATTCCACCATGTAAATCAAACTTTACCCGTCGGTTCCCTCGCGCTGTCAAGCGAGGGACAGCGGCTAGGCGGTGCAGGACGTCGCTTTGATTCAGAGCTGAGCGGTATTCATCTATCTATCCAGCACACTGCCAACATTGTGTATCCACGCGTGAACAAATGCACGCATTCTTCATCTGCGTTTAAAGTTTCCCATTGCAAGATTTTATTCTTGCTATAGCCCTGATTCGTTCAACGTGTTCGCAAAAAAAAAAAAAATCAATACATGGGCTTTATTTATTTTAGTCCCAGGGGTTTTTGTTTAGTTTCTTCAAATTCAAAATAAAATATTCAGTACTATGCGATATTCGATTCCACACTGGACTTTTGGTTTCAATTCAGCACTATTAAATATGAATCTAAATACAGCTAAATTTTTACTATTACCCCTACTAATTTTAAATACTAGGTCGACTATGAACCAAGTGGCATTTCACTAGAATAAATATAGGAAAAAATAATTTGAATGTATAATCAACGCTGGAAAACGCATTATTTGTATGAGGTATTTTTGTTTAGTTGATATTTGATTTTTTTTTTAGTTTAGTTATAATTTGTTATTGCATTTTGCACGTACGCGTGCTGTTATGCTGAGCGAGATCAGTACCTGGATGTTAAAAATTCTGTATCTAATTAAAATTCTATTTGAAATATTTAAGAGTACTATTTTAAAGCAAAAGTGAGTATTTTCAAGCAAACATTGTACCATATCAATGTCACCTTAATTGTTTTAAATTCTCTTTCTTTCCTAGAAATATTGAAAACTGGAACAGCATCAATGGTGCGTCTCGTTCATTTGATTTTGATAAATGTTCGGACGCACTTTAGGTTGTTTTGTGCATACTAGGGAGTGCATACAATTTATAACCCTCCTATTTTACTTATTGGTGTGTCTTTTTAGGGTGTGTTGCATTACCTATGACGCTGTGTGTGTGTGTGTTTAAGTGCAATGTATATGTAATTCCCACTCCTGCAATGACCTTTCTTAAGGTCGCAGTATTTTGAAATAAATAAATAAAATAAATAAATTGCATTTAGTTTCTGCTAATGTTAATTAATAAGGTGGGAGCAATCCTCGTTCCTTGTAAACGAAGCAGTTTTGTGCAGTTTTGTTTTTCTTAGAAAGGACATGCATATCGTTTCAAATTTGAGCGCCAGACCCCGACGAAGGACGACTCGGGCCAAGAGTCAAGTCCGGTGCTGCTATCGAGAAATGACGCCACATTTCGCAGAAAGGAGAAAGCAGACGATGCAAACGAACGATTTTTCCGCGTTTGTGTGCCTTTATTGAGTTCTGGATTAAGTTTTTTTCGTGGGTGACGAACATTATCTGCGGTCTGATTGACCGTCACCACCTTGATATTTTTCAATCGCAACCTTTTGCATCACATATGTATAGGAAAACCTAACATGACTGTCGCCTCGATTTGGCTGACGGTGTTATCCTCTGGCATGCAAATTCTCAAGAATCTTGTTCTCGTTAATATTCGTGACGAGCGTGTTGGTTTCAGTATTCATAATAAAACCCGAATAAACACAGACGGAAACATTCTTTCAACTCACAACGACGTTCATTTCCATGTACGATTGCTGGATCTTAGCGCTCTTTAGAGGAAGGGAGGAGAGGGGTAAAGAGGGGCTAAGGAAGAATTCAGAAAATAGGAAAGAGGGGGGGTGATAACAAGGAGCGCCGACAGCCTTAGAAGCGGTTGCCCTTGAAGGTCTTTAGGACAAACCGGGAAATTCCCTGTGCAGGGAGATGAGACATTGACCATATATATCTTAATGGCGAACGACTCAATCACCTCCCTCCCAAATTTTTGTGAATAGCGCCCGAGCACGCGCTTCTCCTTCCTCGAACCTCGGCTCACATCCGTTGCAGGAACGGCTGTGTGCGGCAATCGGGTGCGCCGAGCCTTCTTAGGGATCGCTAACCTCTCGGGAAAAGGCACCGGCCCGTTTGCCCGATGTATTCCTACATGAGAACGGTATTAAATAAATTATCTCGTTTTTTTTTTTTTTTTTTTTTTGCACGGTATAAACCGGTTGCTATGTCTTTTGGGCCAGGGGTTAGATGGGACGATGTGTTGACTTGCCGACACATCTGTCCGAGTTTAAATTTATATTTTAAGACTACTCCCACGTCCAAACATGAGACGAGTGCCTTGACACGATGCGCGGTGTTGTGTGTGTACGGTACGACTTCTAATTGTTTCCTGCGGGGAGGAAGGCGTGTGGTACGTGGTGATGAGCCTCTTTAGCGTGTTCCCCGGAAGCTCTTCGGGGTAGCGCGCCCTCCTCAGTCGGTCTGTGTGGAGGCAGACGCACTGTGCGGCTAGATGGGAGCAGGACCAAGCTCGGGGGGGGGGGGGGGGGGGGGGGGAGGACGACAGGAGGGATTTGACTAGGCCCAGCTTGACCGTCTTGAAATGGGCGCTGGGCAGGCTTTTCTGATCTCTGAATTGCCAGCCAATCCCCCTGGGTGGAGACTAAGGTGCAGATACAGGAATTGGAGGTCACCCCCAGTTGGGTTCGTTGTCCTCTTCCTAGAAAGTAACCCCGGCGGGGTGAGGTGCAAAGGCATCGAGGATGGTTTCAGGGTCAGTTTGTTCTTGGTGCATCATCAGGTAGTCATCTACGTGCCAGAATTTTTGACAAAAAGGCGCCGAAGCTTCTGACCGTGCCCTTATTGCCAGATCCATATTTCACATACAACAAGAGCGCCTCACTATAATGATGGGCCGGCAGGACCCCATGCACACGACCGCTTTGTTAATGTAAATCTTACCCTCATACTCAACACGCGTCGAGCGAAGGTAGAGGTTTAGGAGGGAAAGGAATCCCCTGACAGGAACTCCCGACGAGTTTTGGAACTAGACCCCTACCTTCGCTCGACGCTCGTTGAGTATGAGGGTAGGATTTGCATTAAAAGAGTAGGCGTGTGCGTCGGGTCATCTTGATGTATGTGGATCGGGTCATCGGGGCACAGTTAGAATTTTTGGCTCTCGGATGTCAGGTATTCCTGTATCTAGATGACTGCCTGATAGGATACCAGGAAAAAACTGACCCTGAGACCATCCTCGATGTCTTTGCATCAATAGCCCCGCCGGCGTTACTTTCTAGAGAGTGGACCCAAACGGGAACGACCTTCAATTATTAAACCTACACCTTAAGACGGGGTCACACCGCTTATACATCATACAAAAGACAGTCTGCATACAGATTCGAACGCGAGTCACTGCAAGACCCGTGCTTCAAATGCCGCATGGCAATAAGTTCAAGGGGAAACTTGGGGAACACGGATGTTGCGGTGGCTCGTGTTCGCAGACTGTCTTTTGTATGATGTATTATGCCCGTTTCCCACTATACTTCGTCTCACATTAGTATGGACTATTGTTAGCCGCGCGTGCTAAAAGCGCGAGCTATTTTGAATGAAGCCCCGGCGGCTGCACGAGCGCTCGTGCAGCATGTGCTCTAGTCAAGGCAGTCAAGGCTGGCCGCTCGCGCTGGCACAGCCTTCGCGGTTAGTCCATGCTAGGGTGAGACGAAGTATAGAGCGACAGACAGAAACAAAAGACAGCGACAAGCATGAAGCCCATGCAGCATGCTCGCGAAGGTACCTTTGGCAGGCGTTTAGTCGTTTGGTGCTCGTGAAGTAAGCACGAGCGATTGCCTGCCAAAGATACCCTCGCGTGCATGATGCTCGTGTTTGAGCATAGCCTCCTTTATTCTACAAAGCCTCTCAAATCGCGAAAGACTCTGCTATGAGGCTTGTCGCTGTCGTTTGTTTCTGTCTGTCGCTCTAGTGGGACACGGGCATTAGCATTGCGACCCCGACTTTAATCTCCACCCGGGGGTGGGGGGGGGGGGGGGGGGGGGGGGTGGGTTGCAGGGAATTTAGAGATAAGAGAAGCCATTTCTTCCACACACCAGAGCCCATTCTAATACCCAATTCACACGGCAGAGTAAAGGTACCTTTAGCACAGGTGCCTGTAGTAAAGGAAGCTGGAGATTGTGATCACACGACGCATAAAGGTCCGTTTCGCTGAGGGAGGTCCTGTGTTAAACGGAGCTCGCCAAGCTCCCTTAACAGCTACAGGGAGTAGCTCCGGACCCACGAACTCAAAATAAAAATCACAGATATATAAATATATCTCGTTTAATGTATTATAACAAATTGAATAGATGTAAGTATCAAATTATGAAATGATTGTGAACACAAATGTGATGGAATAATACATTAACGAAGAACGTATACTCCAGCTAGCTGGTAACAGCGGCGGCACGTGGAAAACAATGTCTGCTGCGAACCGGAACGCGATGAACCACTGCGAGCTTTTTTCGAGGTTGTGCACGAGTCGTCCGACTCTCCCGCCCAGGACCTTTTATCTTCATCGTCGTCCACCCCTTTCGATTGCGTGACTGGCGTAACCGTGAGACTACGACGGGGTTCGTTTCCGCCGGCCACTATTTAGCTACATTAGTCAGAACTTTGGGGGAAAGTGGAGCTGCTAAACAGAAAAAGGTCGCCCACCTCGCAATGGAAACTCGTAAACGCAGATGATTTAGGGCCAGTCTGGTCAGACGGGTCAGACGTTTTAAGGAAAGACTCATTAAGGTGCACCCTTAGACTTAGAGGAAAAAAAATAAAGTGCCGCAAAAGCGAACACAAATATTATGTAGGTTTTAAATGTGATATTTCACACGCAATAATCAAAAACTGCGCGTCAAACCGATTTCGAGGGGATAATTTTTTTATCACGTGCTTTTTTCGCGGTTTAGCAGGAATGCAATCGACATCAACTTAAAGGGCTCCGTTTATTTATCGTGTGATCAAGAACGCCGTTTACTACAGGTACCTTCAGCTAAGGGACCTAAGCTAAAGGTACCTTTGCGCTGCCGTATGAATTGGGTATTAGACGGTCAAGCTGGGCTACTCTGTCCACCCTTCAGTTGAGACTACAGCCAAATCTACAAGCGCGAGCTAGCCCGCATTCCGGACTTTGAGACGTGTATTTCTAGCGCGAGTGCTCACCCTGCGAAAGAACGCTTTATAGCAGCGACCTCGAGCTCTCGTGCTTGTCTCATTGGCTGCAGTCTCAGCTTAAAGGGCGTTTGCAAGCATGGCGTCCCGGCTGGTGCCCCATCCGTGCAAGCACGTGCAGCATGCACGTGAAGATAGCCTTGGCAGGCCTGGGATTCCACGTGCTTGCTCACACGAGGAAAAGCATGGCGGCCGCCAGATGCCCTGTTTGCAATCGTCTATAGTCAAGTACCTCCTGTTGTCCGCGCGAGCTCGGTCCTGCTCCCATCTCGTCTCACATACCGTCTGCCTCCAGGCAGATCGGCTGAGGACGGAGGGTTACCCCGAAGACCTTTTGGGGAACACTCTGAAGAGTCTCATCACCACGCCCCACACACCTCTCTCCACGCCCCGACCACGCAGGAAACAATTCGCAGTCATACCGTACACACACCACACCGCGCATCTTCTCAGGGCGCTTGCCTCACGTTTCGACGTGGAAGTAATCTTTATATGTAAATTTAAACTCAAACAGATGTGCCGGAAAGTCAACACACCATCCCTCCCCCCCCCCAAAAAAAAAACACAAAAAAAAAACATAACAATAGATTTGTACCGCGCAAAAACAAAAAAAAAATTATATGTGGGGGAGAGTGCATTAGACAAACGGGCCGGTGTCTTAATGACCGTCTAAAGCCGCGGTCACACTGCTCATACATCATACAAAATACAATCTGTAAACACGAGTCACCGCAATATCCGTGGTTCGAATGCCGGGTGTTATGTATATCCTTGAACTCATTACCATGCGCCATTCGAAGCACGGATCTCGAGATGACTCTCGTTCGAATTTGTATGCTGAATGTCTTTTGTATGATGGATAAGCAGTGTGACCGCGGCTTAACGGGGTACTCCGGCGATTTCTTCATGGTCTCCGATTTTCTTGAAATTTTGCTAAGCAGAATCCCAAATATTAGGTCAAAATTTATTTTTTTCGCGAAGTTATTGAGTTACACGAGTAACAAAAATATCGGGCCAAATTAATTTTTTATGAAGTTATTGAATTTACAATTTTGGTATTCATCTTGTTTTTTCAAAGTGAAGGTCTCTACTGGCAACAACGAAAAAGTGACGTCAGTGGAAGGCAGGGGTTTACTCTTTGGGCTGTAGAATTTGTTCCCAACTGATTGCAGGCAGTTTCATGGTGTCAAATGAATGCTTTGGAAGCTCGCTCCAGTACCCGCGCTCCAGCACGGAACAAATGATTGGCATATTCTATTTTTAGACTGCTCGCTCGACTGGCAAGCCTGCCCGCCACTTACGTCACGGCACAAAAAAGTGCGGGTATATTTAAATGTTGGTTTATGCATCATTTTCATTTGCCGATTTCACAATAACTATTATGAATTTCGCGATACTAAATAGCATACAGGAAAGGGTAAAGGCCGGGGAGTCAGAAAATATGGTTAATTAAGGTAGGTCAAAAAATCGCCGGAGTACCCCTTTAAAGGGGCACTGACAACCCAAAGGTCGTATTTTTTTTTTTATTGTCTAAAACGATGCAAGTTGTAGTCATAGACACGCAAAAAAAAAACGCATCGCGAAAAAAAAATTTCCCGCGCACGCGCGCGCCTTTTTATTTTTGGCGTTTATATTTCCCGCCGCTCACCTCCTCGCTTCTTTTGATCGGTGACGTCAAAAAACAGGAAATTTAGAAGGTTTGTAGGTGACATTTCTATAACATTTAATAACGGCAATCGTAAAACATGTTTTTTAACGCAATTGCGAACGCACTACGGCCCCTCTTTTTGAAATACCAAAAATCAGAGTTCGGTGTGATGTTGCTTCCTAGATTTGTACCCTCCCTCGGAAAACTTGGCGGCGCTCGTCGGCGAGTCGGGGAAGAAACCGTTTTTTTTCCCGCGCCGGCGCCCTTCTATCCTGCAGGCTCACCTCCTCCACGCTTGGGGTCGCCGTGGCAACGGCGCTTTGCTTCATAGCGTGGAGCGGAGGTCCGAAAGAAAGTCGAGTCACAGGAGACCGCAAAATTTGACTCACTGCACTGGCGCGGATCGCGCGGGAACTTCAAATTCGGCATTTGGAAATTGTTTTTTTAATTCTCAAATACTGAATTTTCAAGTTTCGAATTTTGAGGGTAATGTCCCGGCATCGTTTTCAATCGTTTCGAAAAATAAAAAAAAATATGATTTTGATGCGTCAGTGCCCCTTTAAGGGAGCATTGCCGAGAGGTTAGTGATACCCCCCCCCCCCCCCCAAAAAAAAAAAAAAAAAAAACTCGGCGCACTTGATTGCCGCACACCGCCCTTCCTGCAACGGATGCGCTCCCAAGTTCGAGGACAAGCGCGTACTCAGGCGCCATTCCCAAAGATGTGGGGCTCAATGTTTCATCTCTCTCGTTGGCCCTTTCCGAGAAAGAAATCGGGTTTCTGCACAGGAAACAATCCGCTTTGGCCTAGCGACCTTCAAGGGCAAACGGTTTTGAGGCTGTCGGCGCTGCTTTTCCTCCATTTCCCCCTTCCCGAATTCTTCACTTCGCAAGAATTTGCCTTCGCATTTGCCCTCTCTCCCCCTTTCCCTAAAAAGCGTGGGAAACCGGCCATCGTAGGAAATAAACGTCGTTGTTGTGAGTTGAAAGGATGTGCCCGTGTGTGTTTATTCCTATGTCTATTTTATTATTTCCACTAGTTGAACACTTGTTTTTCATTTGCACAAGAATAGATTTTCATTTTGAGACTTCGCAAGGTAAAATCAACCTTTGATAAAAAGAAAGTGCAGCTTTCTACCTCTAGACGACGCAGTTATGGCTCAATTTAAAACCCGGCTGCTTATTCACCACACATTGCTCAAAACGTTTCATATATTTATCTACAGTGTTCAAATAGTCGCAGGCCACGTAAGTAAAATAGTAATTTGACATAAAAAAAATTAAAAATATAACCAGCTAATTCAGGGTATTTAATAAAAAAACGAATGTACGAAGAATGACAGAAGTGCAACTGCCCCCACCTCAACACGCCGCCAACTTCCTTTAAAATTTGTATACTGGAATGCTACGAAAAAATGCACAAGTTGGGCAAGTCACAACACGTGCACCTTGTCCTGCTTGTTTATTCTTTCTTAGCTCTCTTGCCACAACACCTATGCATTCGGTTTATTTGCATAATAGCCAATTTACCTGCAAAGTATAAAGGCTGCGTCAAGATTTGCAAAGCACCAATTCTGAATGTCTACATAACAACATCTCAAAATGCTAGAGGCACGCCCAGTGCTTGCGTGTGCACCATTTCACTTTTGAAGCGGGCTTTATTTCTAAGCACGTTTGGCGCCGCCGAAAACCGACGGGGCCGGCGGGTTACCTGTGGCAGATATGCAGGATTGCATAGCATTTCCATCCACCTTCGAAGAAATATTTTTCTCCGGCGTGTCTACATATCGAACCTTGTAGGACCCTATAAAACGACAGTGCTGGCCAGCGGGAAAAGTAAAGTTTTCCAGCGGGCCAAACTTTTTACAAGATAAATATTTAACATATATAATCTTTGTTTACAAAACACAACCTCAACTTCGGAGAAAAAAAGATGTATGGTTCAACATAAAGATCATTATTTTTGTATTGCATCCCGACGTTCCTAGGCAACAGTGCCTTTAGAAAGATTTAAATTTTTCAAAATGATTTCTGAAATATAGCCTAAAAATTAAAAAATGGGTTATAAAAAATGTTTCGAATAGCGGACGCCTAGACGAGTCCTCCAGAACACATTTGCTTAGGCCCGCTTCAGACGGGGCAACTTTTGCAGCAATTTTGAGGTTGCTGGCGGGTTGTTCCTTAGCTTTCCCTAGATCGACGCGAATTGCTGAGATCGGGTCCGGCTCGAACAAGCGAGCAACTCGGAGCAATTCGAAGACGTTTGAAGCGGCTGCAGCCGATCAGAGACGCGATATTTTCACGTGACACCCCTGTGGTGGTGATGATGACAGCTAAAGACTTAGTTCTGGTTTGAAATGGATCGTTTTTGGAAATAAACATTTTCAGAACAATGAGTCAGTATTCTCAACGCCGTTCAAAGATATAAGAACACGTTTTTAGCGCGTAGCTGGGCGTCTAAATAGTGAAAGAAAAATCAAAATTAATGATGATGACGGCAAGTCGGAGCGATTAGGTTGCTGCGTGTGAACGCGGGCGGCCCGTGTTGCTGGTGTTGCGACGTCAAGTTGCTGGGCGAAATTGCTCCGTCTGAAGCGGGCCTTACAGAATTCACTACATCTCTAAAGGTTTCTTTTTTTTATTATTTGAGATTATTTTAAATATCAACTTCTGAAGTCCACGGTTTACAAGAATGGTATCTTTTGTGCTGCGTGCTAGTTCTACAGTTTTAGCACGTTTTCCTAAGTTGCTGCGTGCATAAAAGCGGCTTGGCCGCGGCTACACTTTCGCTACAAAACACCGATAGACTTCTAAAACTATATCGTTTACCAAACTTTGGCGTTCGTTGATAAAGATTTTGACCATACAAAAACAAAACTTTGGGAAGGCTTATCAAATTTCTTTCGTTCAAGGGCTACACGCGGCGCCGCTACGAATTGTGCGTTTTTTTTTTGTTTTTTTTTTTTCGGTGTCCCGTAGTGTCACGCTACCAGGGAAGGAGATTGTGCGTGCTCGCTTGTGCACGCCATTTGCGGGTGCTTCCGAGATGGGAGCTCATTAGCAATGCTAATGAAGGGCCTTACCTCCTCGGTCTTAATTAACCCGATTGACCAGGCCGCCCGGACGAGCAGCGGAGATCCCACTGAATATTTCCAGCGGGAGCGCCGACACCGGTGGCTCTTATCGGCCCTGCCAGGCCAGCCAATTGTTTTACGCCGGAAGAAAAAAAAAATCTATCATTCACCAATCCCTCGCACTTAATTATTGGGCTCCTGCAATAAGAAATGCTTTACATTGTTTATTTTACGCCCCTGTTTATCGAGATATTCCATGTCCGAGTAGAAGATCCTCAGGTCATAGCCAATCATGCGATTAACGAATTAGAACCTGCTAATTTCAGAAAAAAAAAACAAAAAAAACGTTGTTTGGACTTGCTATATTGCTGACGTAAAAGAATAGCAGACGAATTTTCAAATGGAAGTTTTGACTTTGTACACAAAAAAAAATTGACCGCATCTCCACGTGGTGAATGATGTTGCTTGGGGCGAAGCTCTGGTGGTGCTTGTCTGCGTAGACGCCGAGCCGCAGCATGCCAAGCCTTTTCATTCATATCAGTAGGAGAATGTGTGGTTTTCTTCTTTTTATTTTTTTAAGAAGACATGGGATGGCATCTCAGAACCCCCTACTCTTTTTTTTTCCAATTTTTTTTTTTTTTTTTGCCCTACACGAGCACGTGATCTCACGAGCAGAAACACGAGCACCCGACGCCGGGCCTACGGCGGACGGACATACGGACATGGCTAGCCCCTAAGGAGCTTCGCCCCTAAAATGTCAAATGTGGTCCATCTTTAGACTTACACAACGAATTGAGATCTATTAATTTTTAAATACAGCGTGAAGCATAGGGACCGATGGCTGTTCGATGGGACCACATAAATCGGTTTGTGAACGTTTTGAGCTAAGATTTTGTACAGAGGTGGCCGAAGAACGTGCATTGAAGGTATAGAATTCTCACTGAACAAACTTACCTGAGTAAAATGTTAGAAAGGAAGAACTTGAAATTCCTACCTACACGGTGGCCGTCTACGAACGAAAGACGTCTGATTGACGCTACAGCCGACAGATGGCGGCACGTAAAATCGCAGGCGGTAATGACGGGCTTTTCCACTGATCTCCACTAGAGGGGGCTGGATGGCACATTGAGCAAACATGTATGAAGCCACCGGAAGTAAGCGGCTTGTCCCGGAAGTGAGCGCTTGACAGGCTCTCCCACTTTTACGAGCGGTGGTCCAAACAGTGTCCAAGGCGCTTGATTTGAGGTTATATCAAAAGAGCGTGCTTGTTGCGCAATAACAGTTCAGGCAGGCCCGAGCGGTATTTTTGGAAGCCATTTGATGTGCGAGATTTTCGAGATTCTAGTTAATTAAGTGTATTACATGCCCCACGTTCAAATGCCTCATTCTCGAGATTGATTATTAAAAACCACGTAAAAATGCAAGAACGCGTGAACCAAAACATTAAATAAATGCACTATAATACCCAGCAGACACTCGACTTGTGAGACAAGCATCGAACTTCCGGTGGCTTCCCTCGCGCCCGACTCGGAGCGCGGCCTCGACCTCGGCAATAACATATACGACGTGTTTGAGCCAGACGCGATGCGCTCTCTTTCTGTGCGAATTGTCAGTGCATATTGTTAAAGCTGGAGACGACGTAAATAAAAAAAAAAATAATAACACATCTCGGTTTTTTTTTTTGCATGCTTATTTTATTGCAGCAATAAACAAAATGAAGATAGAACAAAAACAACAAAACAGGTGTGTTGTCTCGTATTTCATAGACAATTATTTTCAGCTGCATGTCGTCGTCTGTAATGCACTCTTTGGTTGTTATTTCGTCTCTTCTCTTTTCTGTAACTTTCATTCGTGCCCTTTTGGGGGTGCAAGTCATCTTCATGGTGCGCTTAGCTCCCAACGAGCGAGTGAAGGATGGAGGAGTGCCAGGAGACGAAAGAGATCCACCGACGTTTTCGGGAGGGATTTCGGCGGCGTCCTCCGGTGTGGTATCCGTGTAGTGAAGGAAGACACTACAGCCCGAATACTCGTTGGTGTATTTTCCTGGACATCAGCGACTGGCTTGCGACATCGGCAGCTCGCAGTTCTATTGGCGATTCCAGCGAAATCGACACCACTTAGCGACAACGCCGAGAAGCTCAAGAGAGGAGGTCAATTCGACTATGTCGTCTGCTATCGCTGCTTGGTTCTCGTAAGCAGCATAGAAACAAACATCGTTTCCAGTAATTATTTTATTTTTCCGCCGTGTCATTCCTACGCACTGACTAGAAGAAGGTTTCTACCGTCGAAAAATCGCTTTTCTTTTATATGTAACATCGATTTTTCGCTGCAGTGCAAGAAATGTATGGTGGTCCGCGTGCTGAGAGACGAAAACGACCTCCTTTCGTCCGCCATTTCGCCTGACCAGCGCATACTCTATAGTTCGCTGGAGTAGCGAATAGTTCACGCTCTCGAATCACGAGCTCAGGCAGGCAAGCTCGATCTTCGTCCCGTGATGGGCGAGTGCTGCCGTGCAAGACATCACATTCCTTCCCCTTCTAGGTGCCGTCGCCATATCTTTGAGGAGGCCGCCTTTGACGGTGAGGTCTAGGGGAAACCCTTGATAAAACCGCGTCTGTATCGGGATAGATGTCCGGTTGAGCGTCTGGGGCATCTTGCTCATTTGCTGGTTCCAGTTCCCCAGTTGTCCGAATGGTCCACTGTGCTGGCAAACGCTGCGGGTCATTATTGATGTCTCATGTTGCAGAGGGTCTCGTGACTAATTGTTCCAAAGAGGCTGTGATGTTTCCTCTTTTTTTATATATATGGTCTTTATATCGTCGTACCATGCCTTGTACCGTCTTGGTGGTCGAAGAACGGGATCCCAGTCTTTTTATTACTGTTTCTCAGATCCACGACGGCTTTCCTGCAAAGGTGTTTGACAAACACTTTTTGGTTAGCCGAAATATTCCTTGGGGACGAAGTTGCTTCTCACGACTCCTGATCTCTTCCTATTCCTTCAGGGTGTAGTCAATTGACTGCGGTTGACAACTCACGACCAAACATTAGCATGGCCGTAGTCTTCCCCGTCGTGAGACTGATCGTGGTGTGCTGTTTCAGAAGAAATCAAGCAAGTCGGCACGATAAGCTTCCTGTCTTGTCCTTAGGGAATATCTGCTTGGTTTTGTACACCATACTTTCCGCTTGACCATCAGTTTCCGGATAATACGGGACACCTGTGACGTGACAAATACTATTTTTCTTAAAGAACTGTTCGGTTTCATCTGGCACTAATGATGTACCATTGTCGCTGATAACCTTGCGTGGTACTCCGAATCTTCCAAGTTACGGAGTCTTGAATCAGTGAGGTGAAGTTTATACTTTTCATTTGTCAAACTTCCAGCCTTTTTCTAAAGGCGTCAACCACAATCAGCAATATTTTCTCTTCAACGGGACCAGTGAAGTCGGTATGTAGTGCATCCCATGGTCTCGACGGTCGTTGCCATTCCGAGGATGGTGCGTTGTGTGGTGCTCGTTGGTGCTCTTGGCAAATTCTGCATGTCCTTGACTCGGCTTCGATGTCTTTGTTCACTCCAGGCCACCAAACGTAATCTCGAGCAGCCGCCTTCATTGTCACCATGCCTCGGTGACCAGCGTGAAGTGAATCGATTACTTGAGCTCTGGCTGCACTGGGAATCACTACGCTTGTGCCTCAGACCAAGCAACCGTTGAGTGTCGAAAGTTCGTTGGCGATACTTTGGTAGGCCCTGCACTCGTCCTTGTAAAGCCCTCCTAGGCTGCCGTGATGTATGGCCTTGTAGACGAGTGTTAGAACTCTGTTTTGTTCGGTGAGCGCTGCAATACGTTCTGGACAAAGTTGTGGAATTGGCAAGTAGGCGAGCATTAGTACATCGCTGCAGGTGGGCAGGGCTTATCAACACAAGCAGATAGCGGTAGCCTGCTCAGAGCGTTTGCGATTCGATGTGACCGTCCCCGTCTGCATTTCAACTCATAGTCACATGCACTTGACTTGATGCACCATTGTGTCATGCGCGGAGACAGGACTTGTGGTATCGTTTTTGAGCCTCCAAGTATTTCCAGAAGTGATTCGTGGTCAGTGTAGATGGTCGCTTGTCGTCCAGTGATGTGTTGATGGAAGTGACATACTGCATAGACGATGGCCAACCCTTCTTATTCAGCTGGGGATGGTTTTTCTCCGCAGCCCCTAGTGTTCGCGACACAAAAGCAAACTGGAGTCTCACCTCCTAAAGCGTCTTTCTGCGCGAGCACTGCTCCTGTACCCTAATGGGACGCGTCGCATGAAAGCAGCAGGGACTTGTTTTTATCATAGTGCGCGAGGACTGTGCATTCCCTGACTAATTCCTTAAGCTTTCGGAATGCTTCCCGGTGAATGTCTTTCCACAACGGAGGAACATTCTCCTCAAGGAGATTGTACAGGTCTGCTGCGACGGTAGCTCGGTTCTTCAGGAAGCGGTAAAAATATACGAAAAACCCCAGGAAGGCTTGCAGCTCAGTTTTCCATGTTGGCTCTGGAGCGTCCACAAGAGGAGGCTATGGCTTGTACATTGTCAGCAGTTGTGTGAACCCTTGAAGGGTCAATCGTGTGTCCTAGGAATGTAGCTTCGCTGACTGCGAACTTGCCTTTTTTTTCAGACCGGTGCTGTTTAATTTGGATAGTACTTGCTTCCTACGTTCAGCATGTTGTTCCTTGGTCGCTCCACTGATAATGACGTTATCAAGGTAGACGGTTATTCCGTCTAGACCAGCGAGTGTTGTCTCCATCATCCGCTGAAAAACCATGGGTGCTGCTGAGATTCCGAACGGAAGTCGTGTCACCCAAAACAATCCTTTCGTCGTGTTGATTGTGAGTACTGCTGCCGCCTCATCCGTTACCTTCAGCCGCTGGTATGCTTGGCACTAGTCAAGCGTGGAGAAGATAGTTGCACCTCTGAGGTTCGACAGCACCTCTCCTGTTGTGGGTAGCGGATAACTAGCTTTTTTCGATGCAGCGTTTACCGTGCTTTTGTAGTCGCCACAAAGACGGGTGACTCCGCTCTTCTTTTGGACGAGTATAAGCGACGTAGCTCTGGCTCGTCTGCTACAGGTGATCGAAGCGCAAGAGAGACCGGGCGAGCATTACAAAACTTGGGTGAAGCTCCTTTGAGCGCCAATTGCATTGGGGGTCCCGTCTATCCAGAGGTATCGTCCTGCAACACGTTTGGATGTCGTTGAACTACCTCCACCTCTGGTGGCGCGTTCTGACGTTGCACCTGGTTGGTACGTACCTTGCACTCGGATGTGCAGCGCGTCAAACCAACTTCTTCCCAAAATGCTGCAGCCAGTTCCTTTATCACCAGAAGTGGCAGGAAGTAATCTTTCGATTTGAAGCGTACACCTGCTTGAAGCGACCCAAGAAGCTTTAGGCCGCTCCAAGTGTAATGTTCCAGGTCGTTTTTTGGGAGCTTTGGTGGATTCTTGGGACGTACAGGTCGAGCGAAATGTTTCTTTACTGATCAATTAGCATGCGGCGCCGGAATCGACCTCAAACTAAAGTGGCTTACCCTCAATCCGAAGGGAAACGTGGAACTTTAAAAAGCCCCCTCGCGTGTTCAGTTCGTAGAAGGAACATCTAGAAGTGCACTTTGGCTGGCTCACCACTTCAGCCGCTGCTACATTATGGTTAGCTTTCCCGTAGCCTGTTTTGCCTTGCTGTTTTTCCTTTGCAGTGCATGCCTTTTCGATATGTCCATGCCTTTTGCAGTAGCGACACTGTGCATTCTTCAATTGGAATCCCAGTGGGTTATGCTGACCTGTGCATCGATAACACTGACGTTACTTGCGTGGAGCAGCATGTTTGTTTGTTGCAACAGTTGTTGATCTGGAGGTCCTTCTTGTTTTTGATGCTTTGTTGTTGTTTTGAGGCGCTCCCCGCTCGGATGGAGATATCCCAGGCGCTAGGAAACGTTAAGTCCTTTGCTGCGAACAGGCGTTACTGTAGAACCCCGTCGCGGATGCCGCAAACAAACCTGTCACGGAACAGCACGTCCAACGGCAGTTTGGTGTCCCGTTGTGGCGTTGCTGGCTGTCCAGCCGAAGCCGCTGCACTGGATCCTGTTGCGACGCTGGTTGCTGTGATGCCGGTTGTTGCGCCGTTGTTGATGTCACACGGGTTGTTGCGGAAGCCCGGATAGCGAAATTGCAGTCACCAGCCGTGCCGCAACGTAGCTGTTGATCGACTCGTCCGGTAGTTGGTCTCGCCGCTGAAACTAGTACCGGCTATAGAGCTTTGAAGGTCGAGGATCGAAGTGAGCGCCAAGGATTGTCACGAGCTCTTCAAACTCGACGTTCCCGGTTCCCCTGGGTGCCGCCAACGTTCGTACGATCTCGTAAGTTCCGGGACCGCACAGCGTGAGTAGGACCGTTAGCTTCTTGTCCATGGCACTAGCGCCATTCGCCGCGAAGTAGAAGCCGAGTCGTTCAACTCACGATGCCAATGACTTGCCTGAAGAGGCTTCCATTTTGCCTTGAGTAGACATGGCTCGTGGTCGGAGGTTTCAGGCGTCGTAGGCTCTTGAATTCTCGTCACCAGTGTGGTATCCGCGTAGTGAAGGATGGCACTACAGCCCGATTTGGAGATTTGTGTTTGTCCTTTGTCCCCCTTGTTCTAGAGTCACTAAATAAAGCTACGCTTTCAGAGTACTGAAACTCCCAAACTACGCGTCTGAAGCGCGTCAGGCGCCGCTATCTTGGGTCCAGGCGCAGATGGAGGAGTGACTGTAGCTGAGCCAAGCCGAGCTGTAGCCGTCGCCTGCGCCAGCTGCCGCAGCCGCAGCTGTGGCAGCGAATCAAGGTCGTGTTGTTTGCATCTCGACCTAAGAAGGAAAATGCGCGTGCTGAGCGACGGACTTCAGCGTGCGCGCGCAGTGAACAGTAAAACACCAGCAGGCAGCGGATCGCTGGACCCAAGATGGTGGCGTTGAAAAAAGGCGATGATGATGATAGCTACTCACGTGACTGCCGCTGTCCAATGATGCCGCAGCGAACCAGAATATTGTTGAATAGAGCGACTGTATTGACGGCAAAATGCCAAAGAAAAGGAATGCGGTACTCTGAAAGCGTAGCTTATTTAGTGACTCTACCTTGTTCCCCTCTCCAGGGATTATTATCGTAATCCTTGTCCAGCTCGCTTGCACCTTTGCATTAATTACATTATAATGCTAATACTCGTCTGTGTATTTTCCGGGGCATCAGCGATTGGCTTGAGCCACCGGTAGCTCGCAATTCTATTCGCGGTGAGATGCTCGCTAGGGGCGCTTCTGTTTTCCTCACTATGGCCAGTGCACGTGCTACCCACGCCGTTATGATTTAATTTTCATAATGCATAGAAGCCTGGCATTGCACGTACTTGCACCAGCAGAACAGGTTGAAGTTTCCGCACTCTGGGTTGTGAAAAAATTTCACCCGGCGAAAATATCCAAACTTCTCGCCGCGAATAGTCCACGCTCTCAGATCACGAGCTCGGGCAGACAGGCCAAATCAAAGTCAAATTTGGGGGTTTTACGTGCCAAACCAGCGAAGGGCATCTGGCACGCCCCAGCGGAGGAATGGGGACTAATTTCGACCACCTGGGGATCTTTTGGCGTGCAACCAAAAGCTCGGTTACACGGCGCCTTCTCCGCAAAATGCCTCCGTTCGAATCCCGGCCGGGATTTGAACCCGCCGCCTAAGGATCGGTAGGCCGGCGCTTTGCCCCAGACCTTCCGAGGCTTTTTTTTTTTTTATTATTACCGGCTTGGCTCAAAAAACATACAATACTGGACACGAATTAACGATTAAAATCGTCCGGCAAGCCAGTCAGGCTGCTCGCTCTGCGCTCTGTACACTTCCCGTAAGCGAACAATACTCTCAATAAAGTAATCTCGAACTGGACGATCGAGCGTCCACACCAGCATGGCGAACGGCCATCCTCGATTTCCACATACTATGCAAGGCCAAGACCATTAGCATGTCATAAGGCACGCCATCGTCCTGTTCAACACAAAGAAACTGGATGTCATACGCAGACACTGGGAGGCTCTTCTTTAAAGTACGCTGCATGATATCCCAGTGAAACACTGCGTCCCAACAGTCGAGGAAAATATGTTCTACAGTTTTGGGCTTCCCGCACAAAAGACAGTCAACCGACCAGGGCACAAAAATACCTCTTCCTTGAAGCCAGGGTTAACAGGTAGCACCCCACTATGAAGTTAAAAAAAAGAATGATTTCCCCCCTGGACGTACTGGCATCTTTTTAACCCTTCTGAGTACATCTTGGCCTCGGCCCTCACAGTAGATGGGACAGTACAAGGGCACAGGCAAAACAATATTGACAAGATCTTTATACAAGCGCTTCTTTGTGACCTCGCTTAGATACTCAAGCGAGAAGCGCACCTTCAGAAACTGAAAAGCTCTAATAACTTCGAGCAAAAAACCTCGCGCCCTCCGGCACCTAATGTTGCTCGCTGAGACAACCAATTCAGGCAACGTATCACACAATCTAACTTGTAACATAGTTCGCAAAAAATTATATCTCTGGTCCCGTAGAAAAAGAAATCAAGACACAACCTGCCTAAGAAACAAGTGGACCAAACTTAGCCCCCCACTTTTCACGGAGCGAAATAAGTTTGTGCGACTGGTTCGCTCTCATCCCGAACCCCACACAAAAATTGCGGAAACTCTATGCAACTTTTGAATACTGGCCCTAGACATCCACAGTGCCTGGAAAACACTGCGCCCCCCCCCTTTTTTTTTTTCTTTCCTTTTTTTTTCCGCCGGGAGCATTGCTGACGTATATCGGCTGTTGTGCCAATCAGACACCTTTCGTTAGCACATGGTCGCCGTAAATAGGGATTTCAAAATTTTCTTTTTTCATTATTTTTTTTTAATTTTAGTTTCTGGCCGTTTCGAGCGGCGTGCCGTCGTGTATCACTACGGCGTAGTGAAAGCTAAAGACCCCAGGCTAGCGGTTGTGCTGCACTGGCTAAATTGCTCATATACAGCTGACAGACAAGTCACTCGTTGAAGCCAGACTAAGTTCAAGGCTGTATAAATATACCCACAACCCATTTTTTTTTTCAAGTTTTTCATTTTGGTTTTTTTACTCAGATAAGTTTGTTCAGTGAAATCTTTATATCCTTAATGCACGTTCTTCGGCAACATCTGCGCAAAATATTAGCTCGATATGTTCAGAAACCGATTTATCCGGTCCCTTCAAAGAGCCATCGTTCCCTTTGCTTCACGCTGTACATTTACGAGTCCGACAATGCATGCAATTGTCACTAAACTACTTACAAGTATACCTGTTTTCACCTCAAGAAAAAAGTACGTTTTGCGCATTGTTCCTACGCGGCGCGAAATAGTTCTCACGAGATTCGGTTGTCGGAGGGAAAAGCGATGCCTTTGACGTTTGGAACGTGTACATCTTGATAAGATAACATATATCTAATCTAAAATTCACCTACATATGTCTTCATTATCCACATAAAGGGGGAAATTAGTAACGTTCCGCGAGGAGCCGGACTTGTTTTACTTCGGTTTTTAAGGTGAAAACAAGTATAGTTTTAATGTGAATATTTTTCAAACAGTACACGTCTTACTCAGAGCAAGATCCTAGTTCATGTTCGCAAGGCTAATGTTCGTCTGAGACATGAGTCTTGCGAACACAAGATTTTTTTTATATATAAATCACTTTTAAAGCAAAGTTGCTCTTAGGTTGTTTTTTTTTATGACGTATTTATTAGAAGATTTTCCGATGCGTTCCGCCCTTGCAATCACTTTGCAGGCAAAGTAATTTCTTCTAAATTCAATTTCGCCGTCAGGTACATTTCAATGGAATTCGTTTGATGGTAAATATAGTATAGCATACTTTTGCGTTAAAGCTAAAGCAATCATATATCTGATACAAATGTTGGGGTACGAGGTTCGATTGTCTCAATACCATAACGCATAAAAATGTGAGCCACTGGCTATAAATATGCAGTCTTCCGTAAACTGTTTTCATATTGCTGGAGTCACAGAATAAACTATGTCACACAAAAGGCCCGTTGTGACTTCTTAGGACCGGAGAGGCTAGAAACCTGTTTTGAAGCCTTTCGAGACAGCTTACGACCGGCTCCGCCGCAGCACAGCCGGTCCTAAGCCGTCCCAAGAGGCTTAAACATCGGTCTTGTGACTCTTGTGCCAGTCGGTCGTAGCCGAATGCAAGAGTGTGAACAGGCCAAAACGCTCAGAGAGAACAGCGTACTTTCATCCTGAGAATACGCCAGTCGGTGGAGTTATTTTTTTTCTGATACCGGCTTTTGACAACTATTTTAACCAAAATCATACTCACGCCGCACCCTAGAAAGCATCATTGAAGTATTAGACCACTGAGACTTCTTGCCGGCGCATGCTTCGCCGTAAAAGCTTTTTTTTTTTTTCTTTCTACTTGCAATATGCACTTTGCTATTTTTACCCATACGGAAACGAGAGCAAACTAAAAAAAAACTCAATTTTTTTTTTTTTTTTTTTTTTTTTTACGTAAGAGGAGGTACTGTTTAGTTTCGACTACAGCCTGAAATAACTCTTTTTAGCTTGATGAATGATAATGATGATGATGATGATGCAACTAAAAATATGTATTTTCATTGGAAATAAATAATTAGTCTGCTAGCGTAAAAACAAAATTGTATCGGTGTGTTTTTGAAGGTAGGTGCTATCTAAACTCTTGTAGAAACATTCGTGGGATTTGAATCGTGATCTTATAAATCATCCAAATCATCCTGATTTTTTTTCCACCCTAATGTCGTTCGCCAGAACCCATATTTAGTGTCATCTTGTCAATTAAGAACGATAAAACAAAATTCCCACACGCGCTTCAATTCTAATTTGGCGTACAATACTCCGAGACAGAGAGAGAGAACATGTTTATTATATATGATAGGATTCCCGTCTATGAGTGGTGTGCTCAGACACGAGGGGGTGGGGGTGGAGGGTTATAAGGAGGGGGTGTGGATGACTATGGTGCTATTAAATGAATTGATGAGCCCCAGATTCCCTGATGAATTCAACCAGGGAGTCTAGGATCGCCATTCGATGCTGTTCCTGGCCTCTGGGGCGAGTCCAGTCGCTAAGCCTCTTGGCTGGTCCTGAGCGGGTAATTTTTCCCACGCCGTTCTTCTGTGGTCTTCCAGGCCTTTGCACTCCCACAGTAAGTGCTTGATACCTGCCACCTTATTTTCTCTGCAGGCCTTGCAGATAGGGTCTTCTTCCTTCAGTAGCCCAAAGGCTGCCAGTTTGGCCGGCGTTAGTGCCGTGCCGGTTCTGATTCTCCGAAGTCTGGTCGCTTTCCATCTTTGGTATCCATTGGGTAGTGGGACTTCCTCTGTCGGTACGAGTCCCCTGAGGTAGGCTTTCCTAGCTTGTCTTGCTAGTTCAGCCTTCTCCACAGTGTATTCCGTTTCCTCGCTGTCCTCCCGAGTGGTTGAGCCTGTCGCGGAGCTGTTGCTGCATGGCTGCCTCCGCTGCGACTCGGTGAGCCCACTCGTTCGCGGGAATCTGCGCATGGCCCGGAATCCACTCTAATGTCAGCACGGTGCCCTTCGCTCTTAGATCTCTGGCAATCGCTTTAATTCTCTTTGCCGTTCTGCTTTTGGGTTTGCTGTCTCGACACGCCCGGAGTGCCTCTTGCGAGTCAGTAAAAATTCTCGCTCTCCTTGGTCCTTCCGTGTTTTTCAGTATATCGATGGTAGCTTCAAGGATTGCCATGAGTTCTGCCTCGCGCACGGAGGAGTTCTCAGGTAGTCTCGTGGAGCTTTTTCTTTCTGTCTTGGGGTCGATCCAAGCCGTGGCCGTGGTTATTTCTATCTTGGATGCGTCCGTGTATCTGATTTCCTCTTCGTGCGCGTGTTCGTCGCACCATTTAGCGTGTTGTGTTGTGGCCCGTGCACTGCGTCCTTGGTTATGCGCGCTGGGCAGGGGTCGATGATCAACGATGTTTGTGTCTTGCCACGGTGGTGCTGGGTCTTCCAATGGAAGTCTCCCCTCTGCCTCGTAGCCCATGATTTCAAGTAGCTTTCTGCCGTGGTTCGTTCTCTCAAGCCTTTGAAAGTGCGCTATGCTCTGCACCTCCGCCCGGTCTTGGATCTAGTTCATTCCTGCATTATTCTTTAGGTCTTCCAGGGCTGTACAATTGGCAAGTCCTGTGACAAGTCTCATGGTGCGGTGATTTAGTCGTTCTATTCGCTTCCATTGCGTTTTGGTTAAGTTGAGCCAATTACCGTTAGTAGCGCGTTTGTCAAAATCCTGATTGTGTCTTCATCGGCTCTCCTGGACTTGAATGTCGTCTTTCGCACGAGCTATAGAGTCTTCCCCCATGATTTTTCTAGAGCTGGTAACCATTTCGTACTGCGGGCGGTTTCTTCGAACGTCACGCCGAGTATCTTTATTTGCTTTGCTCTCGTTATTTTCTGTCCTTGGATGTGTAGGTCTACTTGGTCCGCGACGCCTTTTCGATGATCTCTCGGCCTGGCCACGACCATGAATTGAGTCTTTTCAGGCGACGCTTGCATGCCGACATTCTGAAGATACTCGAGGACTTCATCTATCCCTTGCTGCATGGTCTGCTGCTGGTTAGCCATTGCTCCTCCCTTTGTCCATAATGTGATGTCGTCGGCATATATAGTGAATCCAAGGCCCGTAACGCGTCTGAGTCTGGCTGGAAGACCAGCCATCACCATATTAAATAGGGTTGGAGATATTACAGCCCCTTGCGGAACCCCCTTGCTGTTGGACATCTCTGGTCCCCTTGTTTCTCTGATATCACTTGAAACTTTTTGTCAGTGAGGAAGCTACGTATAAACCGAAGCGTTTTACCCCTCATATCACAGTCTTTGGCACCTTGAATAACTACCCAGTGAGGAACCTCATCAAATGCCTTTTTGATATCCAGTGCTCAGTGGCGTCACAAGGGTCAGCGGCACCCGGGGCGGCAGCCCACCGCGACACCCCCCCCCCCCCCCCGCTCTCGCGTGGCCCGCCGCGCTCTCCCCCCCCCCCCCCCGCTCTCGCGTGGCTCGCCACGACCGCCCCCCCCCCTCTCGTGGCCCGCCGCGACACCCCCCATGAGCGCTGCACCCGGGGCGGTCCGCCCCCCCCCCCCCCTTGTGACGCCACTGCCAGTGCTACAATAAGCCTTGGGTCTATCGCATCTTTGTCGGCCATCACTTTCTCGTAAAGGAGTTTTAGACTGTCCTGGGTTCCCATTGCCTCCCTGAAACCAGTCTGCCTGGCATCAACTCCGTCGTAAGTCTCCAGGTACCACTGAATTCTACGCAGTACTATCTTCTCCATCGTTTTGCATACGTTTGATGTCAGTGAGACCCGGCCTGAAGTTTTTAATCTTATCTTGCGGCTTTCCTGGCTTGGGTATAGGTGTGACCCAGGACGGCTTCCAGTGGCTGGGCAGCTCCTCTGTGTCCCATATTTGGTTGTACTCTTCAAGTAAGCTCTCTTAGCTGCAGCCGGGAGGTTCTTGAGAGCCATATAAGTGACGCCGTCTGGCCCAGGTGCACTGTTCGTTTTGGTCGTGTGCACTGCCTTTAGGAGCTCACCCATGTTGATCGCTTCATCCATGCCAGGTTCTTTCGGCGGGCGGACCCTCCAGCCTCTGCGGTTGTGCCTCATCGTTCTGTCATGCAGGTTCGCCTGAGGGAAGAATAGCTGAGCGGCTTGGGTGGCAAGCTCGTCTTCCTTTATGTTTAACCGAAGTGCAAGATTATGTGCTGCATTTCTTGTGCGTCTTTTCTTCACCTCCATGCCGCGGTACGTGCGCCAGGCCTTGCCGAGTCCGGTTCTTGCATTAAAGGACTCGCAGTGAGACCTCCACTTGTGTCGGCTGAGTTCTTTGCTGTACCTGGTTGCTTTTTCCGACGCTCGATTGAGCTTAACCTTGTGTCGTGTGGTTCTACTTCCTCTAAAACGTTGCAAGGCCTGCAGTCTACTAGCCCACAAGTTTAAGAGGTGCATGTCTGGTGCTGGGTCTCCAGGCTTGACCATGACTGTCGTTTGAGTCTTTGACATCGCCTGCTGGATGCTTGCCTCAATGCTGCTTTTCTCGTCAAGGTTCTGTAGTATAGTATCTCCCTGAAGTGGTCAGATCGGATGATCGGTCGTGCTTCTTTTGTCCTGCCGTCCTTATGCTGCTATACGGTAACATCTATGGGGTAGTGACCGCTGCCTAGATTGTCCCTCCATGGAGTCCATCGGAGAGGCAGTGACTTTGTTGCCCCCGTTAGGTCGGGAGTGGTGTCATATTGCCGGGCTTGCTTCGCTACCCTGGTCTTAACACCACTTTCATTTCGTAGCGTGAGCCCAATCTCCTCCATGGCTCCGGCGATGTCCCTACAATTCCTGGTGTTAATACGGTAACCCCAATCCCTATGTTGTGCATTAAAATCACCTCCGACGACCAGCTGATCTTTATCGGCAAGCTCTAACAGCTCGCGGATCCAGCTTTTTGTTTCTCCTCCTTCTGGTTTGGCCTTAGGTCTAATGTAGATTGAGGCCACCACCAGTCGCTGCTTGCCATTTTTAAGTCGCATCGCAACCACCTCTCTTTCTTCTGAGTAGAGTTTTGGTGTGTCCAGTTGTGCCTGAGGGATGTTTCTAAGTACACCCACAGCTGCCCAGCCTTTTTTCTCTGTGGGGCACTTCTCCCTATAACTAGGACGCGTTCGTATTGTAGGTACGGTGTAGAAGTTATAGCACGGTAGCATCATGTGGGGCGTTCTGGTCTCTTGTAGGAGTAAAACCTAAGGCGGGAATTCGCGTTCAAAGCGGAGCTTAAGTTCTGCCCCTCGGGCCTGAAAAGAGCAGCAATTCCATTGGGTGATCCGGGTTTTTTTCGTGGTAGTCCGTCCAATCGTTTGGGTTCTAGTGTCCAGGCAGTAGGTCTTTTTTCAGTTCAAATAAGTCTTTGCGGATTTCTTCTAGCACTTGGAATATGACGCCGAATCCTGTGTCTACCTTGGTTTCTATTCGTTTTAGTTCGGCTTTGGTAGCGTACCGTTCCACTCGTGCTGTGTCTTTCTTTTCCGTTTCAGTCAGCTGCGGCTGCGGTTTTGGCTTGTTTTCATTGGCGATCATCCTGGCCCAGTCTGGAACCTAGTCCGTTGAAGTACGTTCTTGTGCACCGCTCAAGTCACAACTGTTGACTTGGATCCTGCATTGTGTCGAATCGACTTAGTCGCATCCGCATAGCTAGTCCTCTGCGGTCGCGGTGGTTGTCTTAGCTATGAAGATTTCTTCCCTGGAATCTTGCGCTTGGGGCAGTCCTTGCTCGTAGCGACATCGGGTCCGTTGCAGTTTGGACACTGCGGTTCCCTTTTGCAGTCCTCCATATCCTCTTCGTGGATGTAGCCACAACATCCACATCGACGCTCGTGGCAGGGGCAGACGTCGGTCATATGACCTAGGCCATGGCAGTTATAGCACACGATCGGTCGTGGTCTGTACGGTTTCACGTTGAAGATTTGTCTAGAGAAGACCACTTTTTTAGGTGGTCTCCGGGTGCCCTTGAAGGTGATAATACAGCATTACTATCTTTTCCCATAAGCCTTGCGTAAACGACTTTTGCCTTCTGGCACTCCAAGTCGGCTAACAGAGTCTCGGGGGTCTCTTCACTGGCATCTCCGTTGAGATAAATTACCCCTCTACTGTGATTAGTTCCCATGGCTTTGTATGGTCGCAGGGCGTATGCTTTGTCTTTCTTGTTCAGTTCTGTGATTTTAAGGAGTTTCTCTGTCGTATGTTCGTTGCGTGTGGTTATTGCGATCGTGTTCGTCTTGAGTTGGATTTGTATCCTATATTCTTCACCGCACGTAATTCCCGCTTTTTCCACAGCGTTCTTAATCTCTCTTGATCCGAATGTTTTACATCCTCGCGGCATATAGGCTTGAGTACCACCGTTTGTGTAGATGCTTGGTCTTTTGTATTTTCTTCGGTCTTATCTGACGCTTTCACATCTAGATTTTCTGTTGGCGTCGTAGGTCGTTTGCGTCGACGCTTGTTTCTGCTCACCTGCCAATTGTCTAGCTGGGAAACATGTTCTAAAAAGCCGTTTCCTTTACCGGTAAGCGTAGCTTGCGACACTCCGAAAGAAGCAAGCCAAGCGGGTTTTTTTTTTTGTTTTTTTACCTTGCGGGTCGTTCAGTGCCGAAAAATCATTCGAAGGTGGAGGGTAGACCATTTTGCAGTCGGGCGTTGGGTGAGTTACTGTCCCTTCGTTCGGGACGTCTTGTGGGATTGCGCTTCTTAGATTCAACGTCCCTTGCGCGTAGTGGACCAGAAGTTCAGTTATCAGTTTTCCTACGTCTTCTTTTGAAATTCCCAGATACCTGAGAAGTCCCGTGTCAAGTTGTATGTCAATCGTCGTGACATCGGACGTCGATGACTGCGTTGCATTCGCCGGGGTCTGGGGCCCGCATGTACGAGATGTTAGGCTTACCGCTGACTCCATCTCCTCGATTTCCGAATTTG
This sequence comes from Ixodes persulcatus, assembly GCA_013358835.2. Lineage (NCBI taxonomy): Eukaryota > Metazoa > Arthropoda > Arachnida > Ixodida > Ixodidae > Ixodes > Ixodes persulcatus. The sequence continues at coordinate 31,663 of JABSTQ010009785.1, read as the reverse complement.
CCGACATGGACCCCGCCGGGTTTAGAATCGGTGGAGCGAGGGTCCCTTGATTGCCCATGGCATTCTCCTCAATGATTGGGGTTGCGCTGGGGGGCTGACACCCCCCGAACGGAATGTAGAAACTGGTTTTGGTGGAGCGTTGAGAAAATCACATCCGCCCGAAACGAAAACTTCTTCTTCCTCTACAATACTCCGATGCATAACATTTTACACGTATATGCAGCAGTGCATTATATACACCTTGATCAACCTTAATAATAAATCAGTTACACAATTTTACTAACACTATAAGAAGTCTGAGTAGTACCGTGCTTCCTTCTTTTACAATACGGAAAGTTTGATCAAATTGAGGTCATAAAACAATCCAGTCTATTCCATGGTAAACAAGAAAACAAAATCGAATATACCGGGTGTATCTGCGACGACTTTCAAAAATTCTTAAAACTAGGGTGTTTGAGGAAAAAAAGAATATATTTTCGGGAACAATCTGCTAGCTACTGCAGACATCAGGGATTGTAGCAGTGTACTAGGTAATTAGCAAAATAATTATCTGAAATTTATCAATTCACTTTTTAAGTAGTAAAAATAAACATACGTTTCAGATCAAAAATTTGCTGAGCGTCATCGAAAACCCTCAACTTGGTCAATTTCAGTACCTCTTGGCGCACGTGGAAATCGCAGAGCTACGCTATAAAGTTACACTTGTGCAGCACGCCCAGGGCCGGCGATGCGAAAACACGGATGATATTCTTGTCGTTCGCAAAACGCCTAAATGTTTGCGAATTTCGTGAAAATGCTATAAAAAACATGTCTGTCAGAAAACTAATGGCAACTACTTAGGTAATCAGCGTGCATTGTGTTTTATTCTACTTTGAAGGGTTACCTTGGAAGTAAATAAAAGTGAACTTATCTGGATTAGGACTGTTACATACTATTTAAACCGCCCTTGCTTTTAGTTCGTATGCTGGTATTCACATATCATTATCGATCCCCTGTAGCACGAAACCTGCTATCGCGGAATGAAAAAAAAAAGATATGCATATTATTTCGTTGTTATATATTCAAGACTTAAGTTCGAGCGCTTACAAATCCTTGAACACATAAGCGCATATACAGAAACTAAAAGCGCAAAGTCACGGCGCACTCTCTGCGCTTGATTATATGAGTCTGTAAATAAACAGCAACAATATATATATATATATATATATATATATATACAGGGTGTTTTTTTTTTAAGCTTAACAGATTTGTATAAAAAAAATCCGTGAAAGTTACACTTATGCAGCTTGTCGAGGTGAGTTATACGGCCAGGGCGACATATTATAGGGGGCTAATCGTAATGATCAGTCGGCTAATTAATTAAAATTCGTTAATTAACTTTTTAATTAATTAAAATAGACATATGGTTCCAATTAGAAACTTGCTCAGCGTCATCGAAAACCACTAAATCAGTCATTTTCAGAAAGACTTTGAGCGCGTGAGAAGCGTAGTAGTGCACTAAAGTTACCACTCGTGGAGCAGGTACAAGGCTGGGGCTAGATAAGAGACGGAAAAATCGCGCGGGCGCCTCATCGCAATCTCTAGCTTTGTACCTGCTCCACGAGTGGTAACTTTAGTGCACTACTACGCTTCTCACGCGCTCAAAGTCTTTCTGAAAATGACTGATTTAGGGGTATTCGACGACGCTGAGCCAATTTTCAATTGGAACCATATGTCCTATTTTCATTAATTAAAAAGTTAATTAACGAATTTTAAGTAATTAGCAGACTGATCGTTACGATTATCCGCCTATACTCTGTCCCCCTGGCGTATAACTCACCTCCACAAGCGGCTTAAGTGTAACTTTCACGGCTTTTTTTAAACATATCTGTTAAGCTTAAAAAAAAAACACCCTGTATATATGATATATATATATATATATATATCTTTTTTTTAGGGGCGAAGCTCCTTAGGGTCTAGCCTTGTCCGTCCGTCCGTCCTCACATCGATTGCCATCCCATCTGTCTTCTTAAAAAAATAAAAAAATGTTTGCGCAGTCGACAGCATTCGGACCTGTGCGGGGATTTCTAGTCCAGCGCCTTAACCACTCGGCCACGACTGCGGGACGAGTTAGGGGCTCTGAGATGTGGTAGTAACTCAAGAGCTGGGGATGTCATGGATGAAACGTTGCATGTAGCCGCTCAACGTCGATACAGGAGAGGGCGCTGCGGTCAAATGTTCAAATGCGTATATAACCACGTTCCATACCACACATTCTCTTTCTGACATGGACCGTTGACTTAAGCGGCGGAGATGTGTTCCCACGGCTTCTAGCGGAATCAAGCTGATCCGCTAGAAGAAGCACTGGCTCTGCATTTCACCGACCATAAAGCAGTAATAATGAAGTCGAAACGCAACCCGGAACTCAGCACTACCTATGAGCAATAAAAAAAAATCAGCACCATCAGCACTACCTATGAACAATAAAATCAGTACCATCAGCACCACCAGAGCTTCGCCCCAATCAACATCATTCAACACGTGGAGATGCGGTCATTTTTACGGAGGTGTGTTTTTTGTTGTTGTTGTTTTTTGTTTTTTTGTATATGGGTACCATTTGTATTAGGCAAATCCGTGAGAACGCAATTCTGGTGTTCACGATTAAATGTGTTCGCACGGTCTACTCTTTGCGCCTTGCTGGCTGAAATGTTGCGAATTAAGCAAATTATACATCCGTTTGCACTCATCATATATTTTGTGCTCTTGTTTTATCAAAACTGTGGTTCTGTTCACTCGTGTGAAACCCTTATGGAGTGACTCAGACGTTTATTTTAGAGAGAGGAAGTGCAACGTCGTTTTCCGTAGGGCTCCCAAAAGGTAAATTGCTAGGCGCATTTATTTTGAACACGAAACCATAGTCTGTAGTCTGGTACCCCTGTACGAAAAGAGTTAATACCGTGGTATACTTTTAAACGGAAACTGAAGAGATTCTTGAAAGGAAACTTTTATGGTATTTTTATCCCGTGAATTCGAATATCACCTTCGGTTTTCCCAAAGATGTGCTTAAGAGCGAGAAAACATGAAAAACATCTGACCAGTCGTTACGTCATGCTAGTATCTTTCGGCCGCCAAGCGCGTGTCGCTCGTGTGGGCAGCGCAGCGCGTGCAATTGCAAACTCTTTCCAAAAAAAGGGCTCCTCCGGCTCCATTTTCAGTGTTCGTGTGTATGGCGCGTGATTTGCTCGTTTTCGGAAGCGACGAACAGGCGCGTGCTAAGCTGAGGAGATCGCAAGGCTGGACTGAGGACTTGTAAATATTGGAATGGTGTATATTCCACGCACTGGCAGCGGTCGTGACGTCTTTTTCTGACAGTTCTGAAAATAGCAAGAGTGCGCGTGCATAAATTTGATAGGCACTGAAGATGCGCGAGAGCGCAGATTCCTAAAACTCCTTTTGGGACGTAACTTTCCGGGAAAGAGGGGCACCAGGAATATTTTTTTTTAACTGATTGTCTGCAGCCTCTGTGCGCAGACTGAAAAATAACTTCGATATTCGTGATCCCGAACAGCTTCAGCTTCCCTTTATTGTAGTTACGGTATTTCGTTCCCGTATATAAAATCCGAAAAACACTCGCCGATAAAAATATTTCGAATTCGGATTTATCCGAAAAACTCTAAATTCAAAAACTCGAATACAAAAAAAAAGCTTCTTTTGGAACTTAAGGGCACTTTCTTCGTCCACGTTTTTGTATTCAAGTTCGTTCGTTTCACGTTGCCCTTTTCAAAAACTTGAAAAAGTGACTTCTGATTCCTTATCAGAAAAGGCAGGCGTCCTCCTCACGACAGTGGCCGAACCAAGGTCGAATAGTTCAAGCGGAGGCCATCCTACCGGATTTCTTTTTAATGCATTCACTCGCACTCATGTGACCTCCTTTGGTTGCAGACTGAACATTTGCGCACGTTGCCTTGTCATCGTCGTTGACGACAGAAATTCCAGGTTCCGTCAGGTGAATTAATGTAGCAATTTGGGTCAGTTGGTTCATGATCGTGGACAAGCGCCAAAAACAATAGGCAGGAGCAAGAAGTTTTACACTGGTGCACTCGTAACTAACATTTATTGAAAAAGCAATCCCTTATATATCCGTGAAAAACGTCAGTCATGACTACAACCGGAGTATCCCTCTATCAAGAAATCCATATGCTTTTGCCGATAAGGTTGTGGATGCGTCGCTTGTAGTCTGTAGACCTCGCGACTTTGTCTTTAATCTCAAACGTCTCGTGTATCTCTCTAGATACTTTATATGCCTATATTTTTTTTTTTTTTGGCCAGATATCCAGATAAAGTATCTAACTCCGAATTTCGAGTGTCATAAATAAATGTCCCCAAAAAACTTTGAATAAAAAAAAAATCCGAAAAGTTTTTTTTTTCGATTTTTTTTAGAACTAAACTCCGGAAACGCAGAATCCTAAATATAGTGTACCAAACTTAGCTACCTGAGTTACATTCTAATGCGGAATCATTAAATGTACCATGGAGCGAAGCCAGCGTTGTCTGTAGCAGCGAAAAACGGCATCTAAATTGGCTGAGCGAAACGGCACCTGAAGTCCCATTGGCCTGAAGCGCAGCAACGCTGATGCATCGTCGCGGAAGCCGGCGGGGCACTCAAGGCCAAAGCGGACGCGCCTCAGAAATAAAACACAAAGAATAAACACAGGCGGCAGGGGCGCCGCGCCTGCGCAGTGGGGCAGCCTTATGCCACCGCCAGAGCGCTGTGTTAAGAAAGACGTGGCGCGCTGCTTGTAGGAATGCGCTGCGTGTAGGAATGCTTTCGCATTCCTACACGTAAGCAGTCTTAACTGTCTTCGTTTCTTTTTTTTTTTTTTTTGTGTTCCCCAAAAACGTAAAGAATATTATTTTTTTTTTAGACACATGCAGTTGACGCGGGTCTCCGATAGCACTCTTGCAGCCTCTTTATAGTGACGTACCGAATCTGCCGAACTTCAGATTCGGCAAAGTTCGGCACATACATTTGAAGGTAAGTTTGGCAAAGATTCGGCAAAAATTCGGAAAACGTCTGCGCACGCGCGAGAACGCGACGGGGCCATGTATTGCAAAAGGACGCTGTGCGGTCGTGCGGTTACCATCGATACATTTGAAGGTAAGTTTGGCAAAGATTCGGCAAAAATTCGGAAAATGTCTGCGCACGCGCGAGGACGCGACGGGGCCATGGATTGCAAAAGGACGCTGTGCGGTCGTGCGGTTACCATATCGTACAGTGCAGTGCTACAAGCGGTTACGGCGAGGTGTGGAGTAGGCAATACAATAAGTGCGGGTTCGCGAGCTTTTGCGAGTGTGGTTCTCTTCAATATCTTCTGCCTCAAGAACAAGATCGACCAGTAGTTTACGCAGTCCACTGCGCAAGTGATAAATGATGCGGTGCATTCTGGATGACGTGATTTTCATTTGACTTTCCCAGTGATGCAACGACGTAGTTGAAACAGTTACTGACAATAACTTTAAAACACTCCTCGCAATTACAACAATCCTCTCTTCGGCTCACAAGTAGTTTGTGCCAAAACAGAATAATATTGCTTTTAGGGGCGAAGCTCCTTAGGGGCTAGCCATGTCCGTATGTCCGTCCGCCGTCCGCCCTAGGCCGGCATCGGGTGCTCGTGCTTCTGCTCGTGAGATCACGTGCTCACGAGCACGTGAGCACATGCTCACGTGCTCGTGTAGGGCAAAAAAAGAATTGGAAAAAAAAAAGATGAAAAAAAAAATTATGAAAAAAGAAAAAGAAGAAAAAAAAAGAGTAGGGGGTTCTGAGGTGCCATCCCATCTGTCTGCTTAAAAAAAGAAAAAGAAGAAAACCACACATTCTCCTACTGCCATGAATGAAAAGGACCGAAAAGCTCGGCATGCAGCGCCTCAACGTCTACGTAGACAGCAAGCTGCTCCGGAGACCAGGGCGCGAGAAGCTGCTGCACAGCGTCAAAAACGCCAAGCGGACCCGGAGTTGAGAGCTCGAAAAGCGGCGGCAAAGCGTCAACGCCGACAGCAAGCAGCAATACCTATGACCAAAATCAGTATCATCAGCACCACCCGAGCTTCGCCCCAATCAACATCATTCACCACGTGGAGATGCAGTCATTTTTTTAGTTGGCGTTATTTCGCGATTTTCATGTATCTGCATAAAGCTAAACAGAGAACTATCATGCTCGACGTTGCATATCCGACATTCCTGACTCTTCCCATCTTCCTAAACGTCCGTGAGTTTCATAACACCAGAAACCGGCATTTTAAAGGTTAAAATCGAGACGTTGCGAATATGGGACGCACACTTTCATGCAAAGCTGACGTCAAGTGACTCAAATCGAAAACCATGCATATTTACAATAAGATTGTTATCTCTTCTGGTGGAGGCTCAGCAACCGTTATATTCGTTTTCGCGCGCGAAACAATGACTCCTGGAGAAAGCGATTGAACTAAGCGTTTCGCCTGTACTTTAACAATGTACACAGACTTGTAGGCTTCCGCTAATGAGACCTGAGAACCGAAACTCTCGTAGCGTGATTCGTGGCTGCGGCCGCTACTACCCAAACTCGTCGTCACGTTCTTCTGCAAGGAGTCGCTCTAAAAGTTTCAATAAACACACAAAAACGACAGTGAAACAATTATCTTGCAATATATCACCTTATTTAGTCATAACTGTGTCAATATGCGCTACATGTTGCATTTAGGTTAAGAAAAAAAACATAAAACCTTTTTTCGACAGAAAAAAAAACTAAATATCAACGTAAAGTCTGGCCAAAAATTTAGTTTTGCCAAATCTTTGCCGAATCTTGAGAGCCGCCTCGGTGGCTCCGAGGCGAGAGCCATTCCACTCCCGGCGCTCGCCAGCTACGGTTGTGTAATCATGCTCTTTCAAGGAGCGGTGATAACGGCCCTTTCAGGCCGCGGAAATTCTGTTTTTGCTTCGAACGACGACTACCGTGTCGTTCTGCCCCCGCTTCCTTCAAGAAGTGTTCCGCTGAACTCCGGTCTACTCCATGGCGACGTCTCTTGAAGACCGTACAAGATTTCTGATTTCCGGGCAGAGTTGGAGCGCCTGGACGTGATGGCCGACCTCGACGCATTTAGAGGCTACCAGATGAACCATGTCTGGATGCTCTGTCTGAAGACGGCAGAATGTAAGCGGCGTGTGGTAGAGGCGGTGTAGCTTTCCATAAAAGGCAAGCGCTGTGTGATCATCGACCCCGTCAACGCGGATGTTCGCGTGAAGTTGCATTGGATTCCTTTCCACGTCCCCGACGACGTCGTGCGGAAGGCCCTGGAGCCTTTCGGAAAGGTGAACGGAATCACCCGTGACGTCTGGAGAGCCGATGGCTTCGCGGACATCCAGTCGACGACTAGGCTGGCTTGCCTGAGCCCAAAGGAGGGCGTATCTCAGGATCGCCTTACACATCAGTTGAGGATCGTCGGCGGAAACGTCTTGGTGGTTGTACCAGGGCGCTCACCGCTCTGCCTGCGGTGTAGAGGCACCGGACGCATACGCCACCAGTGCCGCGTACCGAAGTGCGAAAAGTGTGGACGCTTCGGGCATGAACGCATCAACTGTGTGGTGACGTATGCCACCGTCACCGAGGCAACCATCGAGAATGAAGCGTCGAGCCTCGAAATGGACGAGGAGGAGGCTGAGGGGGCGGCAAAGGTCGTGGAGCAGGTCGTCGCAGTACCGAATACGACGCCCAGTCAAACGGAAGCTGAGAGTGCGCCGCCCGAGAAGCAACAGACGGTACCAGTCCCGGCGGGCCCCCTGCTTCGGCTCCTGAGGCATCTACGGGGAGCAATCCCGGAAATGGGGACTTCAAAGTTCCAGAGCCAGCCGTCAAGGAGAAGGGCCAGGCATCGAACTGGGCGGACGACCAGGACGGCACGGCGGAGTGGGCGACGGACGACGACCTCGAGCTGAGTGACTCTGGGGAGATCTTCAAGCTACCGTCAGACCAGCGCTCCGAAGACGTCGGCCAACTGCAGCGGTCGGGCCTCAAATGGCAGAAGGTCATGAAACCCCGACGGGCCAGATTCAACCCCACCACACGGCTTCCGACGGAGGAACACAGCCGGAAGCCACAAGAATAGGTGGGGTTCTTCTCGTTCACTCCTATTCGGTTTTCGATTCGCTGAGACGTTCATAATTTTTCAACTGTCTCCGCCAGTGGCCCTCCCTTTATAGAAAGCAAAGGAAGCATGAAGCGTCTCAAGTTTGCCACGCTAAACTGCGTTAGTTTACTAAGCGCAACAACGCAAGCAGTGGGTGCTGAACTTTCTTCTCGAAAAGAAGATAGACGTGTTGTTTCTGCAAGAAACCAAACTTTATACAAATGCACAAGTTGAAGCCATGACTCGTTTTGTGGCGCGTCACTACGCAATCTTTGTGTCAGTCGCAAATGGCCAAAGCGCTGGAACGGCTGTCATGGTTAAAAAAGGAAGAGGAATAAATGTATTCCCTGAGTGGGAAACAGATAAGAATGGCAGGATCTGCAGCATTGACGTCATTTATCATAACGAACTGTACATGTTTGTGTCGGTTTACGCTCCGAATGACTCGGCGAGTCGGAAAGAATTTGTTGCGTCTTTGCGGCAGTAACTGGATGCTCCGTGCAAAGCAGTGCTTGGCGGTGACTTTAACTGTGTCCTGAAAGCGGTGGACTGTACAAAAGGCGCAAGGGCAGACTCGATTTTGGTCGAGTTGCGCAAGCTACTGCGTGACTTTGATCTGCAAGACCTCACAGAGCTGACGGAAACCGCCTTCCCTGGGTACACACACTGGCAAGGAGACTGTCACGCAAGGCTAGATCGTGTCTACGTATCAAGCGAACTTGCCGAAGCTAGCCTTACCTATAAAGCTGTCCCGGTAGCTTTCTCTGATCATGCCTGCGTCATCATGACAATGGGAAAGGTCGTTCGCAGAATCGTCACGTCATCATGGTGGAGTGGCTGGAAACTAAATGATGCACTTCTGGAAGACGAGCAGCTCTGCAAAACGATAAAACGAATAATTCAAGAAGCCAAAGGAAACCACCCGATGAACGCAGTGCAATGGGAACAGCTGAAAGAAGTTAAGTGGGCCGCGTACAGATACGGTCAGGAAAAGGCTGCCCAAGTACGTGCCGAAAAGCGTGAACTCATGCAAACCCTCTCAACCCTGATCAAAGAGGAGAACAAGACTCCTGGCGTCTTCACTGAAGACATCGAAGACTGCAAGGGACGACTTCTCGAAATACTCGAGAAGCAGTACCGGGGAGCAGTGATCCGCTGTCGCACGCTTGCGTTAGAAAGAGACGAAGAACCAAGAAAAGTTTTTAAAATGCAAGAACGGCAGCGCGTTACGTCACTCCGAGTCCTGGATACCATTCTGACGGAGCAAGAAGATATTGAAAACGCTTTCGTGTCAGCGTACAAGGATTTGTTTACGGAAAAAGGGCACCTTCAGCCGCTCCGGACACTCGGAGTGCCGCTTCCGAAGGTGTCAGAGGAGCTGCGAGAGGAAATCGACAAGAAGATTTCCGTCGCAGAAATCGATTGGGCCGACAAAGAACTCGCTCCACGGAAGTCTCCGGGGATCGATGGTCTTGGCGGCGTTTTCTACAAGACGTTCTTGAGCGAACTTGCCCCGATCCTCTGGGACGTCTTCGAAGACATTCTGCGACGGAACCTGATGCCACCATCCATGCGACAGGCTCTGACAGTTCTCATACCGAAGAAGCACGGTGGGGGAGAGCCCAGTGTGGACAGCTTTCGTACCATAAGCCTTCTGACCACATATTACAAGGTGCTGGTCAAGATAATAGCCCGACTGCTGGACGCTGGCCTGCGAGACGTCGTAGGCGGACACCAAACCTACGGCCTCAAAGGCAGGACCATCGCCACAAACCTGCATACCATGCGAGTCGCGTGCGAAGCGGCGCAGGTCCTCGGCCAGCCCCTCGCAGCACTTCAAGTGGACCTGAGCAAGGCCTTCGATCGTGTTTCGCACTCATTCCTCTTCGGCATTCTTGAGAGCTGTGGGGTTGGATCGCGGCTTCTGAAGTACGTGAAGCTGTGCTACCGGGGACGTGTCGACTTGCCTGCTTGTGAACGGAAACAGGACTGCCTCCATTCCCATCAGCAGATCGGTGCGACAGGGCTGCCCAATGTCGCCCATTTTGTTCGCGCTCTACCTCGAACCTCTGTGCAGAGCTATCGCGGGTGACGTGGACATCCGTGGACTAGCTCTGCCGGGAGGCACCGTAAAGGTGCTTGCGTATGCGGACGATTTAATGGGGCTGTGCTCTTCGAGAAATCAAGTGCAGGTGGCGGTAGAACATATCGCAGCCTTTTGCACTGCCTCCGGTGCCCAAATGAACGCTGGGAAGTCAAAGGGAGCGTGGCTCGGCGAATGGGACTCCAAGCCGGAACAATTTCTTGGCATAAGTTTTGCGGACTCTGTCGCGAACTATTTAGGAGTGAATTTGAACCCTGAGCGTCTCAGCACGGGACGTGGTGGAATTGATCTGAACCGTCTAAATGTCAAAGTGTTAGAGTGGCACGGGAGGCAGATGTCTCTGCCTACTCGGGCTTTTGTATGTAATACTTTTTTTTTTCCAACCATATGATATCCGGCCCAAGTGGGACCGTGTGCACAAAGTGAGATTTGCAAAGTGCACCGTTTTCTTGCCACCTTTGTGTGGGAGTCACAGTTTGAGCGCATGAGACACGACAACTTGTTTTTGAGCCAAAAGAAAGGCGGCCTTGGGTTAGTAAACGTTGAACTTAAGTTAAAAGTCCACCGTTTTATGTTTTTCAGAAGTCAGAGGAACGACATTGTTTTATCCTCCTTAGAGTGCTCGGAGGTAACTTTTTAGGAAAGTGGCTAGAAGGTGAAGCTGGGTCTTTCCGCTCACGGATCTTAAAATTCTACAAAGAAATTGAAGCAGCGATTAAATTTTTTAAGGACCGCTTCTCTGATGAGTACCTTGACAAGGTGAAATGAAAGACTTTGTAATGGGACACGCTCGACATGTTAATTCCTGTTCCACTGTATCGGATGTGGGAGAGAACAGCAGTGGAGTCGGATGTTTTCACACGGCTCCGACGCTATCCCGTAAGAACAGCTACAATTTTTTTTTCTTGCGACTGCATCTGAGAGTTCTTCCGGTAAAAACATGGTTGGTGCAAAAGGGTTTTTTCGTACCGTGGTCCACGAATTGCGCGCTTTGTCCTTTTCCGGAAGCACTGGAACATGTTATCCTATTTTGCACAAATGCAGAACTTTTTTTGGGGCACAGCTGCGGGCGGCGCTAAAAGTTGATCTGCATGTGTCGTGGCGAAGTGCAATGTTTCTTGAGTGTGGGAAAGGAAGAGATAGTCGAGCCTTTGAGGTTCTGACCATCCTTGGTTTGCACCGGTTGTGAAGGTCAAGAACGAATTACCTTCATGTTGTCGAAGGAGGGAAACCTGCGTGGAGGCATTTTTTGGATGGTTTTGTCTTTGCCAGCTCGCTGATTGCGACTACAGAGCAGGAGGGGCTTGAGTGTTGGGAAACACTGGAGGCTCGACTCGGACTGCGCGGGTTCTCTGCCGTCACCAAGTGAAACATGCCATTTACCTTGCGGCGGTTTCCCGGGTTGATACTGCCTCTACATTTGCGCCCCTTGAGCTGTAGATTATACATGTGAAATGTTATGTCACTTTGTGTTACTCTGAGCGGTGGCTTACGGATCCCCATGTGGCGGGTTCGAATCTCGGCCGAGGTGCCCGCAATCTGGCGGAGGCTTATTGCGGAGGAGGCGCCGTGTAACCGAGCTTCCGGTTGCACGTTAAAAGATCCCCAGGCGGTCCAAATTAATCCTCAGTCCTCCGCTGGGGCGCGCCAGATGCCCGTCGTTGATTTGGCACGTAAAACCCCCAAATTCAAATTCGATTCGAATCTTGAGAAAAGTTCGGCTTTGCCGAATCCCAAGATGCGGCACCAAATTTTCGACTGGGCAAAAGTTCGGCCCATCACTGCTTCTTTATAACCACGATAAGCGGTATTTGTGTTTTTTATCTCCCTTCGTATCATTTAAAAGACGCTTGTTGGCATCACGATGACACGTCTCTAATCTGTTATACAACTTTCCTTTACATATTTTTATATTGTCACACTCGTTTGATTTGCTTCATAGTCTGCACATAATATGCTCATTACAAATGCCAAGAGCTGTTTGTTGTTTTGACTTTCGTGGTTTCTTGGCGTGCGTGAGTTGTTCACACTTACCTCAACCTTAACGTTTTGTAGTGTAGTGGAGAGACGGCAAAATTACTTTAAAAAGTAATTATATTACATTTCTAATTACTTTCCTGAAAACTGCAAACATGTAATTAAATTACATTACAAACTACTGCAAACTTAAAGTGGCATTACATTACATTACAATTACTTTCCGAAAGTAATGAAATTTCATTGACATATTACTTTTCAAAACTTTGAGGCCGTAATTCATACTCATTTTATTTACAGTATATGCACCAAAACTCAGATCTTCCTGTTTGCACCGCAACAGCCGTTTGCGCCTCAAAGTGAATCATGCTGAACAGTCGTTTTGCTGACGCACACAACATAAGTGTTAAACATGATGAATCGCTTTTCATTTAAATGTGACTTAAAGACAGTCAACTCACCGGTTTCACTGTTTATTCAACGGTGAAGGTCCTTAAAGGGTGATTTGTTTCGTCTTCCTAATTTAGAAAAAGTTATAGTCCGCGTCAGTATGTTAAGTCGGACCATGGGAGGTCGTGTTTACAAGGAGTCGCCACGTGAAACGTTTCCCTTCCGCCTCGGACGCAATCTAATCCCATTCTCCCAAGAGCACTGTTGACGTATTCCCAGTAGTGATGCAAAACTATCGATAAATTGACTATCGATACTATCGATAGTTTCGGATTCCAAAACTAGCGATAGTGTCGAAGAACTATCGATAGTCGACTATCTATAGTACTATCGATAATTTTTCGATAGTTTTTTGATGGTCGACTATCGATAGTTTTTTTACTATCGATAGTCAGATTTCTGCCGACTATCGATACTATCAATAATACTATCGACAGTTTTGCACCACTAGAGCGAACACAGTTTCCGCATCGCCGCTCGACTCCCGTTCTCTCTCTTTGCCTCGTCATCACTGAAAGCTGAACCAAAGTGGGGATGGTAAGTGCTTGGGCTAGTTGGTGTCCCATTTGAAAAAATAAGGCGAGAAAAAGAAGAGGGAGCGACGCAAACTGCTAGTGTCGCAGAACTATCAATAGTAAGCCGTGAAAGTACTATCGACGATAGTCGACTATCGATAATTTCCCGGTAGGTGATTAACGATAATTTTCTGATAGTCGACTATCGATAGTTCTATCCATAGCGTTTTGATAGTCGACTATGGTTAGTACTATCGATAGTTTTTCGATAGTCGGCAATCGATAGTACTATCGATAGTTTTTAATAGTCGACTATCGATAGTACTATCGATAGTTTTTCGATAGTCGACTGTTGATCGCACTATCGATAGTTTTTTACTATCGATAGTCAGATCTCTGGCGACTATCGATACTATCAATAGTACTATCGATAGTTTTACACCACTAATTCCCGGTCATTCCTCTCGAAAGGTATTGTTCCCAAACACCCGAAGAGCCCAAGTTATTGCGTCTATCTTTCGCCACGTAACCTAGTTCTTGTTCATACCCACGCTCAGAGAAAGCTCCCTCACACTGTCAGCTATAAGGATGACTCTCAACCCCCTCTCTTCCATGACCTTGAAAAATAATTTGTGTTCGTTTTCAAAGCTCATAAACGAACTTTCTCATTTGGGACAAAAGTAGTTTCATTCGTAATTTTCTTGAAATTACTGCCTGAAAGTAATTAATTACATTACTAAATTACCGGCCTAGAAAAGTAATTCATTATATTACTCACTCCTACAAAAAGTTATTTAATTACTGTAATTTTATTACAGTCATGCTATTACTGTCATCTCTGATGTAGTGTCATTTCATCGTCATTTCCTGCTCTTCTGGGGCTTTATCACCATCTCATACCTTTTTTTTAAGTAATTCCGTTGTTTTAACGCCTGTCCAGTATCGTTCCTATGAATCCGCGACCAGATAAGAAAACCCTCGTATATCACTCCCTGTCCAACTGAAGAAAACTATACTGTACACAATTGAAATCACGTGTAATTTGATCGGTCTCCGGGCAAGTAAACTTCTGCGTGCAGGAAGAAACCAGCATCAGGGCTTCCAGGCGAGTTTGTTAAAACTGAGGATTGTTGTTGATGTTGGAACCTGGAATGTGAAAGGGTGCTTGGCTCTCTCTCTCTCTCTCTCTCTCTCTCTCTCTCTCACCGTCTTTCTTTCTTGATATTTTACATTAATCTGATATCCGTTTTACGAACAGCGTCATACAGCTGTCCAAAGACGACAGCACCTAGAATAATCAAAGCCCGTGCATTGCCACTTCTACATCATCACAGTGAGGTCGAGCGTAGACTTAGACTGGATCACGAGTGTCAGCGTTCGTCTTGGCCTCGTGTCCAGTCAATGCTTCGAAGGACGCTGGTCGTTGGGCTCAAGCCCAGCTGCTGAGTTTGCGCCATCAAAGTGGGATGACGTCACGTGGGGTTAGAGGAGCCTGTTCGGAGGCCTTGATTGTCCTAGGGGGTGTTGACATATAGCACGAACACAAACTGTGGAGTCTAAATAAACATATTTGTTTTTTTTTTTAAATTTACGGCTGGGTCTTTCCGGGGTTCAGACCACCCAGCAAGGTGGCTCGAGTTTCTCCTATCATCTGGAGAACATCATATATTGTTGCACATTCGCTCAAATATATATCCCTCTCGAAAATCGATTCGCTTTACTGTGGCCATTTGCCGAAAGGTTGAGGAAATGGTCTTTAGAAGAGGACACTCGACGTCTCTGAAGAGAAGTACGCCTGTGACAATATAACATAACCTGTTGCTTTCAATGTACCTTCCATACAAGTTTGATAAGAGCACCTCTGTTAATGTTTTATAATTAGCAGGGTTAACCCGTATTGTGTCACATCATCTAGTTGTGTGTTTAACCTGACCCTACCACCTAGTAAATTATCCAAATATATTTTTTTCCTCAGAGCGTGATAAACACAAAAAAATGTTATCGCTGATTTCTTTTCATCTTTAGAAGTTCTAAATAGAGTTGTTTCCGTAAGCTTTTATTAGTCGACAACGTTTACACAAATAAAACATAACTAAATCGTCAGATCACCGCTAAAACTACTACTATTCTCGGAGTTTCAATTGCTGGTAGGCTATATGTGCACCCACGTAAGCATAATTGCATATATCATTCTCAAAACGCAACATCTGCCTGAATTTGAACCAAGTAACGTTCCTGAAAACAAGTTTTTTTCGCACTAGCCTAAAGCTATCTTCAAAGTGTAGTAAATGAGGAACAAGTGGCTGACACACGACACCGCCGCACCCATCTGGCTCGAAGGGAAGACACAATGGAGAGCAAACTCCTCGGCCCCTATGCGCCGGTTTCTTCACTTGCTACAGATAAGCACTGGACGATCCTTGTCCATGCTCGGGATGTTTCCACCGATGTTCTATTTAGCAGATCCTCGTGGCAATTCAGCCTCTCAACCCCATAGCCGCATGGGGCGTTGACACTGCCGTGTACGTTACAGTAAACAAACCTCGAATTATGAAGAATATAGTTTATCGCAAATAGACCGTTTTCAAAAATATGTCCCCCGTCGACCAATTTCCCGGAAGGTTACCTGTGATATGGCGTCCCTTTTGAAACCGAGACCTAAACAAAATGTTGACGATTTGGAACATACTTTCAGCGGTCACTACACGAGAATCAACAAGTGAACGTATGCATACTAGGCGGTCGATAAATGCGACTTTCAGAGAATAACGGTTCAGTGTACGGCGATGCATTGAATGCATGCCATCTGCTCCAGAACCTAACCCTGGCGAGTTACTGAAGCGTGACAACAGTGTTTATACTAATTAAAATCAACCAGAAAAGTCAACTGGTGAATGAAACATGCACCACCCTCGAACTTACGTGCGAGTATGGAGAGATATTTATGACATGTTGAGTTTTTATTTATTATTATTATATTATTTATTATTATTCACAATACCTTACAGGCTCTTTTCCAGAGCATTGAGTAAGGGGGGTATTATACACATAATTTCACAAAATAAAATAGAACAAACGCACATACAGTCTCACACAAAGTTGTCATGTAGGCACAGCATACAATGAAAACCCAGCTAAGTACAAATTTATAAAAACGAAAACAATAACAAAAAACACTGGACTGATATAAAAAGTTGTCAAGTTACACAGAAACAGAATTAAGCGGAAGCGCATTGCTTAGAAAATAAGATTCAAGTTTAGCACGGAACAGTGAGGTCTCGGCAATGGTGACTATGGATTCGGGAAGGTCGTTCCATGCGCGGATGCCA
Source organism: Ixodes persulcatus (assembly GCA_013358835.2). Taxonomy (NCBI): domain Eukaryota; kingdom Metazoa; phylum Arthropoda; class Arachnida; order Ixodida; family Ixodidae; genus Ixodes; species Ixodes persulcatus. Next base: position 15,149 of record JABSTQ010009785.1, on the reverse strand, counting down.
CGTGGTACAACTGAGTTAATAAACGCGTTGGTTGACCCAGTGAGGTGTTGAAACCTTTTACTGTTAGTGGTTCAATGAGATGATCTATTAGGGGGTTTAAGGAAAGTAACGCTTGAAAAACGATTGTTACAATAGAACTTGTGAATTAGGCACAGAGTAAAAATGATTCGACGTACTTCGAGCAATGGCAGGGAACATTGATGTTTTAGGAGAGAGACACTCATGCTATATGAATAGGAAGATGTTATAAAGCGTGCTGCTCGAGTCTGGACTTTTTCAATGTGCGGGGTTAGGTATTTCTGATGAGGGCTCCAAATCGCGGCAGCGTATTCGAGTTTAGGACGGACATATGTTTCGTAAGCGAGTTTGCGGAGATGTTTAGGGGCCGCTTTTAAGTTACGTTTAATATAACCGAGCGTTCTAGATGCGTCAGCGGTCACAGAGTTAATATGGGTGACCCATAAAAGGTTAGATGTAAAATGGACACCAAGATACTTGTAGGATGAACATACGAAGGGATGAAGTGCCTAATGTGTATGGGAACTGTGAAAGAGATCGTTTGCGAGTGAAGTTCATTATTTGGCATTTGGATTTATTTAGTGTCATTAGCCATTCTTCGCACCAGTTGTTAATGCGATCAAGATCATGCTGGAGTAGTACGTTGTCATCTGGAATGTTTATTTTTCTGTACAAGACACAGTCATCCGCAAACAAACGCACATTAGAAAACAATGCATTTGGGAGGTCGTTTATGTAGATAAGAAATAACAAAGGACCCAAGACGCTGCCTTGCGGAACGCCAGAGGTTACATTAGTAATGTCAGACTGAAAATCACCACAGACAGTATACTGAGAGCGAAACGACAGAAAGTTGCGAATCCATGAGAGGATTAAAGAATCAAGATTAAGTGACGAAAGCTTAGACAAAAGGCGACAGTGGGGAACGCGGTCGAATGCTTTAGAAAAGTCCAGAAATATTGCATCGGTTTGAGAGTTAGAGTTCATGTTAAGATGTAGGTCATGGGTGAATTCAAGCAGTTGTGCTTCACAGGAAAGGCCTTTACGAAAACCATACTGATGTTTATAAAAAAAAAATTGTTAGACTCAAGATACGATGCAACATGTGAAAAAATTATATGTTCAAGTACTTTGCACACAACGCTGGTTAAAGAGATGGGGCGGTAGTTCTCTGCGAGGTGGCGATCTCCGTTTTTGAAAACAGGAACGACCTTCCCTATCTTCCAGTCGTCTGGAAGTATACCGGTGGACAATGATTGTTGAAATAGTAGACCGCAAATTTCACTGGATACGAGTTTTGTATTTTTAAGAAGCTTAGAGTTAATGTTATCTGTGCCAGCCGATGTACTAATAGTTAGGTTATCTATGATATTTTCGATTCCCGAAGGTGATACGGAAATAGGACTCATGAATTGATAGCTAACGTCATTAATAACGGGCACTGTTGACGTATCCTCCTGCGTAAATATAGATGCAAAATGTTTATTCATAACAACAGGACATTCAACGTCAGAAATGGTGTCACCTTCCCGGTTAGCCAAGGATATTTTATTTGTGGTTTCATTTGGTGCGATAAGCTTCGTGGTGCACCTTGAATATTTAAAGCAGCGGTAAGATTACACTGCCAAGTCAACGTACCACGTGATAGAGAGCCATTTAAAGGTGTGCTAACAAACAAGGTTCAGCCTCACCCTAACTTATTTTCCTATCTAAATTACTAATTAGGATTGATTAGGCAGCTAATAGGCAGTAATTAGTGTGGACTACCGAGTTAAATTACTTTCAGGGTAGTTAGAACTTAAACTACTTTCAAAACGTCACCCGCCTCTCCAGTTTCTTTTTTTATTTTTATTTTTTTTTTGGAGGCAGTAAGGAGAAATTCTGTGTTCTTGAAACAAGCCGAGCTGGCTGGATATACTGCAGTTTATTGTATTTTCGGAAGAAAACCCGGAAATTTCAGGCAGTTCACCCTTTAGTAATACTCGCGTTCCATCTCACCTGTCCTTCTGCTCCCTCCGTCCGCCTCTTTTTATCGCCTAATTTTCTCACTCAGCCATCTTTTTTTTTTTTTTCTTACCTTATACAACCTGCGACCAACGGTAAGGCTTTCCAAGATGATTTTTGTAGGTTATCATTTTAACACCATTAAAAAGAAGAAAATATCTGTATGAAGATATACGTTTTTGTTGTCGTTATCTGTAAAAACGGCAGAAGACAAAATTAAATGTGAAAATATTCTTTTGTGTTTTTTGTTTTTTTTAATATGGCAGAAGAAAAAAGTTATAAGTGAAAATATTTCGTTTGTTGTTTTTTGTAAGGTGACATTTAAGGCCCGTTCACACTCTTGCGACCTCTTAAACCTAGGTTCCTTAAAACTTCTTAAACCAGAGGACACACTGGCGCCATCTATTGGGTAGCAGTGTAAACTCGGCGGTCCGGCATATTTTTTTATTTATCTCGCGCATTATCTTTTCTTTCTTGGCTCGAAAAACGTTTGTCAATGTTATAAGCGAGCCTTTCGATGGGTATTATGCACATTTGACCTCGGAAATCCCGCAAAACCTTCGCTCTTGTGAAATGCAGTTCCAGGGTCACCGCATAGATGGCGCCACAATGCCAATGTGTTCCCTCGCTCTAAAAACATTTAAGAAGTTTAAGAGATCTCGTCTCTCTCAGTCGTACTCGGTCGCAAGAGTGTGAACGGGCCTTAAAAATGATATTTATAATTACATGTTCATATCAACAAAAAACGGAGAGAATTGAAACGATTGCAGAAAGGGATTACTAGCAATATACTTAGTTCTTTTAGCTAGACAAAAACAAAACGTTAGCTTGCCCTTTGATATTTTGAACCTGAAGTAATCATTAAAAAATATATATATAAAATGCCAGCCTTTCTCATAGCATGCTGCTATCGATATTGAATTTTGTCTATTTATTTACATATACCAAACCATACAGGAGGCACCTATCACGCGTTTTTGTTTCAGCTTGTTGTAAAACAAAAGTTGGGCAACAAAGCCAGCTGTTTATTGAAAAAATGCTTTGTAACCCCAAAATCCTTTGCTTATATAGACCCTGTTATTCTGTTCCCGAACGAGTGCGTGCACCTCCAACGTGTCGTAATAAAATGCAATTGGTATTTAGCTAGCTGCGCGGCTAATGTCGGGAGAACAGAATGTCCAGTTCAAACTTTGTTACCATAAATAGCTCAACAACAAGGTCAGCAGGCCAACGCTTCCTGGCAAACTAAGTGCCACAATGGGGGCCATCGTGCGATACCACGCGGGAATGTGCTATCAACAAAATATTAACATAAATTCCCATCTCAAAATAGTGAGGTGTTCCTTCTCATCGCTGTATCTATACATACACACATCGCAGCACAACGGCAGTTCAATCCTCGTCCGTTTCGATCAGGGTCAACATCGTACCGGCATGCGGCCATGTATCACTCTACTAAGTGATGCAGGACCCCAAGCTAATGGGGGTACTGCAGTGGTCAAATATCTCATCTACAGCGGAGACACTGCAGACGCCCACTGCGTTGATCCTTCCCGATGTCCGAGCGTACACACGAGACAGTCACTTTTGTACCACGGCACACACGCGTAGGAGTCGGGACGACGACGTGCGCGATCGTCGACGTGCCTTCGACTCGCCGAAGCCGTCCGCTTCCTTCCTTTATCGCTTCAGGTACGAGGATCTAACGCGGCACGTTGTTTGCGGGCCGCGTCACCGAGCAGACCCGCGTTCCAAAGGTACGTCGTCCGTTGCGAGGCCCCGCCTCGGGGCCCGATAACGAGGCCGTTGAGAGCGAGCCCTGCCGCAGTAGCTGCCCTGCCTTCTGACTAGCCCTGGACTGCCCGGATCTCTCAGCCCGCCTGCTTTCCGGTCCTTTTATTTGGGGATTCCTGCGAATTCCGACCAGGCCTCGATTACTAACACTGCCCAGATCTCATTTGTTCCCGAAGGCCGGCTTCGTCATGGAACTGCTCGCACCTGCCATCTTCGGTGAGTGTTTCGTCCCTGGACATGTGGGGCCTACGCCCTTTGAAAACGGCCGCGCCATTGTTGTTTGTGGAGAGGCAACACTAACGGAACTTTAGAGCGATTGATATTTCTCGCGAAATCGAATTAATTCTGCTTTAAATGTGAGTAGGGGGGGGGGGGGGACTGAGTTTTGAATTGACCGATGTCTATAATCTATCAGGAGCGAGAATGACCATACTGAGCTATAGGCTTGCATCAATTTTTTGCAATATCTACGAAAGCGCTGCGTCTTTCAATGTAGCTAGCTCGTAACTGTGTGTTTTAACGTGCGCTTTCATCGTTCTTTCTGCTGCATATCCTCTTTCATTTCCCGTGAGTACGCGTCAACCGTGTGTACCACTCCGTAAGTAGTGTCAAACCGCTAGAAACAGATTCCGCTGTTCAATTTACCGTAAATACTACTGCAATTGCGTATTCCTGAACCCAGAGTAACGTATTTGCTTAAAAAAAGCGTGTTCTCGTTTTAAGAAAACGAAAGTGCCATTTAAAAATTGCAATCTTCCATCTACCCGGTATTCGCGAGGCACACGACGTCTCCAGAAAACGCCATGTTTGGCGTAGCGATTGTTTTCTTTTTCTCCAAGAGATAAGAATGGCCGCTCGCCTGCCCGCGGAATACTTCTCACCTGAGTCACTTCTCTGACACGCTCCATTTCACAACCCCGTAGGTCTTCTCGCCATCATCACGAGGGTATCCTGCCAAGGAGCCGGAGGATATGACTTCAATGCCCAAAGCGAAGGACAGCTGATCGGTAAGACCACACAGTTAGTGCGATGGGTAGATCACAGCCGTTGCAGTTCCCACCATTTCGCTCTCTTTCGCTATTGGAACCGTTCAAAATGTATTGGTAGCCAAACAGCGTTAATTATGGATATTTAACATAAAATATTACAATGAAACGTGTGTACGAAACCAATTGTCCCAAAAAGAAATGATCACAGAACAAATGATCCCTAATTTAAATGTATGAAGAAATCGCACCAAAGGTCCAACAAAAAAAATGCATTCAGCTTAATTATTTTTCACTCAACAAAAATTGTTATTCGATATAATGAATAATTTGATCTCATACTTTGGGACCAGCAACTTCAGAAGAAGCGAGTATTTTTTTTTTTTTTTAAGGAAAAAGCTTCTCTTTTGTTCTTTTCTTTTTTGTAGGAAAACGGGGGGGGGGGGGGGGGGGGGGGCGGGTGCTGAAAAAGCCTTTCTATTCATATTCACCAATGTAGAATTGTAGATACATTTCTTTTCTTTTTTTTTTTATAAGATGGAATTTGTTCGGGTGTTGAACAGTCCACGTTTTGATTTCGACCACCCGAGAGTCACCCTAAAACTGTGAAATAATGAAAGATTAAGTACATCCGTCTCCCGTAAACGTATGGTCACTGCTAGAATCTGCCCCTCCAACATGGAGTTGCCGCGACGTGCACGCGATCTTTTGAGTGCGCGTGCACAATCGACGCTCATTTTCGTTAGATATAGAGTGGCTCTAATTTTCGTCGCTCTAAGCGTTCCAGTACAGTACTTAGGTTTAATGAGGTTAGACGATGAACTTTTCAGTCTTCACATTGAGTTGTAAGGACTTATAATACCTAGTAATATCCAAAAACGTCAACCTTATCAGAAGAGTTTAAACGAACGTGGTCTTTGGAAACAAAGTCGCTCTCCTAAAATGGGACCAGCTCTGCGTCAGCTATACATGCGTGCGTGATGTGCTTTCTGTGATTTTTGTTTCTGTTTTATATTTTGTATTAGGAACCATCATTTTCCGGGATGTCTTCGTCGTGTTTGTCCTTCTTGTTTCCCCTGTCTCAGGGTTGTCTTCAATCATGAGCATATTTTACGGGTATAATTGTTCCGTTTCCTTAGAATAAGTCATCGTGTCTTTAGACACCAAACCTGAAGAGACAAAAAAAGAATATCTCCTTTTGATTCGGTAATGCATACATGGTTTATAGTTTTCCGAGTTGTTTCTTATTAAGTGGCTTAGTGTCGTAGACGAATGCACAGCCCACTATAATCAACATAGTTACTTGCATGGGTTTAGCACGGTGCAATCACCAGTTTAGTTTTATTTAACATTACGTTACGTTGAATTACCTACATGAAAACACGAAAACTGGCCTGGTATAGCGGTAGAGTGTTGACTAGTGAGTATGGAAGCTTCGTGCATAAGAGCAGCGTTGTAAGAAGACCGTTGATCCAAAACTTTTTTTTTTTTTAATTGGCAGCAACCAACATTTTATTTTTTACTAACACTTTCCTCCGATTACGATAAAAGAAGAGAAAGTTGTGTCAGCGTAACTTGTCCGCAACCACAACTTGGTGACAAAAATGAACTTCGGTTTTAGCCTCAGAGATCACGCCCCTTTCGATGAGCCTGGCTATGCCTCCCGCAATAGTGCCGATAGACATACGGTCAATATTTAAAAATGTAAAATTAATTACACACTTGGTTTTTTAAACTCCATTTGGCTCCGCACCCCCCCCCCCCCCCCCATAGTTATCAGACGTTACCACCTGGAGCCGAACCATAAGCGATTAAATATACGCCGATGACTCTAGATGATATACAGATCTAGAGGGCTGATGCACGCTATATAAACAAGATGGAAGAGAAAACTTCAAGCATAAGCATCATCGTGAGAGAAGTCCTGGCTTTAATTTTGTAGGTTCGCAACACTTGTCTACGCGACAGTTGAAGATATGGGGGTGATTTATGACCTCAAGGCTCGCGTACTCAGGATAAATGGCAACTGAACACAAGAGAGGTTGACACGAGCGATTATGTTTAGCGTTGGTTTCTAACTGAGTTTGTTTGTTTAACGATACAATTACGATAATTATCGCTGGGCTGTCCGCAGCACAAAAATATTGAAAAAATGCACAATGTTTGTAATTGGCGCAAGTAAAACAGCGTTCAAATCAAGAAAGCTCCCCTTTCATATCTGAAACACATGTCCCTAAATTATTCTGGTGTCTACCGTGTGGACCCAATGAATTTAACCGACTTTAATATCGCGTAAATCGGTTTTTCATCGCATCGCGCCGCGAATGCGATTTATTACAAAGTGCCGTGTGGGTGGTGGATTTCCTGTATAAACTTTTTAAAGGCTAAACTTACCTGAGTAAAAAGTGAAAAACAAATAAGATTAACGACGTCTTTTTTCTATTTACGGCCGTCTGCAAACGACACGCGTCCAAAGGACCGTTCACACACTTGCGTTTGACTGCGACACTACGACCAACTGAAACTAGATAGATCTTGTGACGGCCTACGACAATCGTCAAGCAAGCAATCGTCGCAACAGGTTTAAAAACCGGCCTTGTCTCAGTCGGTCATAGCCAAGCGCAAGTGTCTAAACGGGCCTTAACTTATTGTTTCATTTAAAAATAATACAAATAAACTTTTTTTTTTTCGTTGCTGAAACACCTTGTAAACGGAAGTTGTACTGTTTTTTCCTGGTATTGAACCCGCCTTACGACAAACATATTATTTCTAAACATATTATTTCTCTTTCAAGGACCTGATTGTCGTAACATATAGACTCCACTCATTATTTGAGCGCTTGTATTTTTTTGTAATTTAAATTAATCTAATATGTCTACCAATACGAATTGAATGTATGACTTGTAAAAGTATTTGCAGGTGATCAAATACCCCTTGTATTTCTCTATGGTACGTAAATACTGTTCTCGGGATATGGTATTAGTAATTTATTAATTTTTATCGGAGTATTTCGGATCTGCCTATTGATATATCTTTGTAGGTATTTCGCCTACCCCATGGGCCTGCCTAACCCCACCCAATCTGTTTCGCAGGGCAACTGTCGCCGCTGCAGGTGGCCGGCATCTCGATGGTGGTGGTGGCCTGCATGGGAGCCACCGTGGTGTCCGTGTTCTTCTGCTACTACGTCTACAAGAAGAACCAGGAGAACCTCGTCCTGCCCAAGTATTGAGACTCACCCGCGCCCTCCCCTTTTGTACATAGCACAAGGCTTACCTGTACTGCCCAGCTCACTCCCGGTATACAAACATGTGGCTGAAGTTTTAAATAAATAATTTTTTTTTCTCGTTTCCGCTCGTCAAGAGTGTACTTTTCAAGTTCGATTGTAGTCAACCACGCGTAGTCTCAGCCTGATGGTTGGGTGAGCTTAATTATCGTAACAACATTGTTTCTCCACCACTGATTCCGCCTGCTAATTGCTTGTTGGCACAAGCTGCTAATAAAATGTCAAACAAAAAACTACGCCTGCTCTCTGGCTGACGCCAAATGAGATGTAAAGCGATTGGATTTGGAATCTTTTGGACCTCTTCCGTTTTCGCGTCATACACCAATTCAGGTTTTCCTGTTAAACTTAGCTTAGGAACGCTTCCAGATAACTTTTGCTAGAAAGCTGGATAGTTTAATTGGTGTATATTTACACAGAATTTAGATTTTTCCACTAAATTTAGCTTAGAAACCCTTCAAGCCAAATTTTGTGAGAAAATTGGGTTGTTGGATTTGGTGCGTAACGACACAATTCAATTTTTCCCACTAAATTTAGCTTAGAAACGCTTCAAGCTAAATTTTTCAGAAAGATTGGATAGTATAATTTGTGTATAACTGCACAAAATTCAGGTTTTCCTACTATATTTAGCTTAGAAACGCTTCCAGCTAAATTTTGCAGGGAAATTGAACGGCTGAATTGGTGTATAACTACCAACGAGGTAGAGGGGCTTAGAGTGATAAACCGGAAGTTCGGAAGTGGCACCCCCCCCGTTGCCGCCATGTTGTAGGCAAAAGTGACCACTCGTCACGTGACCTCCCAAGAGCCGTGACGTTACAGGTAAGATGGCAGCGCCCAGAGCTGGCGGATGCAAGTTTGATCGGTGCGCGGTAGCCGTGATGTGCAGCTGCTTTCCAACGACTTCGGGCTTCTTCGTGCTCGCTGACGCAGGTATAATGTCAAAATATGAAAGAATGAGACTATACCCTTTTTGCGCAAGATCGCTCTGGATCATCTGGATATTAACACCTGTGAGGCAGCATCAGCCGTATTGCCGTACCGGTGATCGGATTCCCGGATGTGTTCGAGGATCAATAGAACTTAGTGCTTTTAGCATGAAAATTTCGCATTCTCTTAGCTTTGTTTGAACGTTGGAATGTCTGAGAATCGACGCGAAATGTATGCGTCGGATGTAGGGCCTAGGGGAATTTGTTTCAACCCTAGGTAACTGCATAATCACAGAAACTTTTAGCGAGGAAGCTCCTGCGATCTTAACGTTTTGCACTTATCAGCAATCTTACGATATAACTTCAGGCATAAAATATTCGCATTTTTCTAGATTCGTTTGAACGTTGGAATGTCTGAGAATCGAAGCGAAAGGTATACATCGCGTTAGGGCCTAGGGGAAGTTGTTTCAGCCGTGTGTCACCGAATAGCCATAGTAACTTTTAGCGAGGAAGCTCCTGCGATCTTTAACCTTTTGTGCTAATCGACGATTCTACATTCGATCGCTTTTCTTCTTTTTTTGTGAGTGCGAAGTGCACACTTATTTTCAGCTCCGAGGATGACGTTTTATTGAGTGTGGGGATGAATAAATCGTTGCAGGCACCTGCTTCAAAGCTATTCGACTTGCTATAAGAACAACTGTTTTGGTGTACGCATAGATTAACTGCACATATTTTTCTTTCGTAGGATTTATTGCAGCAATACTTTTTTTCATCAAGAGTGCATTGTATTAGTCTATCAATTATTTACTTGTTCTAATTACCTGGATAAGATGATTCATATTTGTGTTCATCCCTTGCCTGAAGAGCAGTCTTGTTGAAAAATGTTGACTATACCATTCCTTTAGGTCTCTTCAATAGACTTTTTTCAAAATTGTGGGCTGCCTATACTTCGTATCACCGTAACTTGGAAAAGGGCAACCGCCCCAGCCCCCTTGAGCCAATCAGAGAGACGGAGCGAAGGTGTGTGACAAATCTGTGCAGACGAGCACTCTGATGATATGTTGTTGTCATGTGCCTCTCTCCAACGTGCATATTGACTCACCGAGACTCTAGCCTTTGCCGTTTGCCAAATTGTGATAAAACTAATTACAGTAGCTACTACTCTAATTACTTCAGGCCTTCATACTTTGGGCATTTGTTCGACAAGAATGTTATGTCCGTCATCACTGTGAACTCGGCTCAGCGCCTATTGGACTCGAATGCTGCATTAGCGTTCGACGTGAACTGGGGCCCATTCGCGTGCTTTACGCCGAAACAAAATGGTGACAGTTGTGTAGCTTGATGGGGTTCTGCAAAGAGTCTATTGTGCCATACGTATAGGAAATGTCCTGCTATATAACAATGCATCAACACATACTATTAAACTATATGCTCAGAGGTGTGTTTGTTTTTGCAATTAACAAGTTACAGCAGTGTGCTTTAATGTTATTATCATGTGTGTAGTTTTAAGGTCTCCTCTCTGCAATGCCTATAAAGGCCCCTGGAGGGAATAAATTAATAAATAACATTTTCACATCACTGGAGTTGGTGTTTGGTTGCACCATGTGTTCAGGACAGGTGGAACGAGTGCAGCCCCATGCAACAAGTCTGCCAGTCTGGAATGTCCCATTAATTAATATCGAAAAGTCAGAGATGCGAGTGTCCTCAAAAGGACCTGCGCGTGCAGTGAACACAATTCTTGGTGTATAGATTCTGAGGGCGTAAAGGCAAGCGGAAATATGTTGATCTGGTTAGTGTATCAAATATGTTTATTTTCACTTGATTACATAATTATTGATTCTTAGTAATGGTTCCATAACGAGTTCTTTCTGCGACAGTCTCGTGTCAGTAGTCGTAGTACCTGTGGACCTTGTTGTCGGATGACGCTCCTGGCACGTGGGTGTTCAGTTTGGTCGAGTGGCAACTTTGACTGACTGATGCCGTCTTGTAATCATACGTCATGTGCGGCCACTGACATCTGATGCACTGAAGCTGCAGGGCTGGCTTCTAATCCGCAAATTTTTCTGGTAGTTTTCTGCGTCAATGCAGCAAGCTCGGGCATGTATTGCTTACGTGGCTGTGTCTTTTGCTGTACCGTTGACTGGATGACTGGCAACAATGCTTGTTTGCTATCCAAGCCATTTCACTTCCATTTCGTAATAGCGATTTCTTCTGCATCCCGCGACCACTGCAACTTGTGTAAGTCTCGTGTGGCAAAGTAAAGTCGGATGATGCTTGGTGTCCACATTTAAGAACAACCAACCATTCTATTTCTTCAAATCACTCAGCGGCATTCTCCCTCAAAGTTTGAAATTGTGTGCTTCGTGGAGTGGACACAGATAATTGGTGTCAGCAAATTATTAGGTATTGCCCTAGGACGACAACCAACACCAAATCAACTGTCATTGCATTGCCGCTCACCTGCTTTGTCGTGCTTACCTCCCGTTGAGGTGATGGACATCAGGAGCTTCGGGGTAATGTTGGCATCAGGGACAAAGGTCGCCGAAAATAATCCTCAATGTCCCGTGGTCGCTCCTCGAGACGTGATCAAGAGCCGTTCGGCACAAACCCTCGCAGGCCAATTCATTGGTACGGGCAGCTCAGGTAGACATGGTCGGCCTCATGCAGTGGTAGCAAAGTGGTTTTCGGTCGGCCATTTGCAACACCTACGTCTTCCTCGGTGTACTTTGTTCAGCGCAGACCTACACACGATGTCGGGAATGCTTCGGCGTTGGGGTGTCTCATTGAATTGGCATTGAATACTAAGGGGCAGCCGGTGGCGGTCGTCGTGCCATTGTGGGGTAAGTTGCCCTCGGTTCGTCAGATGCCGCTTCGCTCGCAGAAGTCTCGGTTGAAATACCTGTCAAACTTGTTCCGAAACAATCTCGGCAATCAATATAAAGCCGTGCAACTGATGGCAGGAAGTAGCTTCCTGATCTCCTCCCAGACAACATCGTGGATGATGTCGCCGATGCCTGGGAGGTTGGCGTCGAAGTAGCAGCTGGACGACTCGAGTGTCGAGACGCCAAAAGTTGTTCATTGTGACAGCCTCGGGCATGCAGTGCACGTTCAATGTTGGAAGCCTCGGTGATATGAACCCTTCGACTGTTGTTGGGGGGTTGCGGACAAGGCTGCCGGAGGTGTTGTCCCTCACATGAGGGACATGGGATTCTTAGGTTCTTGCCTTCTGTAGCATCAGGGTCGGCGTGGGCGAGGGCGCTAGATCAGGCGCAAAACATCCTCCACAAATGCGGTGACGGCTCTTGTTGGGCCAGTGTCCTGGACAGAACCGGGAATGCGGCTCTCTCTCGTTGATGTTGGCTGACGAACGTTCGCTTCAGCTCGATCTTGCAAACTTCCCACGAAGTTAAGGAGGATTCATGGTTCTCAGACCAGTACCTGGCAGTTTCTTCCACGAGAAGTATAGGTTCTGCAGGAGCTGGTTGTATGTCGCGGACGACACGGTCAAATTGTTCAAACCAGTCCTCGACGTCTTCATACACCTTGCGTGAAAAAACGTCGGAGTGTGACGTGCGACGGGCATACAAACAATGGTGGGAGCGGGCGCGGTTTGCTGCTACAGGTTTGTCATTGTTGGCTTGGTCAGCTTCGGTTTTTCTGGCAGGAGACCGAATTCCGGTGGTTCTTCCTGGTAGCAGCAACTGGCTCGGATTTCAGGTTCTTGGTGGTGTATTTGCGAGATTCGTTCTTGTGGTACTCGCTCGTCTTGCGGTTTTCCTGCCGGGCTCGGGATAGGACTTGGTTCACGGCTCGCCGGGAATTTAAGACGCGGGATAGTCCGCCCCCCGTGTCCGTTATCGGGCAACTCAGCTGAGGAGCCGCCAGGCTGCACACAGAGTGAAGGGCTAAGATTAAAGTGCCCAGCACCTCCACCAGAACATACGATGACAGCCGAGCATGGCCTGGAACTTTCCAGAATAGTGAACATTGATAGAAGATAGGACTGGAACAAGGATCTGTGACAATATAACAAAACTGACAAAAGAGAGTCTATCCTGATTACTAAAGAAGCTGCACTGCTTTAGTGGCATTTTGTCCGAATAAATCCTCTCCTTCGGGATTTGGCGACTGCCGTGGACGAACTGAACTGAAATGGATCTGAAACCACTTTTCTGGTATTCACTCTTAAAAAAAAGCTAGTAGTATTTACTAGGTAAGAGCTAGTAACCGCTTGTCACATATGTTACTAGGTACCTAGTAGCCTGAGGTAGTAACGGTCAAGTTAGTAACGGTTACTAGGTCACGAAGCTAGTAACTGTTACTAGCCTCCGAGTAGAATCCATGTATTTTACTACCTCTAGCTAGTAACTAGCGCTACCTCCCGACGGAAGACCGGAAACGCAACTAGTCACGTGATTTCCGGTGGGAAAAAAAAAAGTGTTGGGTTATGCCACTTGCCACCAGGTGGCAGGCGCAACAAGAAATTGAAACTGGAAATGAGTAATCCAGGTGGCGCTAGTCACCGTCCAATTAAACGTACACACACACAAAAAAGCCGATTATTTACAGTTTATTTCAATTCTTCCACATTTGCAAGCATATACATATAAAGATTCACACCCACATTTTTAGCACACAATCGAAACAACGAATTCAACAGAAACACAAGCTTACTAAATCACTCTAATCGCTAACTTCCCGACGGATCGAACCCAGGAGGTTCCCAGCGCAAGTTTTCGAGGTGAGACGCGTTAGCCCACTCGGCCACTTCCTCCGCGCTCACTTCTTTCACTGACATGAAGTCTTTTATACTGACAATTTGAGTGCGCAAACTTGTCGTCGTGTAGCAGTACGTCGGTTATTCGCAGTCGATAGGTAAGGTTGCGCGACGAGGCAAACCGCATGAAAGCGACGGGAACAAGCGGCCAAGGCGTTGAGCGACGTTTCCTAGAAAATAAAACACCGAGCGACCGTCGCTCGTCGCTGTCTCCGTCGATCGCCTCGTCGCTCGCTAAATCGATACATGCGGCCGCCGTCGGCGAGAGAGTGCTTTCTTGCCGTCTCCCGCGGCGAACGAAGGCTGTAATTGACGGAGAGTACGACGGCAGCTGCACTCCTTTCGCGTGCTGGGTAGCTAAACTCGTGGAGCAAAACATTCTTCGCTTTTTGACGTAGTGGGGGGAGTGACCAAAAGAACGCCGCAAAGTTTCCTCCTACCTGCGCGCGCTCAACTTCGCAACTTTTGACGAAAAATCCCCCGCGATCCCTAGGCGGTGCACGAGAGCACGAGACAGCGCGGGGAGGCGAGCGTTCACGCCGATCGCTGTACGTTGTCTTTGAGCTCTCTAGCGCCGACAATCCCGTCATGCCTCGCCCAGGCGAGGAGCGAGAGCAGACGACGGGAGTTCGTCTGCTACGAGGCGGCATTCGCACAGCGGAGCTGAAAGAAAAAGTTGGTATTCTGCTCGAAATCGCGTCCCGCGGGCCACAAACTCAAACGCGAGCTTGAATTGTAAGCGTCTGATATTCCACGAAGGGAGGAATCGACGACCCGTGTTTTATTTGCAAAATTTGGGTCGTTTTGTTGCCGTACAGACGCTGAAACCTACCAGTGTGTAATGAAAGGCCCAGGACAAACACAGAGGCCGCGAGATCTAGCATCATCTGTGTGCAGGTGAAAAGTGGAACATTTTTCGACAAAGCTCCCACAGCAGAAACCTGTGACGCATTCATTCAGCGTCCGGGAAGGCTAAACATGAAGACGTTGCCCGAGGCTCAAGCACAGTCATATTTGAACGGCAGCTATCTTGCCCCGTCGTATTTTGTTTGAGAAAGCTCTCGTTCTCAATGCCCTCACCAGGGAAATAAAAAAAAAAAAGTCTTACGAAACGTATTGCTAGATGTTCCAAAGAACTAGATTTAAGCAGTATCCTTTCAGTGGTTCACTCATAATACTATGCTTAAAACGAAGCAAGCTTTTGCGCGTACAGTGCCATAAATTGTCTCAAGTCTATGCTGTTTTGTAGTCAGCTGGCTTCGGAAACTTACGCCGTCTGTAGATATCTCTGACAGCCGAGTTCCTTAAATGGAAATCATCGCAAATATAAGTGACACGTTGCAGCAACCAAAGTTTTAGATAAA